>CM061223.1:48773396-49123288 GCA_030844895.1 Ambrosia x helenae
GTTGGCTTCCTATCAAACAGCAAGTTTACCAACTACAACTACAACTTCCATATGCCCTATTGCCCTTGATAGAATATAGATGTATATATGGTTCCAATATTAAATTTTAGTTTATTCGGCGAGCGATTTCATATGGTCGTTAGTTTACCAAAAAGCAAGCACAACGCAACCTTTTGGACACGTGAATTAGGCATGAACTCTGCTACTTCCATATTATCATATAGCTGAAAATAAAATGTGTCGTAATGTTTTTTAAATGAATAACCACATAACTACTCATACGTTGTCTGTTGTTGAGCAATATGTGGTCAACGTACAAGGCAGACTTGTTTTGTTTAATTGTATTATTAAATAAAGAAAAAAAATATTTTGTCGTAACAAACTACCTTCTTTTATTTGTCAAGAATATATTTTCTTTGACTAGATTTATAATATATAGAATCACGAAAACAACCTAAGTGTCTCAAATTAATATTGAAACACCGTGAAAAGAAGAATGGATATTTTTAGAACCATTTAAAGGGTATAAAAACACTAGCTGGTCTCAGGTTCGAATCTCACGCTCCACTGAAAAAAATAACCGCTTGAGTTTGAAAGGAGAAACCCGTGTGCTGCTATGGGATTCGATCCTGGGCAGTGGTCGCTTTGCAACACAAGATTTACCGCTGAAACACTACTTTCCAAAAAAAAAAAAATTAACCTAACGGATAGTAATTTTTCTTCCTTAAGAGTAGTATTAACTCAATCCAGTTATTAAGAGGTAAACGCGATGTTCAGAGTTCAACAAGAAACAAGACCCCCTAATGCAAAACTTCTGGAAATGTAGTTCTTGTAGGGAAGATCGTCGTTTGGAGTCTCATTCGTAGCAAAATGTTATGTGCGGGCTAGAGGTTTTATCACATTGAAACCTCTAGGCGGTGGGTTTCCCCTAAAATTAGTGACAGTCTAGGTAGGTCACAAGCACTGTCGGCAATAGCAGCCATGAGTGGTTTTTTGTATATGGGTCACGTACCTAGATAGTCGAGCTTTATTGAACGTTAAAAAATAATTAGATAAATAAGACTACAATAAAATGAACGCTTTACATTTTCAACCACTAACATAAAAATGGCCTTTTTAGGCAATTAATTACGTTAAATTAAGCGGGTAATAAACTCTTTAAACTGCCAACCCATAAATCACGAATAATTTTTAGGAAAATTGGATTGTAATAATCTTACCTTTGTATTGTTGGCCAATACTAATCTCACCTAAGTTTATTTTTCCCACCAATCCCACCTTTTAATTTATTTTTTCTTATTGCATTCATCTTTAAGTCACACTAATACCGTTAGTTGAAACTTACAATTTTAGGCGATTGTTCACCAGATTTGAAAGAGGGAATCGAGACGATGATATTGGTATGTTCAATTGCCGAATGAGCATGGTTTGATGATTTAATTGTCGGTTACGATCATCCCCTCCGACAAGAACATCAACCTGAAACCCATCAAACCATGCTCATTTCTGCAATTGAACATACCGATATCATCGTCTCGATTCCATCTTTCAGACCAGTGAACAATCGCCTAGGATTGTGAATTTTAGCTAACGACGTGAGTATGAGTTAACGGCGGGTGCAATAAGAAAAAATAAATTAAAAGGTGACACCAGTAGGAAGAATAAACTTAGGTGGGATTATTATTGGCCAACAACACAAAGGTGGGATTATTGCAATCCAATTTTCCTATTTTTTAAAGGTGTGTTGCTAAGACTATTGGGTGTGGAGAGGGGTGACATTTTCATGATGGGCCTCCACGTAGGCGCTACGTAGGAGTGGGGGGAGAGACATCTTCATGATGGGCCTCCAAGGGGGTGGTGTGCACTATGATGACAGGCTTCCTCATTGGTCAGAATTATTAAAAATAATAAAAAAAATATATTAAAAACAATAAATTTGGCCCGGTTTGGAAGGCATGGGGATGTCGGGCATGCCGATGATGGGCCTGGGGTGCGGTGTAGCCCGGGGCGGCATAGCCTTGATGCTCCAATGTCGTGCCCCATACCCATTAGTCTAAATACACTCCCATTTATTATATTTTTACTGATTGCACACCCCCCTAATTAAGTTTTTAAATAAATACAAGGAAAAATTACAGAAATCGTTCTTTATGTTTACCTATTTTTTCAGTAGATGTCCTTTAATTTCAAAATTGACGAGAATCGTCATTTATGTTCTAAAATCTTTCAGGTCTCGTCCTTTAGCACTAACATGGTTAGATTTTCTAGTTAAATCCAGTCATGTGCATTGCACATGAGGGTAAATTTGTCTTTTTACTCTTTTAGGAACTAGTTGTGTAATTAAGTTATAATTTGGTCCAAAATAAAAAAAAAAAAAAATTTACTCTTTACCCCTCTCTTTCTCTCTCACTACATCTCTACCTTTCTATCTCTATTAACATAAAAAAACTAACAGTAAGTTTGTAAACCCACCTTCTACCACTACACGCACCACCACTATCAATACCATTGTCACTACACACTAGCACCACCACCACCAATATCATCACCGCCCATCTCTTTCTCCTCTCTCTTGCTTTGGTCACCATATCCTATGAGACACACCATATCTTTGGTTACCACCACCAATAACAATCCATTACAAACGATGAAGCTAGATCCGTCGGAGAACAACAACAATCCACTACCTCTGCTCCTGTCTGAACCCACTAAATCTGACAACCACCACACCACTCCTACCTGAACCCACCACCATCATCATCGACGGAGGCTTTGGAGTTGAACAATCCTGTAGATTTAGGGTGAAACAGGTTTGTGTTTAGGGTGAAATAGGTTCTTTCTTTCTGATCTATGCCTCTGTTTGCATTTATGGTGAAATAGGTTATCATCGATTTAGGGTGAAACAGGTTTGTGGTGGTCGCCTGAGTAGTGGTGGTCGCCGGAATATTGTAGACTATTAGCAGGTGGTCGCCGGAGTAGTGAAAGAGAGTGTAATATTGTTTGTGAAATTGGGGGTATATTAGGGTGAAAGATCTTAATCTTGGTAATAAATTTATGGAAACCTTTCGTCATAAGATTATGGAACTCCCTGAATCTATAGCTGATCTTGTTTGCTTACTCTGTCTTGATCTACATGATAATGTGTTGACTTCTTACCTGCAAGTTTAGGTAGATTGACCCACCTTCAAGAACTTGATTTGAGTTTAAATAACTTGTTATTTCTTCTTGATCAGAGGGAGAGGAGGAGGTCAGGTATAAGAGGGGTTGGTTAAAAAATGGGATAATATTGACAACGACCATGGTGGTCGCCGGAGTACTGGTGGTCGGCGTTTAGATTATTAACAGGGGTTTAGAGGGAGAAAGTGATTGGGTTTCATGGTGGCAGGTGGTGGTGGTGTAGGGTTGTTGATTGCAGGTTGTGGTGTTGGGGTTCATGGCAGGTTGTGGTGGTGGTGGCAGGTTGGTGGTGGTGTGGCAGGTTGGTGGTAGAGGTGGTGGTGTGGCCTAGTGGTGGTGGTTATTGAAGAATCTAAGTGGTGGTGGTGATAAAGATGATAGACATGATGGGCATAACTGTCATTTTGTCCTCATGTGGAGCCATATGACCAAATTTAACCAAAAAAACTAACCACGTTAATGCTAAAGGACGAGACCTGAAAGATTTTAGAACATAAAGGACGATTCTCGTCAATTTTGAAGTTAAAGGACATCTACTGAAAAAATAGGTAAACATAAAGGACGATTTCTGTAATTTTTCCTAAATACAATTAACCTTTATATTTTCCAACTTTATAAAAAACGCATTAGCAAACAACCATAAATATGCTAGGGGTTTACCTACTTCCCATAACTTTGCATTTTGAATATGTACGTTACCATCAACTTCATAAAAAAAATTTATATCTGTAGATCAAAAGAAGGAAATTAAGAAAGAATTTTTGAAGAAGATGCACCTTTGACTTCTTGATACGGGTATGTATTCAAGTGAAATAATGGTTGACTTGTGTGAGTTAGATTGCCATAATCTCGGCAATATCAGGGTGCTCCGCAATCGGTTACACTTGGAATTAAGATCCACCCACTTACTAACGACCGAATCAATGTTTTGATCATTTGTACCATCTAGTCGATTGAATTCCACAAATACGTTGAGCCAAAACAAATTCCTCCTTAAAGTGGGAGAATGAGGTCGGTTTTTGACATCTTTGTGTCATTGTATGCCATCACTAATGTGAGCTCCTCATCTAAATTTCACATGCCATTTTTACGAGATGATTAATATATGATTTTGGTTTTGGCATTAAAAATTATTGGGTTTTATAGGGTACAATTTATTGCCGTTAGGAAAAGGTAATATCACCGTTAGGAAATTTAAATGATGGTTACCTTTATTAAATTTAAATGAATAATAAATAAAAAAAATCAGTGAAGTGTTACTTCCAAAACTTTATTTCAATGAAGTGAATCAGTGAAGTGATGTGGCAGTGTAAGATTGATTAAAATCAGTGAGGTTAAAAGAAAAGTACGATAGTGCCCCTTCCCCCTAATCACAACATAGTACATGGCCTTTAACACGTACTAGCCACATTTTTAGAGTCATTCTTGTTGATTGCACTAAATAACTTGAATTAACAATTGATTATCTAAAGTACAAAAAATAAAAAATTGAATAGAAAACTTGCATTTTCCATAATTTCATCTACAAATAACATTCAGGAACTGACATTGTAGAAACAACAGAAGTTGCAAAACATTGTTAACTTTACCATTATCCATGTTGGAACTTAGCGTTATAACACTACTTCGTCTATAAATTGGTTTGATTAAAATACAAATATCTTCATCGTGCAACGCACTATTGAGACATAAGATATAGGAAGTTATACTTTTTACTATTAACACTGCTTCGTCTATAAATTGGTTTGATTGTGGTCTCTTTACCACCCACCTTCTAGTGGAGTGGTATGGAGGCCTAATGATAGTGGCGGATCTAGACTAAAACTTTAGGGGTAACGATTTTTTTACCGTACTAGTTACTTTTATACAATGTAAACGAAACAAAACTAAAAACACGATAATAAATAATGTTCAACTTTTTTTTACCATACTTTCATAACCAATATATTTTTTTCTTGATTAGCGCTATATTCTAACCAATGATTTGTCAAAACATTTTACATCATTAGGCTTGAGCTCGATCTTGGCTCGTTGGTAGTGTCTCATGTTCAAGCTCGGCTCGTTTATTTTTTATTACTTAATATATTAAATAAAAATAATATAAATAATAGACTCGTTTAGGTTCACGGGCTTGATAGGTGAAAAGCTCAGCTCGACTCGTTGGTAGTTTCTCAAGCTCGAGCTTGACTCGTTTAATATTTATTAGTTAATATATTAAATAAAAATAATATAGCTAATAAACTTGTTTAGGCTAGCAAGCTCGATAAGTGAAAAGCTTAGCTCGACTCGTTTACTAAAAACTTTAAATTAAGGGTACATAATATAAAATATTAATAAAACTAATATTATGAGCCTGACGAGCTTCACATGCCGGGCTCGTGTTATGGCTCGAAAAATAATGGGCTTTGATTTAAGCTCAAGCTCGTCTCAGGCTCAATAAGGCTCGGCTCGTTTTAAACTTTTTATTAAGCCGATCTCGACTAGCTTACGAGTTGTTCGGCTCGTTTGCACTCCTATTCAATATGTTAACCATGGTCAATGAGCTTGTATATTTAATTAATAAATTACAAATGGAATAGGTTATATAAGTTTCTATCTATTTTTATGTTAAGCTTATATTAAAAACCTTGAGGGTGAAAATCGAGAGGTAACGTTACATAATCTTCAGGGGTAACGTAATACAAAAAACAAAAAAATACGGAAAAATTTACACTACGCAGTAAAAGTTGAGGGGTAACGGACGCCACCCCTAGTTATATGATATGTCCGCCCCTACCTAATGATAGGTGACTTGGGGCCTTATGGGCAAAAGTTCGAGCCTTGAAGGATACCAGGTTTTACCGATTATTCACTGTCGTGCCTTCGGACGGGTAGGTGGTCGGGTTTTCCTTGAATTGGTGGATCTGGATGACCGTGTGCCCCGTGGGTATCCTGAATTCGTCATAAAGGAATTCCTATGTGAGCTCGCGACGACTTTGTTGGCCTTTAAAAAAAAGGATTGTGGTCTCTTTCATTATATTTTAGATCAACATCAAAACCAAATAGTCTCGTGATGACAGACGTAGTTGTGCGGCCTGATGTTTACTAGATGCAAAAATATGTAATTTGATAAATAATCAAATGAAAGTTAACTAAGAAACTAACTACAATTTCATAACTAAATTGGGTGTGGATGGCTTGTTTATCTAGTGGTATTATATGTTTATTCTCACCAAAGTAAAGAGGGTTTTAGTCGTATAAAGTGTACATTTGGTAGATTTTAGATGTAGATAAGAAAAAAAAATGCTAATTTAATTGGTGACCATTTGGACGATTTGGCTCCTTTAATTGGGATTATAAAAAACATAGTAGCTTCTTTGATTCTACTTGTATAATGAAGATAAAAAAACCCTGATAAACCACAACTTATAGCTAGATAAATTATTTTTGATTATTGGGGTTGGTGGTCCAATAATAGAAGTAAAATTTTTAGAAGCATCTAAGTCGGGGAGGTCATGGCCGGATTCAAGTCCCATGAGGAATAGAAAATTGTCATTAAAAAGGATAAATTATGTGTGAATTATGCATATTATTATACTCATAGCTCTTTCTATAGATACAAATAGTAATATAATTATGAATCGGTAACACCACTAAAGAACTGGAAGTTTTGGATATACGTTTACAATATATGTCGACGAGATTAATTATGAGTAGCACATGCTACCCAGGACTCTACACTAGGTCCACGATGGTAATGGGCAACCAAAGTACTAGGTCCACGATTGACGATAGTAATATGCAACCACAACAGTCTAACAAATGTCTAAGATAGAACCACAAATGTCAAAAAGCCCAATTAAAATGCAGATGAACATCTAACTGTTGAAACAAAAGAACGTCATTGTAATAGTTTGTCCTAAAGAGCACATAACTTTCCGTGGCAAGATTATACAATATGATTCAAATCAAGGAATTAGTGTTGGAAAATTATCTATAATACATTATAAAGGAGGAGTTATGTACAACAAGGTAATTTGCATTTCCGTACAACTTAACAAGCAACATGTACAACATATTTAAGCAAGAAATTTAAGGGTATTATGGGCATAATTGGGACAATTAAGACACTTAAGAGGGTAATATAGACATTTCATCCACCTACTCCTTTACAATATCAAAAGACTTTTACAATACTACCCTCCTTCTTCCATCCATACCCTTAAATCCTTTGCCTTCTTCCTTCATCAATATAGATCATTAACCTCTTGTCCCTTCAAGTTCCGTAACCTTAAGGATCAAATTGAATGAGATTGATTGTGAAATTCAAGTCCTCCTCTTATAACATTCAATTGAAGGCCACATGAACTATTTTGCCTAAAAAAAATGCTTTTGTAAAAACTATTACTTATTTTACTATTTGCATTTTCTTTGTTTGTTGCACAAAGTTTGCAATGTTTTATATTGTTTTTTTATTTATGCACCTAGATTTGGACAAGCACATTGCAACGAACAATTTTGACTGCAAATCAAATTGCTGGATTCCCCAAGGTTAGTTTTACATGTCACATAAATTGCTTCTTTGATCATTTATCATTTGTAAAATTTGTGTACTTTCTTTACGTTATAGATACAATGGCGTGCACTTGATGAGATAAATGCTGGTGTATGTGACGGTATGACGTATGAAGAACTAAAGAAGAACATGCCTGAAGAATACGAGTATGTTAAATATGAAATATTCGATTTTTTTTTTATACCTTTCCATTCAATGGTCTTTTTTTTAAAGGTCAAGGAAGAAAGACAAACTCAGGTATCGATATCCTCGTGGAGAGTCGTATCTCGATGTGATACAAAGGTATTGAATTCAAATACAAGGAAAAATCTCTGTTGAAAATATAGAAAATAAATAATTAAAGTTTTGGTATTTTAAGCAACGTCAAAAGTTTGCAGTTGTGCATATAACAGGTTGGAGTAAGTTATTATTGAGTTAGAACGACAACGCGCGCTTGTTGTAGTCGTATCTCACCAGGTAAGACAAGGCAACCACAAAATTTTACCTCCACAAATGGGTAAAAAAAACTAAAAATAAAACGGGTTAAACGTGTTTGTAAAGTGTATTTTAATACATGTGTATGTATCAATATAGCTTTTGAATAATATTTAGGGCATTAGTTTTTTATTAACATTTTTAAATCAAATGAATATTATTTTTGGTGGGCGTGGCCCAAACCGTATGTAAATTACCTGTTACCCAACTCATCCATTGAAAGATTTGTGCAATGCAAACATGGGTTTAATGAATTTGTGCATTGCAGGCTGTTATAAGAGCTTTATATGCCTATTTTGCTGATATGTCATTGAAAGAAATTTCACACATAGAGGTAAACAACAAAACATTAGATCAATCTTTTCGGTCTTTTAATCTTTGAAAACACGTTAAAACGTTTGAATATCGGGAATTTCAGATGCCACTTCATAGGAAGTTCTGGTACCAAAAAAAGATACTGACTATATTTTCCTCGCGTAACGAACCCGCTGCAACGCGCGGGCATTACCACTAGTAAAGTGATTAATGGGAATTGATTTATTAAAATTACTAATATTAAACTTTTCTATGGGAGGCTTGGGTTCAATTCCCACTAGCTACATTTGGAGGACATTGGTGGATGGGAAATGAGGGATGACCCGGCCATTGGCTTGGGTTCGAGTCCTGATCCTGACCGGTTTTACCGACTATTTCACCGTCGTGCCTTCGGGCGGGTGAGTGGTCGGGTTTTCCCGGGAATTGGTGACAATTGGTGGCCCGGGTACTCTCGAGTACCTGATTCGCCAAAAGGGTGCCCGAGAGTGCTCCGAATTGATTCGTTGGCCGTTCAAAAAAAAAAAATTAAACTTTTCTTATGGTGAAACTCGAGTAGAGTTCTTAATGCCATTTGATGAGTTTTTATTAGAGTCTTAATTAAAGTCTTTAAGTTATTAATTGATTATTAACTCTCCATTAACTATTGTATACATAGAATACTATGTGTCTTATTTGAAGATGACTAGAAAAAATACAAGTAGAAAAAAAATACAAGAGAAAGAGTTATGTGAGAAGAAAAAAAGCATATGTTGGTTACTATCGAAAGGAGTATTCTCTACTCGATTCCATCACTTTTTTATTATTATTTGTTCCACGCACAAGTTCTAACACTACAATTTTACCTAGTGTAACATTAGGCGCGTGGCCTTCTCAGGTAGTACAGACTGCTTCGGGTGTTGTATCCTGAGAGATAGAAGTGTTGTCTTTAGTAGAGGCGCAAAATCTGTTTTAAGGGAAGCCTGTTGAAAACTTGCCTCAGCCACAACTGTCAACATTCGTTTATTCATTCTTGTAGCCAAGAAGTGAACAAAAGGATCTTGTTGTACAACAAGTTGAAGACTCCACGTTTGAAGATTTTACCCAAGAGCCGACAAGAAGTTATTGTTGAAGGCTACACAAAAGATTTGTACAAGAAAACGTGATTCGTACATGGTGCATGTACTACAAATTTTCAAATGTATAAAAGTATCTGGAGTGGGAGGGGGAAGAGGGGCGAGAAAGACACCTTCAAGCCCTAAACATCGTGGAAAGGGAGGGGGAAGCCCCATGGGCGGGGGGATTGCCACCAGGGGGGAGGAAGGTCACATGGAGGAATATTATTGGCTGGACTTTTGTGACTGTTGTGGGTTTAAAAAAAAATTAAAATATTAAAAAATGAACCTTTGGGTTTAAAAAATAAATAAAAAAATCAAAATAAAGTAACTGTTGGATTAAAAAATTAAATAAAAATCATATTAAATAAAAACATTACATAATCCTAAAAAACATTAACTAAAAACATTAACATTACATAATCCTAAACTACTTATTAAAACAATACATAATTAAATCTAAATTTCTTCCCTACGGAGAATAATTATCTCAGTCCTCTAGTGTGTACTCCGGCGAGGACACGGAACGATCTCTATCACGACCGTCGGACCTGCCATCCCAGCGGATGTGGCCATAGTCAGTAGATGATAAATAGTATGGTTCGTCATCCATACTCCTAGTTGCTTCATACTCCTCCTTAGTTGGCTCCCGAGCAGGAGGGTTTGGGGTTGGGTTGGGTCTCCACCAACCGTAGATGCCCCATTCCCATCACAGCCATAGTATAATCCAAAGCCTAGATGCATTCCTTATCAGTGAGAAGAACATATGGAGTTGGGGGGTGTATCCTGGTAGAGGAGGAATGGTGGTCAAACCTCGACGAGGATGAGGAATGGACATTGCTTGAGTAGGAGGAGGAGAAGGAGAAGGAGAGAACTTTGGTTGACTAGGAGGAGGAGGAGGAGAGAACATTGGTTGAGAAGGAGAAGGAGGAGAGAACATTGGTTGAGTAGGAGGAGGAGGAGGAGGAGAGAACTTTGGTTGAGTAGGAGGAGGAAGAGAGAACATTGGCTGAGTAGGAGAAGGAGGAGAGAACATTGGTTGAGTAGGAGGAGGAGGAGGAGGACAGAACATTGGTTGAGGAGGAGGAGGAGGAGGAGATGAAAATGGTAGACGACGTCTCCGGCGAGAGTGTCGCCAGAGATTGGAAGGTCCGGGAGCTTCCTTAAGATAATCACCACCCATTTCTTTTAATGTTTGAGTGATAATTGTGACTGAGCAGCAAGTTTTGGTCTTGTATTTATAGGGTTAGAAAACTAACCGTTTGAAAACTAGTCGTTGGAAAAGTAACCGTTTGAAAAATAGCCGTTGGAATAGTAACCGTTTGAAAACTAGTCGTTTGAATATTATTTTTTATTTAATATTTAATATTATTTTATTATTATTATTTAAATAAAAAACCAATATTCATTAATTTATTAAGTATTCATTATTATTTAAATATTTAAATTTATTATTTTTATTAAGTTTATTAATTGATTAAACTTTATAAAAAAACAAATTCCACATGGCACTCCCCCTCCCCCATCCAATATTTAATTTATTAATTTATTAAATATTCATTATTATTTAAATATTTAATTCCTTTTTCATTTCGAAAACTTTATTCATAAGGATTTTGGGTTTACAAAATGGTTTAAATTTTTTTAGAGATTTTTGTATAATCTTGTAAATAGATTTTTTTTTGGGAAATATGTATGTAGTACAACTTGTTGGGTTTGGATTTATAAAAATTATGGTACAATATTAAATCCTACACCGTGATACAAAACAATTGGATTTTTGATTCAAGCGTTCAGTTTTAAAACGATCTTAATCGTGATTTTTTCTAACATATGTGTTAGACCGGGTTTATTGGTGCTAACCATACATTTTTTGTAAACGTTGAATTCCACAACGTTCACATAGAAATGATTATACTAGATAAAAACGTTTGTCTAAACGTCTCGTTTCTTATAATGAGTGTTGAAAATAGTTTATTTTGATAAACTAATAAGCCTTATAATAATTTTTGTAATCATTTATTTCTAATCAGCGTATTAATCGGTTTATTTTGTATAAACTGATAAGTGATATAACGATTTTTGTAATCAATTACTTCTAACGAGCGTGTTAGAATCGTTTTCTTTTATATAAATCAATAAGTTTATAATGATTGTGTAATCGTGTGTTTCTAACGAGCACATCAGAACCAATTTACTGATAAGCTTTATAATGTTTTTGGTAACTGTTTATTGCTATCGAGTGTGTTAAAAACGGTTTAAAATGATTTTTGTAATCATTTGTTTTCTAACATTTGTGTTAGAAACGGCTCATACAAACCACCGCTTAAAAAAAGGAGGGTACTAGTTTTTTTTTTTTTTTTTTTTTTTTTTTCTAACATGTGTGTATAAAATATTTCTTATTGAAGTTTTAATACTTCTAAATGTGCATGTTGGAACTCGTTTTAGTTTTCTAACATGTGTGTTAGAAATTTTTTTATCATTGATACGAGTTTAGATACGAATTATTTTATAAAACGGAGTATTTGAAAAAGTTTCATGAAAAAAAATGTCGCTAACGTGTGTGTTAGAATCATTTAAGTTCTAACATGTTTGTTAGAAATAGTTAATGTTGTAAACCACAATGACCAGAAAAATGTTTTATGTAAACATTTTACTTTTCTAGTATGTTCACTAGAAATTGATTCTTTTATGAACTATATCATTGGAAAACGTTTTATGTAAACGTCAAATTTTATAACGTGTGCGTTATAACATGATTTTTTTAACACGTGTGTTAGAAACCGTTATAGTAGATGTGTATTAAATTGAAACCATATAAAATAGTTTGATATTTTGGGTTTCGATCTACGGTTTCATAGACATGTATTGATATTATAAATATAATATACTACGAAACTAAGGAAATGTTAAAGAATTATTTTTAACACAAAGTTTTGCATAGTTTTGATAATTCAAACGATTTGTTACTCTTGCTAGATGTAACATATATTGAACAACTTAATGGTTCATTGGGTACTAAGTGGTGGAAAACAACTTGGTGTTGTCGTGAACAAGTTCAATTGTTCAAGGCTACTACTTAAATTTAGTCTTTGTATCAACTTGGTGTTGTTTTGAGTAGATTTTTGACTATTTAAGTTTAGAATTTCACAATAAAATGAGGAACTTGTACTTATAAGTGCATATAGTTCTCAAGACATGTTACGAGACGATATCGTTGTGATGATTTTGATCGGATGATAAAAGTGTTGAAGATGATAACACTATGCGATTTGATGTGTAGATATGTCTATGTATCCGTTTAAACTCTTTTGCACTTTATGATTTAGTTTCAAATGTATATTATTGGTTTGTGTTCAATATCTTTGCATAACACATGCAAGTTTGTATAAAAAGAAATAAATCAGTAAGGTTTGTGATGTATGAAATGTTTTTTATGAGAAATAACTACAACGTCAAATATACAATGTTTAAAGAACATTGTTATAAACGGATAGTACATGGAAATAATTGAACATAAACAACTTAAGAGTTTTTGCATTGAGTAAATGTCGGAAACGAGACATCAAATGTCTAACCGCATCATGAGAGAATCATGAAAGAAAGTGGTGAGTGTATTAAGATGAAATACACAAGCATGTTACATGTCGATATATTTCATTAAAGACTGTCGTGAAAATTCATAAGGGTGAATTTTAACATATGGAAGAATATGTTAATACAAATCTTTAATTAATCAAGCAAGATTTGTTCCAAAAGATTTACGATTGGAAATGGAGAACATGTGATATGTTTACCACTTTCAAGTTGTTGGAAGTATGTAGAGGTTTTAACTTTAAAATTGGGAGTGTCCTAAATATACATTGCTTTAAAATAAAACGACAAGGCATGTCACTTAAAGATGCTATTTTTAAGTCGTTTTGTTTAGTGTAAATCTAGGTGATTTCATATCAACATAAAAGTGATTATACACTTATACTATTCATACCTTTTATGAGTCATGAATGTGTTCACCAAAGTTACCCGGGATAAGACTTATAGTCAAGTACTTATAAGTTAATGGTGAAACCTTCAAGATCAAAGGAAAAAACATTATATTCTTAGACTGCATAATGAAAAATGCATGTTTATGTAACATACATATGAGACTACATGAAAAAAAAAAAATCTCATGGTCATGTATAAAATAAGAATGAATGTTGGTAAGAGATGATGCTTATCTCTTAAGGTTGTGAAGAATCGGAATGATGCATCTTCTTTTCACATGCTAGAGTATTGTAGTCTAAAGCATGCTAGACTAGTATATGTTAATTTAGATGCTCTGTGAAGATTAAGTTAACTTTAAACATTCATATTAGAAGATGGCATGAGAACGAATTTGGTGTATAACAAAGTCTAAAATAATAACTTCTTCAGTCTAATGGAATAACTCGAGAAAAACCGATTAACTAGATCATTGATAATGATTCTAGACGATATTCTAAGTGTGGTGATGAGAACTCATACACCTGTAAGTGTTGGTATCTCACGCTAAGGCATATGTTGCCTTGTTTAGATTTAAAACCCCTTGTACACAAGTTTAATATGAGTTGAACAATATATTTGAATGACTTCATTGACACGAAGATATATATATATATATATATATATATATATATGTTAGCTAATCAAGGTGTCCAGTATTCATCGGGAGTAATATTACTTAAACTTGATCAAAGTACAAGTAATGTGGGGTAGAGATCCATTTATAGAACAACCATGGGTTTGTAGAAATGGTGTTTGAGGAGTCTTTTAACTTTCTTTAGATTGATGTTATCAATAACACCTAGATGTGGGGGATAACTTGCATTTGATAATATGAAGTTAAAGTTGGTAATAATGGTTATGGTTTTAATGAGCCAATCTGGGTGATTAGACTCAAATGTCAACTGGAATACACAATGGTCATATGGAGTTAATCTAGTTGATTAGACCCATATGACAACTTAATAAGGAATCAATCTGATTGATTAGACTCAGATGCTAACCAATTTGATTTAAATGTATGATGTTTGAACATACATGCCATATGCATAATGAATACGTGTTCATGTTGATATGAGATTCATTTTATTCTAAAGAAAAAACATTTTATTCTCTATCTCTATTAATCTCCATTTCCAATATTTTCTTAACATAGCCTAATTCTTTCATTTCAAATTCCATCATTAACAACTCTTTTGTGGCTTTTATCTCTTGTTGATCCTTACAGGCTATCAACATATCATCAACATACAATAATAGGTACATAGAATCCCCATTTTTGTACTCCTAATACATACAAGTATCATAATTGCTTCTTACAAAATCATCGTTCATCATATGTTCATCAAATCTTTTATACCACTACCTAGGTGACTGTTTTAGGTCATATAAATATTTCCTTAACAAATATACCTTGTCCTTTTGTCCTTCTTCTTCAAATCCTTGTGGTTGCTTCATATAAAATTGTTCTTCAAGGTTTCCATGTAAAAGGGTGGTCTTAACATCCAACTATTATAATTCATAGTAATTAGAAGCAGTCAATGAAAGGATTATTCTAACTAAGGTATGTCTCACCACTGGTGAGAACATTTCATTATAATCCACCCCATATCTTTGAGTGAATCCTTTTGCCACCAACATTGCCTTGTATCTTGGACCTTCTACACCTGGTATCCCTTCTTTTATCTTGTAGATCCATTTACAATCTACAAACTTTTATTTTTCAGGCTTATTACCAATTCCCATGTTATGTTCTTCTTTCAATAACTCATTTCATCTTCCATGGCCTTTATCAAGTGTTCTTTATCAACTAAGGACACTACTTCATTAAATGTTATTGGTTCCTAAGTACATTCTTGTTTAGCAGCCATGAACACTATGATTGAGACATCATCATTGTTTTTGAATTTGACAGGAGGTACAATCTATCTTCTTCCCCTGTCCTTTGCCACACTATATGTCTGAGATGATGATCCCACATTACTAGAATTGTGAGCTTGAACTGGTTTAACATTTTCTCATTATGTCATTCTCTACCTCCAATTGAATCATTTCTTCATATTCTTTATAAATTGCCTTATTTGCTATGACATCTTTTTACATAGTTTTTTTCTCTCCAAGATACCACATTCCTACTTACAATTATCTTGGGACTGACATCATCTAATCTCCACACTCTATGCCCCTTTACTCCCTCAGAGTAACCCAACATAATATGCCTTTAGGCTCTTGCTTCTAACTTACCCTGACTAATATGAGGATATGCTAATGACCAAAAAAAACTCTTAATTCTTCATAATTAGTCTTCATTCCGAGCCATTTTACCATAGGAGTCACCATATCAATTGCTAATGATGGGTTTCTATTCACCAAGAAAGTTGTTGTTGACACAACTTCTGCCCAAAAACTCTTTGGAAGTCCTAAGCTGATCAACATGCACGTCACTTTGTCCAGAAGGGTTCTATTCATTTGTTCAACCAACCTATTCTGTTGAGGTGTCCAAAGGACTGTTAAGTGTCTGGCAATGCCATGAATCTTGTAGTAGTTGTTAAACTCTTCACCGCAAAACTCAAGTCCATTGTCAGTCCTTCACTTTTTAATCTTGGTTCTAGTTTGGTTTTCTACTAAAGCCTTCCACTCTTTAAACTTACCAAAAGGCTTCATATTTATGTTTTAAAACATAATCCCAAACTCTTCTTGAGTAATCATCTATAACGGATAAGAAATACCTTGCTCCACCTAGAGATGAAGTCTTTGCAAGCCCCCACAAATCTGAATGAACATAGTCCAATCTTCCTTTAGTAACAAACTTCCTTTTGTTGAAAAACTCTATGAGCCGTACCCAAAATACAATGATCACAGAACCCAAACCCATTACAACTCAGGCCTTCTATCAAATTCTGTTTTCTTAACTCATTCAAACCTTGCTCACTTATATGGCCCAACCTTTGATGCCACCACTTTGAATTATTTTGAATCTCTTCTGCAACATGAGCCCTAACTTCACTTGTTGTGCCATCCAACACATAGGTGTTGTTATATTTTCTAGTGCCAGACCAAATCAATATTGATGTGTGCAAATAAGTATATAAATAAATTGATCAAGTTAAAATCCTAGACTCTTCTAAAACCACACACTATCGGCAAGTGTACCGATCGCAAGTAGCAAGTAGGCAAGACCAGGTATCGAACCTAAGGACTTTATCTAACACTTTTGAGATTACCTTTAATGAATTACCTGATATATTATTATTATTATTAAATTGGTTTGTTCATTGGGGGGTTTTAAAATGAAATTAAAATAAATTAATTAAAACTAATTAAAACTAAATTATTAAATTAAACTAAGAAACTGAAAATTAATGAAAGCTAAGAAACTGGTTTGGAACTCTAGTGAGGAGAATACTGGTAACCTGGGTAGAATCCCTAGACTCTGGTTATAAAAGCTGACTTATGTAATCCGGTTGGAGACCCTGTTCTCACCTAATAAACCTCCTGTCAAGGATAGTCGACTAGACTCAAGGCGGGACAAGTATTGAGATGCTAAAATGAAAGTGGATCGCCCCAGCGAAACCAAATCCCACAATAATCCTTTAATCAACCACTCATGGATCGAAAACTCCCAAACTGTGAAGCAGACTTAACTAATACGAATGAAATCCTAGGAAAACTCTAAACATGAATAAGTAACCGGTCTCGCCCCAGCGATAACCAAACTACCAAACAATGCCTAGTTAGTCAACCTAGCAATCCTGAATTATATTCCTAACCTTCGGGAAGGGATTGCACACCTTAGCTAATTGATTTTAAAAACCTGTTAAACTTGCGCTATTCCTAACTGCAAGAACTAGCTCGACAACAAAAGTTAATCAAACTATAATGATTTCTAGATCTAGGGGATATTCCTATATGCCTAGAACATCAAAACCAACAAACAAGTAATCAAATCAAAAAGCGCCAGCACACAAATATTCAAAATCAAACATAAAAATTAAATCATGTAACCCAACACATCCAAAACGGAAAACGTAAGTCTTTAATTAAAAACCAAACTCTAGTTCATCATCCCAAGTCACCAATAAAAGGTTTAGCCTATAATAATTAAAAACATCTTCATAAAATAAATAAAAATAGCTTTAATCATGTCTATAAAAATAATAAACGAGAACTAAACCTAACCCAAGGCTCGTTGGCTCTTGATCTTTAACGTGCCCGTGGCCTTTTCTCCTTCCGTGCCCTTTCGCTCGTCACCGTAGCTTGGTCGGTCGCTTCTTTTGCTGTACGAATCAAAGAATTCCGTTCGTATCAATAGAATAGAATGTAGAATGAATATATTTCATTCATTTAAATTGCCCCGTCAACTTCTAGACATATCCCTATTTTTATTGTGTTGACCGACATTTAGGCTTGGGTTTTGACTTGGGCTCGGCCCAAGTCAATCCAATTTCTTTTTTTTTAATTTAATTATTATTATTATTATATACTATTATAACTCTATGTTCCTGGCTCTGTTGTTCTTGGTTTGACCAAAGTTTCTCGTTTACGCTCCGACGTCCATGAACACATGCTTTCTAGTGCTCGTGTCTCGATTAAAATTCTTTCATTTTGAGCCAATTTCCAACGAACACCTATAAAATAATAAAATAAATAAATACCTACTAAAAATGACACGAAACGAATACAAACTTGACCAAATAAAATACAAAATACATAGGAAATTAGATGTGTTTTGCAACACATCAAACATAGATCCCATTATTATCCTAGCCTTCCTATTCTTTACACTCACATGATAACCAACCTTCTCAAATATACTAAGTGACAACAAGCTTCTTGTTAATCCATGTATATACCTCATATTTTCAAGAACCACTTTTGTACCAATGTCCAAGCTAAGCACAACAAAACCATCTTCTTTTATTTGACATGGTCTGTCATCACCTAGCTTAACAATACCAAGATCTTCCATCTTTAAATTTCTAAAAAAGCTTTTGTGTGGAGTCATGTGGTAAGAACATCCAGAATCCATGATCCACAATAACTTTTGTCACACCACGCCAATGGCGGAAACACGTGGCGTAACGCTCGAAAGTATATCAAAGTCAAGATTAACACAAACTATATTTAATTAGAAAAGATCAATTTATTAGGATGTCGGAAATGAGTATCTCATTACAATATTGCACAAAGCATTACATAAAAAATTGAACATTAAGTTTCAATGTGGGGGTATTTCAGTTTATGTTACAACCCGATGGTAACAATAGATGAAACCCCGACCAGAATCCGACATCCTGAATTCCACCGCACTAGCCCCATATCGATTCAGCACTTAGTTACCTGAAAGATATGTTTAAAAAGACGTCAATATATAAAATATTGGTGAGTTCACAGGTTTTAGTTTCATAACAACAACATTTTTACACCATGTGCAGAACCAACACAATTTGTGGCCTTTGTAAGGAGTAGCTAGCTCCTACAAAACTATGATGATAAGCAATCCCTTGAGCCCATAACCAAACCAAGACTAATATATATGCCCCGCGATCACCAGTTGTTTCTCGGCAAATAACAACTTAGTTTAGAATACGTGCACCCCAGGCATACGCCGATGCATGATCGACACTATCGATTAGGGGTGGGCCTTGTCAGACACCAATAGTACTATCCAAATATTCCTTCGGTTTCATTTCCCTGAATTAATGGTTACAGTAGCGAGGACTCAACCACGAGTGGCGAACACATAACAAAACTCAAGTACTCATCATGCCACTTATCACATTTTAACCTTTGAAAACATTTCAACATGTGACAATATTTGACAAACATATATTTCCCCCAATTAAAACAATAAAATGGGGCGGTGAAACTCACCTGATGTACAGCGTACAATCAAATAGCAGAGAATAGCAAGTCCGAGGTCAAGCACCTACGAACGTCCTAGTGCGTGTAAGTCACTAAGTCTATAGCGTGTGTTTTTCGGCAAGTTGTACACCCAACTCCCAACACCACCATTTACATATAATTCCCCGTTTAATTAAACATATGTCCTAGGTCCGTTGGTGATGGATTATCCTCATTACAAGTTACATTTATACTTTCATGAATATTAATTAACTTGTATAATATTATTCTCGACTCGACTCACTTGACGTATAATTATTTTCCCATTAAATAATTATACTAAGATCTTGTCGATCGACATAATATTTTCAACACTCGACTCGACTCACTTTACCGTATATTTATTTTCCCATTAAATAAATATACTTAAGATCTAGTCGATTCGATAGTATATATTTTTATTGTCAAGTCCATACGCTCGTTTTAAATGTTTAATCGTTTGATTATTTACGTTATTTTTCTCCCACGAATAAATTCCCAACACTTAGGAAAGTGTTATGTATTTTTCACCCGAATTATATATTTTAAGTCCTTTAAAATATATGGTCTCATTTTCTCATTAGACGTAATAATACAATTACTTATTTGTTCGTTTTTACGTCTTAGTCCGTTAACACGTCCATATCCGATTACTTAACTTATATATATATATATATATATATATATATATATCTATACTATATTAATAAGCATATAGGAAGGGCAGAAATGGTCATTTGCCACATTTTAAGAGTTATACAACTCATAAAGCATATTGTACAATTCCTTAAAGCATGATATAGTAGATTTGTTGAAAACCCTTAAAGCATGTGTGAATTTGACCCTACATCTCATTGGTTGACACTAACCATCACACGGATCACTCATCAATAAATCACAACCATTCAACACCACATCATCAAATGGCTGATACAAGCCATGTCATCAATCCAAACCTTCACATACCAATCTCAACAAAAACTCTACCCTAAACGCTCATCATCTTTCATTCCCTCTCTCTCAAAATACACCATACACGGATTACAATCTACCCCGTTCATTTTTACACACAACTATACCACACTTATTGCAATCCAACCGTCCATTTTGAAAGCCTTACATACGCAGGTAGAGAGAGAAACCAGATATACAGAGGGAAGGGACAGAGTTAGAGAGAGAGAATGCAGATGAGAGACAGAGTGACGCAGCTGGCTATGGCCTCCTTCCGACCGATCTATTCCAACCGATGGCAACAACAGTGGTGGTGGCTACCGGGGGGTTCTAGCAAACTTTAGCAACCCATTCATCTAGGGTTCCGAGAAAAAATCTAGTCAAATTTCTTGTCAAAGTTATGGTCAAATCCCACATCGGCTTTTTTGTGGGTTCTGTGGGTGAATATTATATTTGTATGCTTGTGTTCGTTCATCATCTGATACATGCTACAGATCTGCCCTCCATCCATTCATAACTCTTATGTTTGTAAGTTTTTATAAGGTTATCTATTATTTATTACTACATATAAAGCATATGTCTCTATAGATTACTTTGATGCTATAAAAAATTATATGTTACAATTGTTGTGTATGTTATGAACTTGATGTAGTAAAATTCACATGCAAGATCTTAAGGAACAAAATAGGATCAAATGATGTTGCTGCTAGACACACTGGTTTGGTCACAAGCATGTTTAGATTGGTGCACCAAAACCAAAGAAACGAAAAGAAACCTGGGTATGGTTATTGGTTCTAATGTTTATGAAAAATGGTTTTGAATTTGTCTTTGGTTCAACATATTTCAAAAAATTTGTTATTGGTTAAGTTGACTTTGATACACGTAGTAAGTTTTTATTTGGTTTATAGTCTGGGTATAAACCAAAACCAGTTTAGGGGTATTTGTTCTTATTGCCATGTTTTAGGATGAGCTTGGTTTTATTTAATTATTCCATTATTTTATAGTATTTTTGTGTCTTTTGTAGTTTTCTGATAATATGGAATTCTAAATGGTTATTGATGAGGAATGTTTCGGATCTCTTATATGAGATGTTGCAAAAAGTTGATGCAAATGAATGAGCAGAAGGTTAGTTATCTCTCTCTATCTCTCACCAATGGGGTGGTAGTCCATTGACAAAGGCAAAGCCTTTTAAACACCTAGGTTGTGGGAGGTCTTGAGTTCAAGTCTCAAAGACTATAGTTTTAAAAAGAAATTAACCTTTCAAAAAAAAAAAATCTCTCTCTATCTCTCTCTTTTTTTGCAAAAGTAGTTGCGAGTGATTATTGTTAGATTTAAGTCATCTTTTTTGTTAAAAGGATTTAAAAGATGTGGTCAATGACTCCTTGTTGATGTTGTGGACGTGTGTCGATCAAAACAGAAGAAACTGATGCAAATTTCAGCTTCCAAAAGGTATGTTAACATTGTATTTTTGGCTACGAATGAATGACACAGTAAAGGCATTTAAAGGACAGTATGATGTAATAAGAAAGGTAAAAGGATGCGTCTATACATGGTAAAAGAGATGTTATTAAGATAGTTTGTATGATACAATCCATTACTGCAACTATATATAGGATTGCCAATTTTTATTATTATTATTTATATTATTTATCTTCTCTCTTCTTCTACAAGCTTCTTCTTCTCCTTCATTCTTTGTTCTTTGTTCTTCATTGATCAGATTGATTCACATATCATCAAACTGTTACTGTCCACCAACCAAGCTCGTCCACCTAAATTAATCATCAAAGGTGATTTTATTGAGGTAAAGAAAAAAAAATTAATTTGTGTGAAAGTTTGTGCCACAGTCCGTTAACCAGCACAGTAACTAGAACCCAAATTTGGTTTACAGGACCACTACCAACATGGGTGGCGGCGATGTTACCGTACTGATAGTGAGATACCCGTGACAAAATCTGGTAGCGCCCCGTCCCCCCTTATTTATATATATATATTTATAGTATATATATATATATATAATGCATTTAACGATGACATTTTAAAGTACTTAGAAGTTAAAAACATTTTTTTCTTAATTAATAAGGTACAAACATAAAATAAAGGTAAATTAGTGTTTCAAACATTTTTACACTTTAATCTCAATTACATTATAATTTTAATAAACTTTTTCTTATTTAAATAATAACTACAATCTTTTCTTCTTATTTTAAGCTAATTACCCCATGATTTTTTTAATAACCATAATGTTTGTTTTCATAGAATAATACTTTAAAAAAATAAATCATAAAAATGAGAATTTTATTCTTTTTAATTTGAGTATTGTATTGCTATTATTTTTTTAGTTTAAAAAAATGTTGTTTTACGTGATTAACAATGTTTAAAGGTGAGCAATAACTGAAAAAGACAACACAAGAAAAAACGAAACAAAACCAAATCAATTGAAAAGTAAATTAACCAAAACACCAAATTAACTTACAATAAGTTATCATATAATTTTGTACCATATTTAACCGAAATGAACTAAGACGAAACTGAAGAATTCATATATTTATATATTATTAGCTTTTATTCCTCCATTTTAGTAAAAAAGAAAAAAAAAGAAAAAGAATAGCCAAATTTTAGTTATGGTTATTAACAAAAATCAACTAAACCGAGCTAAAAACCGTCAATCTTACAAAATAAAATTAACCAATTAGCTAATAAGATCAATTAACCAATGACTTTGGTTTCGGTTTAGACTAATAACCCAACTAAACCGAATCATGCACACCCTTTATAAGTGTTTGTGTTACCCGCCGCATCGCGCGGGCACCCAACTAGTGTATATATATATATATATATATATATATATATATATATATATTGTTTAATTTTCCAAGTTCCGACCATATATGTGTTCTTGAAATTAATCACCTTTTAATTCCTACATATTTACTTGGAACTTTATAAATACATTTGTATTTTTAATACCAAGACTTGGTTACTTATACATAAAAAATGCTCCAACACTTTTATATTCCCATTTATATAAAAGTGTTCATTTTTATATAAGTTTCTACCAAGTTTTTATTTGTCTAACATTTTTATAAAAACCTTTGTTTTTATATATTTCCAATATGTTAGAAAATCTATATTTTTATAAACTTCATTTTATAAAAATACATTTTCGTACAAGACATATATATATACTTGTAAATTTGCTATTATTTACAAGACCAACCTTGGAAAGTTATCATTTACACTTTTGACACCAAACTTTCCAAAGTTATATTTTTAGATACAAGTTTTTATAAATATCATTTTAAGTCCCTTAACTTCTAAAGTTGCCAAAGTAGTCCTTTAACTTTTAAAAGTTACCTTTTCCTCCTAATCTTTCAAAAGTGACAATTTTCTACTAAGCTAGTAGCTTTATTATGTCAACTTGGTTATGATAGATTTTTAGTATGATTCAACATTATCAATAGTCCATAATAACCTTATTAAGGACAATAATGTGTGTATTACGTCCATTTTGTCCAACTTGAAAGTTTTATGTCCAAATCTTACAATATGTAAACTTTATATTTTACATTTTCTCACAAGATCATCACAATATTAGGTCTTAGATGTTCATTTTATGATGATCTAAACCACTTTTAAATGTATTCAAGTTACCTTTACAACCTTTGCTTTGATCAAAATTTTAAACAAGATTATGTAACTTTTCATAAATTTCAACAATCTTACAACACCCATCACCATTTACGGCCAACATACAAGTTTTTAAGGTCCATTTTAGTTTGATAAAACACATCATAACTTATGTTTAAAACCTTGTTAAAAACTTGTGTACAACTTGCTTTTAAAACATAAAAATATAAACTTTGAAGAACAAAAGTAAGATTAAGAACACCTACAACTAGCACAAGGCTAGGGAAGATAAAAACACTTGATTTTGAAGGGGTTTAGTGTGTTCTTCCTAGGTGGTTAAGCTCCAAGCTTGAAACACACAATTAGGGGTTTGGAAGTGGGATGTTTATGGATGAACTTAGTGCTTGAAACTTGAAAAATGAATGTGTATGTGTGGCTGCATTCTTACGGCCACAAGGAGGAACAAGAAGAAGTTTTATGGTGTGTTCTAGCTTATCTCTCTTTTATATGCCTTCCAAGATCTTCATAGATTTATAATATCTAAGCGCTGATCTTCAAATCCCTTGAATCATGGGAGCTAGTACTCAAGGAAATCTTAATGGATATGGGAAGGGTTGTTTGGCCGATTCTTGTAAGGAATTGGTAACTTTGTATAAATCTTTCAAGTACCCAATATCTCATATAAAAGCTCATCATATCCAACTCAAGATTGCAAATCCTTTATATATGGAACAAGTGTACTTAAGAAATCTTGTTAGATATGGAGGTGTATATATTGGCCGATTTTTCTTTGAAGGATTTTAGAGGATTTTGTTAAATCTTTCAAGTACATACAATTTTATATAAATCTCATCCTATCTTGCATCCATATCCTCACAATCTTTCCTAGATTGTTTGTACAAAAGAAATAAGATTATGATCATGTGAATGGCCATAGGGCCGATTCTTGTAGGAGATTTTGTGGGGTCTACAACATAAAACACTTGTTAGTTAATTGGTTATGTTTCAAACATAATGTTCGGGTTTCGTTCGGGTTTTAATAGGATCTTAACTACGAGTTATTCGGACATTATAATAGCCTCCAATAACTCTTAAACATAGCCTAGTTTAAGTGTTGGTTGGTTAGTTAGGCTTTCGTTGGGTGAAATTATATGTTATACGCGCACCGGGTGCGGTACACGCACTTTATTCGTTACCGGGAGATTTGTATTTAGAGTTTTCATTTATGGTTTTGGAGTTCCAAAACACATTATATTTCATGAAAATACCCTTTATTTTATATCCTGGGTGTCCGGGATCCTTTTCGTTTATTTAATTTTTACCGGGTAATCACCAACGTCCGTTCCGGACAAGTTTATTCGCACGCAATTTCGTCGTGCTTCAACATTAAACATGTGCATCCCTATGCATCTTATGGGAATTTGCTATTCTCTAAAGGCTAAATTAATCCAATTAATTTAAATATGCACTTAAACCGTTAATTACATATACTAATTACGTACGGAAACATATCGATTTTTGCCGGATGTTACAACTTTCAATCTTTCTTTGACACTACACATACTTCATCACCATCTTGGGATACAATTAAGACATCAGCACTATCATAACTGTCATGAGACCCATCAGGAGATGTATTACCTTGATTCTTGCTTGAACTTGAATCAAATCTCTTCTTGTTCTTCTTGTCAGGACAATCTATCTTCAGGTGCTGTTCTGAATTGCAGATATAACACCTTCTTTTGAATCTTGATTTGGACCTTAATGATATCTTGGCCTGGAAATTTCTATGTTCTAATCTTCCTCTTACCAACAGGTCATCACTACCATCTTCTTTCACATTAGTTCTCTTCTTCAACTCTTTAGATTTAAGAGCAACCAACACTTCTTCCATGGAGAGAGTTTCTCTACCATACCTCAAAGTATCTACAAAATGCTCATAAGAATGAGGCAAAGATGCTAAAAAGATTATAGCATGGTCCTCCTCATCCGATGTCACCTCAATATTCTCAAGATCTAAGATGAGTTTATTGAAATCATCCGTATGATCATCAAAAGATTTTCCAGACAACAACTGAAAAGTATACAATCTATTCTTGAGATACAACCTATTTTCAAGAGATTTAGTCATATAGAGACTTTGTAATTTAGACCAAACCCCTGTAGCAGTCACCTCCTTTGATACTTCCATCAACACTCTATCACCAAGACTAAGTATTATGGACAGTTGTGGCATATATTATGCCCTGCGAATCCATGATGGCAGTAAAAGGATTCCATGTTTGGATTGAGGTGTTGCTTGTACATCACTATTTTACCTAACTAAACTCAACTACTTGTTTTGGAAATGACAAACTTGTTTCGGGCCCACTAATTTACACATACGAACTTACCAACATTATTTGTTGACACAAACCTTTTAAGCATGTGTTCAGGTACAACTTAGGGATGGATTGAAGCGTAAGGATTATAATACAAGTTTACGGATTAGAGGTGATTATAGTTATAACTTCAAGATTAAGGAAAGCTAGATATTTTGATCAAGATATAGAGCTAAGCTTGGTAGAGATTCGGATCGACTAGCGGACTATAGAAGAATGCTTTGACGAGTGCCATGATTCATCCATGCAATTTTAGTTTATTTTCTAATATATTTGTATTATTTGGAGACTAGTAACTGTATAAAACATTATGTATGAATACTTGTTGTTTTCGTACTGCAAGTTTTGTAACAATCTGTATTTCGACCAACCCTTCCCTGGTCGGGGTGTTACAATAGTAGAAGCATGTCAAATGTTATTAGTTAATTTTTTTACATTAGGTTTTTAATTTACAATAATGCAACCCATGGGTTTTCCAATGTAGAATTTAATATTTATTTTAATAAAATAAAACTGAAAAGACTTTAACATTATGTATGATGTGGATGGTTTATTTATCCTAGAAAACACAAAAGTTGCAAACTAAGTACTTGACAACTGTTTAATTTTTTCTTGGGTAAGAAAAGAATAGTTTCAAGATATCAAGCACTTGACAGTTGTTTATCAACCATGTTTCTCGATTCTCTTTTATCTTCTCAAACCTCTTTCATAGATGCGGGAGTTTAAAACTTTACTTCATTGTTAGTAATTCGTTTCAAGATATCACCATGTTTCTCTTTAAGGATTTTTGCTCTGTTTTAACATTAATTGGAAACGAGCACAAAGTAATCTGAAATGAAGACAAGAATTCTGGAACGAATTTAAGGCTTTGACAATCGGTCTCGGGTATTGATTGCGAACGACGAACCGATTGCGCGGCGACCGATGACCGACTGCCACCATAGGTTCCAACCTCGGTCCTTTATCTGAAATAAACTCGGTTATCAGATCGGTCCGCGTTTTAAGCGGGTCAGCTCAGTTATTGCAAAAATCTCACCCCTAGTTATGTTTATTTAATTACTTTATTTATTAATTTTAAAAAAATGAAAAAAAATAACTGTGGTAACGTGAAGGTCACCTAGCCACCCATTTCACAACCACCTCGTCGCTTTTTAGTCTTAGAGGGGAATTCCATCTTAGGCAAGTTGGATGCCACATGTCGGTTCATTATCCCCTCAAGGGCATGACCGCACCTTGTAGTCTTAGGATGAACAAGGCATAAACCGTGGCCACGCGATAGAGCTATCCTAGGGTACCCGTTCAATCTCGTGGTTTAATTATGTTAATACACCGCCTATTAATCAAATCATATTTTTTTTTTGTTTTAGATTTTATATTTTTATTAAATTCTGACACATGGATTGTGTATAGTCTAGCCAAAATCAATTCATTGACGTGTTGTGTGAAGTTAATGGGGTTAATGTTTTAAGCGAGTGACGTGTCATCTTGTCAAACCTCGCCAAGGCGGAAACACGAGGCGTGACAGGAAAGGTTTTCAAGCACAAGATTCAAGCAAACATCTAAAAATAACATAAGTTTTTTTATACCAAATTTTTTAAGAGTTTACAACCATAACTAAAATGTATAATTTCAAAGCCAAATGTTCATAATTAAAATCACAAAAGATGGTGTCCATGATGCATGCCTAAATCATATCCCAAGTTCCATCCATGAGTTTTAGTTACCTGAAAAACATACCTAAAAACTTTGTCAACATAAATTCGGCGAGTTCACATGTTTAAAAGATTTGTATATGTAAAGTTAATGAAATCTGTGAATGAACAATCAATGTCTAGCTAAGACAATGACAAATGTGAACGATCATGAGTCCATAACCAAACCTTGACGAGTTGTGCCTCGCACATTGTACATTAAAGACAATGTATTATCATATGTGAAATACAAGAACTATTTTATCGTTTGTATCCGGGTTAGAGCGACTAACCAAGAGTGGGGGTGTCAACCAATAGATATATTCAAGTGTTTCATGGCTAAGTCCATAGCTAATGGTTACAATAAACTAAGTAACACGAGGGCTTTATGAGTACTCTAAACATAATGTCTCATGTACATAGGCCGACTAGAAATTCAGTCTAAAACTATGTAAATAATGCATATCTTTCCCCAAAATATAAAATAGTAAAAAGATACCGTGAAACTCACCTCAAGTCCGTGCGAAAAGCTAGCAAGAATCTATGCCCGATGTACTAGGAATCCGACTAATACGTCCTATATAAAATGGACATCTTAGGTTTAACTCAAAGTTTCCTTGGACAAATCGTTCACCAACTTTTTGTAGTGTGTAGGTTCGGTTATCATTGCTAAACTTTATGTTTTAAAAAATATTGACCAAAATCAATGTTTCATTGTATAAAATATTCTCTCAAATATGCATATCTTTCTAACATATGTTTAGCTTATATAACGTATGTTTTCAATGAAATAAGTTGATTTGTATATTCACATTAGTCATACATGAACTTACATGCATATCCATATATATACATACACACACGACACACACATGAATATCTATATATGCACATGGAACACACACATTATCTATATATATATATACACATGACACACACACTATCTATATATATACACATGACACACACACACACACACACACACACACACACACTATCTATATATATACACACAAGCATTCTCACACATATCACCTTTTTGTTGATAGCTCATTAGTTTTAATTTTTATAGAATAATGATTTATATTCTTGGGTGATAATTAGGAAGTTAATGTTTATAGAAATGAAAGGAGATAAGGGGTTAGATTTCTACCTCTAGTCCGAACTAGAGCCGAGTAAGTCGAAGAAAAAGGAGTGTTCTCGCGATCTTTAGCCAAAAATTGAGCTTCTAATCCCTTGGAGTTCCTAGGGGGCAAGTCCTATAGCCTTGGGTTAAGGTTTTATGGTTCGCAAGGTGGTGCGAAGTGGTGGTGATATGGGCGTAGACTTATAAAGTGTGAGGGAGTGTTGGTTAGTAAAAATGGTGTGGAGTTCAGGATGGTGGTGATGTTTTCGGTTTATGTAGAACCGAGAGAGAGAGAGAGAGAGAGAGAGATACGAGAGGGAGAGAAATAGGGAGGGAGGTGCTCAAAGTGAAATGTCAACTTCCATCATATATATGATGCTAATCTAATCCAAGTGATTAATTATCCATTCTTGTCATAAGTGAAAGACTTAGCATGTGATTAGATTGATACATATCCAATTTGAATTATAATGCAAGAGATCTTATATTGGTTTTGGAAAAAAAGAATGATTGTGTTGGGGAGAGGGACGTTGTGACGGTTTCGGGCTTACAAGGGATCAAGATTTGTTAGTTTAAGTAAGCAATCTTACATGGGTTCCTGAGTTCAAAGGAATATTTCCATAATTGCAGTTAATCACATCCAGTTTAGAGGTTTTGATTTGATTAATACATGACTAAACATATGATCAAAGTGGGAGTATGTTATGGATGTGATAACCTACTAAAAGAAATCTTTGTGTTGTATGTAGATGAGACAAAAAGAAGAATGGTTGTGGGTTGTAACACCCCAAAATTTCTAAACCGTATATTATGATAATATAAGCACATGGGGCTTTTAACTAGAGAATACTTGACAAAAGATAGGAGGGGCCATATTTTCCAAATAACCAAACTTGAGTTTGGTTAATAAAAATAATAATATAAAGACCACCTCCATTATAAGGAGATCGATCTCCATCAAAACACACTCACTAAAACACATACTTAACCAAGAAACTCAAGAACAAGCTCAATTCAAGGTAAATACAAAGGGCTTTTGAATGCATTAGCCCTAAAATGAATCATCCAAGCATAATACACATCAAGGTAACCTTTTATTTGACTAAATTTGAGGGTATGTTCATGCTTGGGTATGATGAAAATCATGGGTGGTTATAAAAACGTGAATTAAGGACTTGTAATGGTTAATATTGTATAAGAGAATCATAATACATTTTAATTTGTGTGTGTTAAACAAAATCCTTGTGAGAAGGTTATAACCTTGTAGTTCATGTTAGGAAACAAATTGGGTTTTTGGTGGATTGGTAGGAACCACCTTTAAACCACGAAATACTAGTTATAAACTATGATTAAAATGTTTATAGGAATGCTAGTATTGATAATATTGATCAAAGATGGATCCAAGAGGTCCTCAAGTCCTAAAATTAAAGTTAGGAAAATCACGCATACAAAGTGTTTGATAAAATGCCTCAATGAGAACTTGATTTTACTCGGGCATAAATGATTTGTTGAGAACTTGTATATTGGTAAATCACGACCAAAAATGTGTATAGACAAGTAAAGACTAGGTTCTAACAACCTAAGTGGTCATTCACCTCATAGGTGCGAATACAAGAAACTATGGATAGCCAAGGAATCTCGGGTTGAGGTAAAGAGGAAGCACGCATAAGGTAAGTCACTCGATGACTTAATTCTTAATATGTCTCTAGTATGTTTATATGCTTAATTATACCTTTGTATAAGCATTTGGGAATTAGACATTGAAATGTCACAAAAAGAAGCATAAATAAGATACACGATTCATAGAAGATGGCCTTAGATGAAGGTTGTTAATATCCCAATTAGACTATCGGGTCAATTGGGTAAAAATGCTAGGTAGACAATAGCTTAGGCCAAGAGTTAACATTAAGCTGGTAACGAATTTGTGGTAGTTGCTTGAGTGTATTCATAGGCTCAATGTTATCTACCTCAAGCTAGTCTAGAAGCAAAAAGGGTGCGAGCCAAGGTAAGTCATAACTATGACTTTTAAATATATGCATATCTTAGAAATTATACCAATGAAGGGTCGTAGGAATCGAGGTTCTATGATAATTCCCAAGAGGCTTGAAAATAAGCCATGTCGCGAGTCACATGGGTCGCGCGAGTAAGACCGAGAGATGTGGCACATGAGGCCATGGACACGAGGCGTCGCCATAACGGCGAAGTGACTTGCGAGTAAACACCTTATCAAGTTGAGACTTGATTTGTTGTATGCGAGTCACAACCACGAACTAGGGAATTATAAAATTTCATGATTTTAACCTCTATGAGCCTTAACGGGTCAATTTGGGTAAAAACATTTCTTAACCGAACCGAAGTGTAAATTGAGGATGAATTTGGTTTCGGGCAAAGGTTTGGAATGGAAAATAGAATATGAGAATAAGTCCTAAGTGTAGGGACCTTAACTTAGCCAAAATGGGTGAAAAATCTTGAAAAGGGTGGAAATTTGGCAAAGACATATAACATAGCAGAAGATGCAACAATTCTGAGTAAAACACCCCGTCGTGCTACGCGACGGGGAGAGGCTACAGGCGTCGCGTGACGCGACGAGGGAAGGACTTTTCCGTCACGTGATGCGACGAGCATCAGGACCCATTTTTCGTAATTTTTATCATTTCCATCCAATCCTATTCAATCCTATATATGTTTATTGGGTTAAATGTTTTGTAAAACTCTTAGGTAAGAAGACTTTGAAGTCGGAAGATGATCACACCATAAATCAAGAATCGAACACTCGAGACTCGATCGCTTCCGCGAATTTTGAACACGAACTATTATAAACTTGTTTTTGGAAGGTGTTATTATTACCGTTTTCGATAATAATTTCTTCTTGCGTACGTTTTGAACCATAATACGTATGTACTAAAAGTTGTAAATCTTGTTAAGTATGCAATGTTTTGAATCCAAACTTCCAAACTAAGTTTATTAACACGTAAACTATGCTATAATACCCGTTTATCGGGTAGGGCCTTACAAGTGGTATTCAGAGCCCAAGGTTAAACGAGTTAAGCGTTCGGTTCAAGCTTGATCATCAATCCGGTAAGGAATTTATTTCCAAAAATAATTTAATCTAGTTGATTAGCATTATACATCACGATTGAACATGAGTCAATCAGGAATAAATCATTTGAAATGTGCTCTAAATAATTCAAAACTTGGAAACACACCAATTACACGGTCATGGTGGGCCAAGGCTCAGCCGAACCGGAAATTAGAAACATGATTGCATTTACAAAACAATGCATTCCAATAAAAAAACGAATTCAACATACTGAAGCAAATTAGCAAAAGAGATTTCATTAAATCAAACAGGCGACTGGGAATTGTCTATTTGGGAAGTATCGTGACGAACGCGATGAGATCACCAGTGTCATATGCAAATTGCTTACCCTGGCCAGGTAAGTGTTAAGCACATGATACGGTGGACTTCTTGTGATCTTTATGGATACGTCCCATGTAGCAAGGACTAGGTCGGGATAATAGGGCATGTGAAACTTCTGACTATATGACTCGCGGGGTCATAGAACGCGGGAGTAATGCCAAACCAATTAAGGTCCGGTGGACCGGGTATGTAAAACCGATGCATAAACAACCCGCGGGGCCGTAGAGCCAAAGGTATTACCACAACGGTTACATGGATTAGGAAAATAGACTTGAACCTTAATCAAGGTTGAGTCATAAACAGATTCAGTTCAGAAATAGACTTGAACCTTAATCAAGGTTGAGTCATAAACAGATTCAGTTCGGAAATAGACTTGAACCTTAATCAAAGGTTAAGTCATAATAAAACTCAAACCTTTATAGAAGGTTAAATTTGTAAATAGACTTGAACCTTAATCAAGGTTAAGTCATAATAAAACTCGAACATTTATATAAGGTTAAATTTGTAAATAGACTTGAACCTTAATCAAAGGTTAAGTCATAACAAAACTCGAACCTTTATAGAAGGTTAAATTCGTTAATAGACTTGAACCTTAATCAAGGTTAAGTCATAATAAAACTCAAACATTTATATATGGTTAAATTCGTAAATAGACTTGAACCTTAATCAAAGGTTAAGTCATAATAAAACTCGAACCTTTATAGATGGTTAAATTCGTAAATAGAATTGAACCTTAATCAAGGTTAAGTCATAATAAAACTCAAACATTTATAGAAGGTTAAATTCGTAAATAGACTTGAACCTTAATCAAAGGTTAAGTCATAATAAAACTCGAACCTTTATAGAAGGTTAAATTCGTAAATAGACTTGAACCTTAATCAAGGTTAAGTCATAATAAAACTCAAACATTTATAGAAGGTTAAATTCGTAAATAGACTTGAACCTTAATCAAAGGTTAAGTCATAATAAAACTTGAACATTTATAGAAGGTTAAATTCGTAAATAGACTTGAACCTTAATCAAGGTTAAGTCATAATAAAACTCAAACATTTATAGAAGGTTAAATTTGTAAATAGACTTGAACCTTAATCAAGGTTAAGTCATAATAAAACTTGAACCTTTATAGAAGGTTAAATTTGTAAATAGACTTGAACCTTAATCAAAGGTTAAGTCGTAATAAAACTCGAACCTTTATAGAAGGCTAAATTCATAAAAAGGACTTGAACCTAAATAAAAGGTTGAGTCATAATCACATTCGGACCTCAATAAAGGTTAATCCGTAAAAAGGACTTGAACCTTAATCAAAGGTTAAGTCGTAAACACACTCAAATCTTAGTTAAGAGTTAACACGCAAATACACTTGAACCTTAGTTCAAGGTTAAGTCCTAAATACATTCAACCCATAATCAAAGGCCAATTTCCTGAATGGATTTGGACCTTAACCAAAAGGTTAAATAATGATCACCTTGAGACATAATCGAGAATTACTCGTAAGTAGACTTGAACTTTAATCAAAGGATTAAGTCATAATCACATTTGAACCTTGAGGAGAGGTTAAACTATAAGGAAACTTGAACCTTAATCGAAGGTTAAGACATTGTCAAACTCGAACCTGAATGGGGAGTCAATCAAGCAGTAAAAGTCGAACCTTAACGAAAGGTTAAATCGTAAACCACTCTGAACATCATCTAAAGGGTAAACTTTTAACGAGTCTAAACGATACCCGAGGGCCAACTCGTATACCAACGGGAACCCCGTATTGTGGTAAGACAAAAGTAGGGCTGTGCAACGGTTCAGAACCGGACCGAACCGAACCGAACTAGACCAAACCGCGAACCGTTTATTCCAAAATATGAGAACCGGAACCGGAACCAATAATTACTAAACGGTTCGGTTCCAGAACCGGGTAAAACGATTCTCATGAAACGGTTGTCAATAAAATCCTAAAATTAACATTAACAATTAAATAAAAAAATAAACAAAAACAATGATTTTTCTTAAAGAAATTATCAACAGTTTGTGTTAAACATGGCTACTAAAAGAATAGCAGTTTACGTATCAAAATATGTTTTGTTCGGATCAGATCATTCTTTTTATACAGATTAAACGGGTCAGAATAAGCTGTGCTGACTGCTGACCATCACATAAGGCAATACTCTACATTCCTACCAAGTAAAACAATTTAAAAGTGTTAAGAACAATAAAGAAGGAAACATCACATTATATTTCAAACTAATGATAGAATATTTCAATATTTAATTTAATTCAAAACGGTTCTAATGGTTCTTAACTGGACTCGTCAGTTCCAACTGGAACCGAACCGGGAACCGATTATGCCAAAATATGAGAACCGGAACCGGAACCTATATCATTAATTCGGTTCGGTTCTAGCGGTTCCGGGCCGGTTTCATGGTTTTCGCCGTTCAGAACCGTTTATTTCTCACCCCTAGACAAAAGCCAAGATTCGGGCTAAACTTAAGGTTAAGTTACACTTAAACTTGACTCGTAATAGATTCATGAAAGCCTACGGGAAAATGTGAACTATGCGTCACATTAATCATAATAAATTCGTGAAAGCCTATGGGCAAATGTGAACTATGCGTCACACTAAATCATAAGGATCCGTGAAAGTTCACGGGCAACCAAAACTACTTGTCTCGCTAAAAATTGGAATGCGACGAAAACGGATACACATAGGACAAGTGTGAACTATGATTCACACGAATCTGAGCTAAAAACAAGGTATTATAGCGTAAAACGAAGTGTTAAATGAAAGAAGAAATTAAATGCTAAATCAAAAGGGGGATCGTAGAAGACCCTGGAAAACGGAGGTGCATCCGCACCAGAGGAACGATCCTAGCCTCGAGCAAGGATCGTGTGAGAGTAAACGATGAATGATGTGATCTAATAAAGACATGTCAAAAACAAATAAAATGAGATAAATCTCACGGGCTTTAGCACGAGATGGATGAACATGCAATCTAAACTCTAAATCAGATAGATGGTTGTGAATCATAGAAATGAAGGCAATGCCTTCATATAAACCCAACGCGGCCTGCTGAATCACTATGCATACGAATAAAGAAAACATAAGCAATAGACTTGTGCGACTAAACATGGTAACGTAACACCATGAAACACAGATGAGCAAGAACCCTGTTGAGAAACGTTGAATTGATCTATGGGTCAATAAGTCTTTAGGGACACAAATAAACAGAAACGGGTCATAGTTTAGTAACGGGCCTTACAAGGCTAGACCAATAAAGGAATTTCCTTGGATCCAAAGTGTTCCGAGGAATTAAATAAAAACATAATCCGGAAGGGGACGTGAAGACGGGGTGTTATATACGAAATAATACCTAGATAACTAAAAGAGTCGGAAGACTCGGGTTAAATCTCAAATAAGATGCTTGCAAGAGCTCGAAATATAAATTTGAAAGGCTAGATAAGAAAGGGTCACGAACCCTATGCTAATTCTTTTGATAGGATAAAAAGCCTAAAAGCCCGAGGCGTTGGGGCAAAAGATAATAGGTGATCAATCGCCTAGAATTTATTTCGAATAAAAGTGAAATATACTAAAATTTGGATTGGATAAAACTAATGTTAGTTAAAGAATGCATGAGACAGGCGTAGTGCTATATGAGGTATTATATGGAGGATTCCATGGAATATTCTAACTCTAAAAGGGTGATGCAAAATACTAGCCTAGCACTGATCTAGGACATATGCACGTTGTAAGATCCCACATCGGTTGGGAAAGGGAAACAAACACTTCCTTATAAGGGGTGGGATACCTTCTCTGTCGTACGCGTTTTGGCCAGTCCTTCGGGGGTGAGACCAATGCAAAATCATGAGCTTGGTCACAGTCTAATTCGGCTGGGCGGGCAAAGCGGACAATATACGATACTAGTTACCTTAGGCTATTACAGCCTGTTAAACGAAAGTTGGACTTTTATAAAGTCCAACAAATCTTAACTCGGAAGTTTGACAGACGGTGTGTAGAAACACATCATAAGTCGCAGTCCTGATATTGATGACTAACTAAAGCATGTGACTTATGAAACTAAGTCTATTTGTAACCGAAAACCCTGATGAATTAACTATTCGCAGAATTGGCAATCGGATAGTAACAAAACGAATGATGAACCATTAATAGTCTAGTGATAGCTAAGCGATCATTAGAAGGTTCAAACGGGTCAAGTGTAGTCATCATGACTTGGACCCAGAGGAATGCCTAAATATAGCTAAGCCTAGGGGCAGGTGAAAACACTATCAGAAAGGACACGCGGTGTCTAGGTCAAGGAAAACATGAGGCATGGAAAGGACTCGATGCTTTCCAGTAAAACCATGGCATTATAAGAGGCCTTAGAGCCGAAACCAAACTGAAACAAAAAACACGTTGAGAGTGGGTGACGATCTTCGGAAACCCATTATGATAACTAAACCCTATATGTGCCTCAGTGTATAGAAATGATTCCAAGTAAGATAAATAGTCGAATGAGTTCCCTAAACCCTTGTGGACTTAAGGGATCCAAACACACGAAGGAGTCAAATTGCTGACGCCTGGGCAAACCATGGCACCTACGGGTGCCTGAACTAGAATAATTCTCAGTAAAGGGTAAATAAATGCGAATACGTCAGTCTAGGGGGTGTAATCTAATTCACTTAAAATAAATCCCGTCAAGCGGAGATAAAACTCAAAGATTTTCCATGAGGTGCGACCCATGGGAATTCATCGAGATATTCGGTTTCAAGGACGAAACCCTCTTTAAGGGGGGTGGAGTTGTAACACCCCAAAATTTCTAAACCATATATTATGATAATATAAGCACACGGGGCTTTTAACTAGAGAATACTTGACAAAAGATGGGAGGGGCCATATTTGCCAAATAACCAAACTTGAGTTTGGTTAATAAAAATAATAATAAAAAGACCACCTCCATTATCAGGAGATCGATCTCCATCAAAACACACTCACTAAAAGACACACTTAACCAAGAAACTCAAGAACAAGCTCAATTCAAGGTCAATTCAAAGGGCTTTTGAATGCATTAGCCCTAAAATGAATCATCCAAGCATAATACACATCAATGTAACCTTTTATTTGACTAAATTTGAGGGTATGTTCATGCTTGGGTATGATGAAAATCATGGGTGGTTATAAAAACGTGAATTAAGGACTTGTAATGGTTAATATTGTATAAGAGAATCATAATACATGTTAATTTGTGTGTGTTAAACAAAATCCTTGTGAGAAGGTTATAACCTTGTAGTTCATGTTAGGAAACAAATTGGGATTTTGGTGGATTGGTAGGAACCACTTTTAAACCACGAAATACCAGTTATAAACTATGATTAAAATGTTTATAGGAATGCTAGTATTGATAATCTTGATCAAAGATGGATCCAAGAGGTCCTCAAGTCCTAAAACTAAAGTTAGGAAAATCACGCATACCAAGTGTTTGATAAAGTGCCTCAATGAGAACTCGATTTTACTCGGGCATAAATAATTTGTTGAGAACTTGTATATTGGTAAATCACGACCAAAATGCGTATAGACAAGTAAAGACTAGGTTCTAACAACCTAAGTGGTCATTCACCTTATAGGTGCGAATACAAGAAACTATGGATAGCCAAGGAATCTCAGGTTGAGGTAAAGAGGAAGCACGCATAAGGTAAGTCACTCGATGACTCAATTCTTAATATGTCTCTAGTATGTTTATGTGCTTAATTATACCTTTGTATATGCATTTGGGAAATAGACATTGAAATGTCACAAAAAGAAGCATAAATAAGATACACGATTCATAGAAGATGGCCTTAGATGAAGGTTGTTAATATCCGAATTAGACTATCGGGTCAATTGGGTAAAAAGGCTAGGTAGACAATAACTTAGGTCAAGAGTTAACATTAAGCCGGTGACGAATTTGTGCTAGTTGCTTGAGTGTATTCATAGGCTCAATTTTATCTACCTCAAGCTAGTCTAGAAGCAAAAAGGGCACGATCCAAGGTAAGTCATAACTATGACTTTTAAATATATGCATATCTTAGAAATTATACCAATGAAGGGTCGTAGGAATCGAGGTTCTATGATAATTCCCAAGAGACTTGAAAATAAGCCGTGTCGCGAGTCACATGGGTCGCGCGAGTAAGACCGAGAGAAGTGGCACATGTGGCCATGGACACGAGGCGTCGCCATAACGGCGAAGTGACTTGGCGAGTAAACACCTTATCAAGTTGAGACTTGATTTGTTGTATGCGAATCACAACCACGAACTTGGGAATTGTAAAATTTCATGATTTTAACCTCTATGAGCCTTAACGGGTCAATTTGGGTAAAAACATTTCTTAACCGAACCGAAGTGTAAATTGAGGATGAATTTGGTTTCGGGCAAAGGTTTGGAACGGAAAATAGAATATGAGAATAAGTCCTAAATGTAGGGACCTTAACGTAGCCAAAATGGGTGAAAAAAACTTGAAAAGGGTGGAAATTTGGCAAAGGCATATAACATAGCAGAAGATGCAAGAATTCTGAGTAAAACACCCCGTCGTGCTACGCGACGGGGAGAGGCTACAGGCGTCGCAGGACGCGACGAACCTTCGTGCTACGCGACGAGGGAAGGACTTTCCCGGCGCGTGACGCGACGAGCATCAGGACCCATTTTTTTGTTATTTTTATCATTTCCATCCAATCCTATTCAATCCTATATATGTTTACTGGGTTAAATGTTTTGTAAAACTCTTAGGTAAGAAGACTTTGAAGTCGGAAGATGATCACACCATAAATCAAGAATCGAACGCTCGAGACCCGATCGCTTCCGCGACTTTTGAACACGAACTATTATAAACTTGTTTTTGGAAGGTGTTATTATTACCGTTTTCAATAATAACTTCTTCTTGCGTACGTTTTGAACCATAATACGTATGTACTAAAAGTTGTAAATCTTGTTAAGTATGCAATGTTTTGAATCCAAACTTCCAAACTAAGTTTATTAACACGTAAACTATGCTATAATAGCCGTTTATCGGGTAGGGCTTTACAAGTGGCATTCAGAGCCCAAGGTTAAACGAGTAAAGCGTTTGATATTTTAATAATAAAGACAAGTGTAAAAAGAAATTTTGAATTTGAATGGTTTTAGATAGCGTTCTCACAGTTCGCTCGAAATATATGTGTTCTCAAATTAGCTTTCCCATATATATGTGTGTGTGTTTTTGTGTGTGTTGTGTGTAGAATAATATATTTTTTTTGAAAGCATTGACTAGAGTTCCAATGTATAGTACCTATGTATATTTTTATATGTAGACATATGCATATGTTTTCTATTCGTGGAAAACAATGTTATTAAGGTTTAAACTTGCATCACCAATGATAAATAAATCGGATATTTATAGTATAACGTGGGTTATCAGTGGGTGGGTTTATTTGCACTAGTTCGGGTATTTCTAGACTTTCGGGGGATCTACTCATATAAAATAACGTCTAATATATGCATCAAAATAGAGACGTGACTAGGAAGTGTATGGATCTTAACCTGATAAATTGGCGGGTGTCCCACATCTACAATTTGTGTCTTATTTTATTTCGTGGATCTTCATAATTATATCACTATTTTATGTTTGTTACTGTAAATTAGATTGTAAATCATCCTTACTCAGGTAGGCTTATCGTTACTCAATTAGGCCTCGTGGTGTAGACCTAGTCACCCCGTGCGAGTGCCATGAGGGACGTGGCATCCGATGCATACCACCCCCTACGGGGGAGGTGCATCATGAACATGACCAATGCCACGGTCTTCACGAACCACATTTTAATGTTAAGGCATTGGAGTGTGGGAGGGTGTTATCGTCTGAACCGGTTATATTCACTCTCTTACTATTTAAATCATATATTAAACTTTAAAATTTAAACATGTATGAATGCTTTTTTCATTACCGGACACAAAAAATTACATCAAGATAACGGGCAGGTGGGCAACAAGCTGCGCCGCCACCCCTTTAAGCCGAGACACTACTATGAATAACCCGCTGGACCCTGGTCAGGAAACGGGTAGCCTCGGGTGCCAATGAACTAAAGGTATCAAAAGCTAAGGGTACAAAAACGTGTTGGTTCTCCTCACAGACTTTAGCATGATGGACACCAGGAACCTGAGGAATAAGTATTGACTCGTAAATATCATGATATCGTTGTTAAAGTTTTTCTTTGTGTTGTTTTCATCAGACGTTAAAAAATGACTAGAAATCTCGAATGACAAGATCATATTCAAATCCATCCATGTTTTTATGATTATGTCACTTTGTGTTTAATTACCCCAGCACTAACACACTACTAGAAAAATACCCATATCTTGACACACATTTAATGACACACGAGAATTCATGACACGCAAAAGCGCGTGTCATTAAAAAATCGTCATCTTTTAAAAAAATTGGTCAAACAATGACACTCTTTTTTGCGTGTCAACAATCTAATGTCAATATTTTAAAAAACATGACACTATAACAATTGAGTGTCATGTTTAGTGTCAAATATTTCAGACTTTCCTATTCCCTCCTCGCGTGCCCAGCTCTCTCTCTTCCTCTATTCTTGTGCAACAATTAAGAAAAAATAAAAAACCCATCAAATATTTCAGACTTTCGTAACCCACCCCTTCTCTGCTAGAAACCCCTGCATCAACTTAACGAACAAGCCAACCTCATCGGATCCGGATCACAATCCGGATCCGAAAGTTGTTATAGCGTCCGTTGAAACGAGCAATGGTGACGTAACTGACGATCGTTCACCGTCAACAACGTCGTCAACGCCGTCTAATCGGTCAAAAAAGTCGGTCCGTTGGAGTCAGGACTTGGTGGAGGAACGGACGTTACCGCCGTTAGAGAAGAGTAATGAAGATGATTACGGATCGTCAAATCGTGATTCTTCTTCCTTTAATATTAACAGTTAAGACTTATTATTATTATTAAATCAGTTTATATGTCTTAATGAGAAATGAGATGTGTTTATTGGTTCTAAGGTTTGGTTGTGGTTTACAGATTCTATGGTAAATATTAAGGATACGTTTGGTTGATGGAGAAAGAAGGTTGGAGAGGCTACGAAAAAAGCCGAAGATTTTGCTGGAAATACTTGGCACCATTGTAAGCTTTGATTAGTCTGTTATTTATTTGTGAGATTGTTTTTGTTTCATTTGTGGTTTGTTTATACTGTGTGGATAGATTGATAATGGTTCGTGATAGGGTATAGTTGTAAGTTATGCGCTAAAGGTGATTTTTTTAGCTGCATTTAGGTATTTGAGTGGGTAGTTCCAAGTCGAATTTCATGCCTCGTATAACTCGTCTGGTGACCAGTAGGAGCATAGATATGAGGCGTAATCCCGAAACTTGAATTGCACTTACGATTTTGTATAGTCTGTGATGCTGGTGATTGTTTTTAGAATTTGAGAAAGGAACTTGAAGCATTATAGTATGCAAGCTAGTGCTGCTTCTTTGAAGTTATTAATAGAGTTGACTAAATAGCTAGAATACTAGTGATATATTGAGGTTTTACAAGGCGGCGAGAGACAAGCTTTAAAGTTATATAATGCTGTTTATGGATTGGGGACTGAGTTTAATCTATTCAAGTATTCAACTAGGAAAGATACTGAAACATGTGGAAAAGACTATTTATGTACTTATGTAGATGGTTGCTTGGCCAATAGCAGGGCATTGGAGAATTACATCTTAAGTTGAGAGGAACTTTTTTTGAACTATATTGTCAAAGGAATTGCCCTTCCGTTAGGCATTTTGTGTGAAGTTTAGTTATCTAAGATGCTGAACTTGGCCGTTTGCACAATATATATATATATATATATATATATATATATATATATATATATATATATATGAATTACAAACTACTAGGTATTAGGTGTAATGAACAATAATGAGTTACTTTAAATATCGTTGTTAAAAATAAGCATGGCCTTTGTTGTTGTGAATTTGGGATCTGTTACCAGCACAGCCAATGCTACTGACTCAATCACCTCTACAAATCAAATTCCACTATGATAATAGGTATTGTTATAATGTTATTTGATCTAGTAGAGCAATTATTTTTTAAACTATAAGATCAACTTTTCTTAGCAAATGTAAATCTGGGATCATATCAAGGAAAACAAATAGGCTCTTAGCCTCTTACTATGCAGCCCTATGGGAAACGGGCTTCATACTTGATTGGGATCATATCAAGGAAAACAAATAGTCGCGCTGCTGTGCAGTCGCCTGTTCTGTTCTGTTCTGCACGCTGCTGCTGTTAAATTGTATACTGTCTGCTGCTCAGACTAGTACCGGCAAGAGGTTTAAACTGAGATGGGTCAACACCAAGGTGAGCACTTAATTATGCTAACTATTTATTTGGACTGATCTGAATATAGATGCGCGCATATAGATGCTCCTAACTAGCGCTGCAGGATTAGGGAAGCTTAATTCATATAATTCTTTTAATGTGCAGTGTCCGTGTCAGCCGGGGTTCACAGAATGTGGTTATTATGTAATGAAATTCACGAAGGAGATCGTTACGGACGGACTAGTAATATTGGACAATGTAAGTTGATCGAGTCAAATTCTAGTCACTTTTGTTTTCTTGAAACTAAAACCATCGCGAACCTTAACCTTTCATCTTATTAATTTAATTGTGTCTCAGGTTGGGGGAAGAGTGGAGGCTTACTCGGATGCAGATATTGATTATGTTCGTGAAGAATGGTCGAGTTATGCCTCGACCTTCATTTTCAAGTTATGATCCGTATGTTTAGGCTTACTCATCGACTAATGTAATGTATTGATACAATGTTTTTGTAACCCTTTGTGGTAGAATTCGACATAATTGTAATGAGTTTTTTGGTGGTATAATATATGCAGCTTTATTATTAAATTTATTGTTTTTGTAATTATAAATAAAAAATAATTCCAGGATATTATTCATTTTACAGGAAAAAAAAATAGGTAAAAAAACATGACACGCAAAATGACTGTCATAAAGGTGTGTCATAAATTCATGTGTGTCATAAATGCTGTAAAAAAATTCGTAAATGAGTGTCAAGAATGTTTGTCATTAAAGAGTGTGTCATAATTGCGTGTCAAAAAAGCATATCATAAAGGAGTGTCATAAACGCGCGTCATTAAAAGATGACACGCGCCTGCATGTCATAAAACTTTCTTGACATGTTCTTCCTTGACACTTTGCTACGCGTCATAAACACCCTTTTATGACGCGCAATGCGCGTCAAGAAAGGGGTATTTTTCTAGTAGTGAATTGTAGATGACTATCCAAACTATCGCCAAACCCAAGATACAAATACAATGTATATCTTCAGGATTTCGAATAATCCTATTAATTGATTCAAATTTAAAAACACTGATAGTTTTTCATGGAGATGGTGACCAGCCCTGATGATTACAAACCAAATTCTTTCTATCTATGATTTGAGAAAGAAGATGACATGCGTTGAAGATGGGGTTACATGCAATTAATGAAAAGGTGAGCTAAGGATATATAGAGGTGTAAAAAAAACCGGTTTTTTTAAATCGGTTTAAAAAAAAACCGCTTTGAAAAAAAACCGATTCATTTTAGTTATTCAGCACCAATGAACAAACCGGTTTTAAAACCGATTAAAAAACGATTTTTTAAATAAAAAAACCGGTTTTTTAGGATAAACCGGTTTAAAAACCGATCCTAACCGGTTTCACCAGTTTGGGTTTTTTTGCAATAAAAACCGGTTTTAAAACCGAACCAGTTTAAAAAAAAAACGATTTTAACCCAGACAAAAAAAAAAACGATTTAAAAAAACCGTTTTTTTAAAACCGGCTAACCGATTTGATGTAATTTTTTAAAAAATATAAATAAATTATTCTATTTTTATGTTGTATTTTTTGTTATCTATATCTATACTACTATATAGTGTATTCTAGACTGGCAACATTGTCATTTCATATTTATTTATATGGGTAAAAATGTAATTTAATTAGATTGGTGAGACAAATTTAATACGGACATTTAATAAAGTCAAATTTCATTTATAATCTCTTTTTTATTAATTTTGTTTTTGATATATATCAATGATGCATTTTTTAAGATGATTATTTTTTTAATTTGACAAAATTTCAAAAGTCGTCCTTTATGTTTATAGCGAATTGCAAACCATGTCCTTTAGAAACACAAATTACAGAAAACGTACCTTTTGTTTACAAATCTTTACACGTTTTGTCTTTTGACACTAGGAGCATGTTTGGATGTCCATTTTTCACCTCCTTATGACAAATTTAATACGAACATTTAATACAAATCAACTTTCATTTATAATCTCTTTTTTATTAATTTTGTTTTTGTTTTTGATATATATCAATGATGCATTTTTTAAGACGATTATTTTTTTAATTTGACAAAATTACAAAAGTCGTCCTTTGTTTATAGCGAATTGCAAACCATGTCCTTTAGAAACACAAATTATAGAAAACGTACCTTTTGTTTACAAATCATTGCACGTTATGTCCTTTGACACTAAGAGCATTTTTGGATGTCCATTTTTTCACTTCCTTATGATTTATGACTTTTCTAAAAAGTCATAAGTTAAAAAAAAAGTGTTTGGGTGATGGTTTGAAAAGGACGTTTTAGGCTTTGAATAAGGTGAAAAAGAAGTGGAAAAGGAGATTAAGTTACAATTTGTGACTTTTGGGATTAAGGAGATAAGGAGAAGGAGAACCAAACATGCCCTAACTCAGTTAACTGTTCTTATTAAATATGGCCAAGGGGACCCATGTGAGGGTAGATTAGTCTTTTTACCTATTTATCTATATCTATATCTATATCTATACTTCTATACTACTATATAGTGTATTCTGAACGGCTAAAATGGTCATTTCACATTCATATAGATGGGTAAAATAGTAATATTATTAAGTTGGTAAGACATATTTAAGAAAAAATAATTTATGCTTTGACCCTTTGATGCCTTTGTCTATTTCTATTTTTGATGTAGAAAAATAATAATTATGGACTTAAATCTTCGAAACAACGTCATCATTTGTTTGTTTTTTTTTTTGTGTATTCATCCAGAATATACTCAGGGTGAGAGTGTAAATACACAATTAAATTAATATTTCGTGAACTCTTTCTCTTCCACTTTTGTAACAATCAACGGAGCAATAAACTCATTTATTAAGACCATTACTAATAACCAACCAACATTAGTGAGCAATACATTAAAAAATGTAACTAATAATTAAATAGATGGTTAAATTCTGAACATCAAAGACAATCATTTCGAATAAATAACCATCATTTGTGAAGCATATAACATTGGTTAAGTCCTTACCTCTGGTTAAAAAAAAGTGTTTGGGGGATGGTTTGAAAAGGACGTTTTAGGTTTTGAATAAGGTGAAAAGGAAGTGGAAAAGGAGATTAAGTTACAATTTGTGACTTTTGGGATTAAGGAGATAAGGAGAAGGAGAACCAAACATGCCCTAACTCAGTTAACTGTTCTTATTAAATATGGCCAAGGGGACCCCATGTGAGGGTAGATTAGTCTTTTTACCCATTTATCTATATCTATATCTATACTACTATATAGTGTATTCTGAACGGCAAAAATAGTCATTTCACATTCATATAGATGGGTAAAATAGTAATATTATTAAGTTGGTAAGACATATTAAGAAAAAATAATTTATGCTTTGACCCTTTGATGCCTTTGTCTATTTCTATTTTTGATGTAGAAAAATAATAATTATGGACTTAAATCTTCGAAACAACGTCATCATTTGTTTTTTTTTTTTTTTTTTTGGTGTATTCATCCAGAATATACTCAGGGTGAGAGTGTAAATACACAATTAAATTAATATTTCGTGAACTCTTTCTCTTCCACTTTTGTAACAATCAACAGAGCAATAAACTCATTTATTAAGACCATTACTAATAACCAGCCAACATTAGTGAGCAATACATTAAAAAATGTAACTGATAATTAAATAGATGGTTAAATTCTGAACATCAAAGACAATCATTTCGAATAAATAACCATCATTTGTGAAGCATATAACATTGGTTAAGTCCTTACCTCTGGTTAAATTTCAAATATCACCGTCACCACTGTCTTGCTCCGATTACACCCTCACCGATTTCTATCTGCACTGACTCTCTTTCTTTTCTCCGACCAATATTCGGCGAGCCCAAATACCAACGCAAGGCGTTGAATAACAAAACAACAAGGTGTATTACTTAGAATTCAAGGTATTCGATCTTTTGTTTTATTGCCATAAGAAACGGTTTCATTCATAGAACTTAGATAAATATTAGAGTAATATAGTTTTCATAATCATATTTACCGCATTCATTTTTAATGATCTTTTAGATGAATAAAGATATGTTTTCAAGCCGACCCATTTCAACCGACACTACAAAGTACTAGGTTTTTACTTGAACCCGTCTGTTCCGTTATCATTAATGTTTTCCATAAGCAAAGTATCAAATTTTAGAATTTGATAAGGACGTGCAACATCAAAACACGTTGTCAATTGAGTGACTATCAAGTCTCATGTGACACCGTTTTAAACATATATTCTTTTTTATTTATTTTGAAATATGTTTCATGCAACCAGGTTTAAAACCATATTCAAGGAGCTACTCATTGCTTCAAAAGCTATTCCACAAGGTGTGTTTACTGGACCATTTAAATATGTTTTCTATTGATTGTTATACTATAAACCTAAGCAGACTGTCGTATATGGGTCTTACTTTGTTTATAATTAGGCGACGTTATTTTTTAATTAACTTGCTAGCCACCCTTACAAGTGAGAATAATGAAGCGGTTGAGATGGTGAAACGGCGTTGCATTTCATGCATAAAATTAAATTCTATTAAATTACATAATAATAAAACTTGAATCTTCCACAAGTGTTTTTTACCTTTATTATTGTACACACGTTTTTTTCCCTATCTTATATGTTTATTTTCCAACTAATATATTGTATCTATGTCTATATCTATGTCTATATCTATACTACTATATAATGGGTGCTAGATGAACAAAATAGTCATTTCATATTCATCTTTGTGCGCAAAATTGTAATTTCATTAAATTTGCAAGACAAATTTAATGCAACAATTAATTAACACTTTCAAATTAATAATTTTTTATTGAATTAATACACACTGAATTACTATTATGTTTTGTAAAATAAATAATATCAATAGTATAAATTAGTTAGTTAAGAAAAGTATAAAGTTCAACAAAATTTAAAACAAACTATAAGGTTGAAAAGGTGCAATACTATTACTCTAGAGGGGTTTATGGAAAATTTTAATTTACATATGAAGAAAACGTTTTGTTGGTCTTCTTCTCTTGAAACCCAGGTGAAACCGAAGAGAGATAAAACAAAGAGGGTAACGACTATTTTTAAAATCCATTATTTTGAGAAATCGAAACAATCTATTTACTTGCAATCGTAGATCAAACGTTGTAATCAATTATAACTCATGATTATATATGCAAAGATCATGTGTTATACATATTCCCCTCCATAAACCTTCAACATCTCATCAATGTTTCGCATCATTGTAATTTGTCAACGACTGGAAACTTCTATCAACCGCGTCGCAAAAACACACACTCCATCATAAGTTCGGCCTACCGTTTTTGTTTTTCTAAAACTAACTTCCAATTAAGACAAGGGTTGTGTTCGCTTTTCATTTAGCCAAGTGATAGTGCTCGTAATCTCGGTTCCAGGTAACAAATCAAACCTTTAACTCGATTGCTACGATCTTTTAACACCTGTCACTTAAAACTCATCTAAATCTTTGGGGTAAAAAAAGGTATACCGTAGTGTATATTAGTTTTATGTTGCAAAGAAGATAAAACTTTATAAGAACTTTATTTAAATAAGAATGACTTTTATTAATGGACGGATACTAGAAAAAAATGTGTATATTCTATTGAGAAAAAAAAACAAGTTGGTTAAAAATATGACATATCAGTTCATACACAATTGTCATTTTGATTAGATTGTTGTTGTTATTTAAGAAAATTGTGTATATTATGTATTACACTAATATAAAATTTATGTATATATACGTGTTATTACTAGGAATATATATGAAATAAAAAAAGAATAACTTGTTCCTAAAATTTTTGTAACATTTCTGAAATATTTGAAAGGGTAATAACGAAGAATGAATCAAGAATATAAGGGTCACTGCTGTAAAGTTAATAATAAACAATATTGTACATTCTCCGACATATCCGTATGTTTGTATAATGTACAATACCCGCAACATGACTGACCAAACACAACCGCCAAACATAATGCAGCCCCGCCGCAACGCGCGGGTTCCTGCTAGTTATAAAAATAGTCTTTTAATACATAATATATATACACACACACAACTCTCTTTTTTCTCACCTTTAAGTTTAATATTTCCTCACTCTTTGCCAACCGACACTATCACCCACCACCACTATCCCTCACATGAGGTCCCATTGGTCATATTTTAATGAGAAAAAAATAATTGGGTTAGGGTAAAAGGACCTAACATGTAAGTGTTTGTAAATACAAAGTACGTTTTCTGTAATTTATGTTTTTAAAGGACATGATTTCTGTGACAACCGACAACTTCCGATCTATATGTGACACCCGGCACATTTAGGTTAACATTTTATAAAATACATAAGTCTACCTTAGCGAAAAACGTTTTCAAACATACTTAACTAGGTAAGTTGAGTCGTTACAATGGTTCCGGGAATCATCGGGAGTCGTTACGATGATCCACGGGATCATTGGGAGTCGGTCCAAAACCACGTGAACACGAATAGGTGATCTGTAGAATCGCCGGGTTTAACGCACACACGTAAATCTCGGGTCCCGGGAATTGGTGATCGGGCGGGAACGTGTTATTTATCGTGCATTATATGTTGGTAATCATTATGTGACTTGTCGGTATGTGAAAACGTGTTTATATATGTTAAAATATGGTTTAACGCGCCCAAAAACTCGGGTACTTAGGCTATAGGCGAGTAGGAAGCCCCTTGGGGTGATTAGGGGCTAAATTCTAGTTGTTACTAGTGATTAGGGGCTAAATGCTAGTTGTTACTAGTGAGTAGGGCTAAATGCTAGTTGTTACTAGTGAGTAGGGCTAAATGCTAGTTGTTACTAGTGATTAGGGGCTAAATGCTAGTTGTTACTAGTGAGTAGGGCTAAATGCTAGTTGTTACTAGTGAGTAGGGCTAAATGCTAGTTGTTACTAGTGAGTAGGGCTAAATGCTAGTTGTTACTAGTGAATAGGGCCTAAATGCTAGTGTTACTAGCGAGTAGGGCCTAAATGCTAGTTGTTACTAGCGAATAGGATCCTACTCGCCAATAACATCTGCGTACTCGCCTATACTGCAGGTCACGACTAAAAACGCCTATAAATACCACCCTTATGTTTCAAAACATTATTTGTGAAACCCTAATACACCCCAAAGCCACCCCACATCTTATCCAACCTCTGCAACACGTTTTTGAACAAGAAACCATATTTTCAAGTCTTACAACCCATAATCTCACCATTTCAAGGTGTGTTCTTCATCCCAAACCTTTATTATAGTATTGTTTTGATCCCTAAAGGTCCAGACCTGATTTATAAACGTTTGTGTCTTTGAAAACTTATTAAAATCGGTTTCAAAACAAACCCACACATCTATACATGTTTTAAGTGATGTATTCATGCAAGATAGGATCTTTATCGTCTAAACATGATTGTTCTTGTGTTATTGATATGTTTCTGATCTAGATAAGTTAATATGATGATAATCTAGGGATTTGAAGGTTCATAGATGTGTGATATTGATATTAGGCGTTTTGACCCGTTTGGGCGATTATGGTGGATTGATGATGATATGTTGTGTTTTGTTGATTATTTAAGGATAGGGTTTACTCTAGGATGATGCTAGAACAGTAGGATAATGTCGGGTAATGTCGTTATGCGATGAAATCTGAGTATTTGCTATTTAGGGTAAGTTTTACATGTTGATGTGATGCTTACATGCAAGATATGCTATTTTGGGAAACCGCGTGCATTCGGGACGGCTAGGGTGATGATAAATTAGGGGTTTTTGCTTGAACTAGTTGGGTTAATGTTTCGGGTTGGATATTGGGTGTTTTTACATGTTTCGGATCTGATTTGGAGAGTTTGACGCGCGAAAACGCACTACAGATGTGCAGAGGCGAATAGGAAACCTACTCGCATGAAGCTTCATGCGAATAGGCTCCTAATCACCTGATGTTCATGCAAATACAACCCTATTCGCCTCTAGCACTAGCGAGTACAATCCTAAATGCCACTTTTACTAGTGATTACAATCCTAAATGCCACTTTTACTAGTGATTACAATCCTAAATGCTAGTTTGATTCCTAATCGCGTGTAATGCTGTTGTATGTATATTTTAACATCCCGAAACACGGATTGACACCTAGGAAAATGTTAGGAACCCCAGGACATGTCTAATGACTTGGTAACACGTGTTCGGACTTTGTTATGCGTTAATTGGGCGTTATGCTAGATAGGGTGAATGTTTGCGCATGCTAAGAGTTTAATTGCATAAGTTGCATGATATCTTGCTTTCGGATAACATGTGGGATGTCGGGTCACCAATGGGATGCCGGGTATTGTCTGGGTTGGTCGGTTTAACGTTTAAACATGTTTTCAACATACACGGTCACGGTCTGGACAACTTGGGGACTGATTAGCCTTCGGGTTAGTAGTCATCACACTTATGTAAACTCATTGATAGGTCGTCACTAAGTTGGGTCATCATACACGTGTTGGGATTCTAAATATCCGAAGGCGCACTCTAAGGTGAGTTTCACGGCCCCACTCTTTTACTGGTTTTACATTTTCGGGGGAGAAAACATGTTGTGTTCTTTAAACGTGTTTCAACTATGTTTTCATAAAAGGCGATTCAACTAAGTTTTCATAAAAGGTGTGTCAACTACGTTTGGGTATTCATGAATTCATTGGGTTTGGAGTATTCATTATGTTTTAGAGTATTCATTATATTACTATGCGATCTTTGGAAGTCCCGGGGAGAACCATGTGTAACATCGTCAAATTTTTCAAATTATAAAATATTATTTTCATAATGTGCCTAAGTTTTTATTTCCCGACCACACAACTTATATATATATAGATATACATATATATAATAATAATAATAATAATAATAATAATAATACATAATACATAATATATAGTAACTATAATGTATTAGTTGATTTATATAGACAAGCCCAACCCCTTTGGAAGACGAAGCCCAGCCCACAAGCCCAAATACCCTCCACCCCTATCTGTTAAAAAAAAAAAGAATAATTGTGTTCCACCCGGGTTTCGAACCCGAGTCAATCAGGACTCACACACACGCCACACCAGTTGAGCCACATGAGCTTATTGTTCCTATATCAACCTACTATATATATATAAGGACTCGAGTTCATGTCTGCTGTATCGCTGCTCATGCAGACACACGCGGCCATGTTCAAAGACACAAAATTTATCAATCAATCACCCAATTATGGTATAACTCGTGATATCCGGCCATCTATGACTCGGCAATACATATAATTACAATCAATTATAACCAAATTTAGCCAAAACGCGTCAAACATTAAAAGAGGTCAACGATTTGCCAAATTAACGATTCAGACTCGTTCACTATAAATTGAAGGGTTCTGGATCATCTCACCATGCCGAACATCCTATTCCAATTCTCAATTTCACTCAAAAACCTTCTGTTCTTATAACCCAATCACGTTTTTGACTTTACAAGTTGACTGGCCGTTTGTGCTCGTAACAATGTTGTAAGTATAATTATTTTTGTGGGTTTTGATCTTCGGCATTCACACATCAATAGCCCTAAGGTTAATTGGGCTATTGATGTGTGAATCAAACAATTGCAGAAATTAGGGTTCGAATGTCTTAGATTGGGGATAAACTCGTTTTGCATACGATATTTATATTATATAAAGCAGAGATAAATCACAACCACAGGCCTAGGCCAAGTGGTTGTGACTGGTGCTGGTGACCTTAGCCGCCCGGGTTCGAGTCCCGGCTTGGGCGCTTATTTTTCTCTTATTTGCATCATTTTTGTTTTACAAACCATATATATATATATATATATATATATATATATATTACATTTAATCTTGTAAATTCATTTTTAATTATTAAAACCTTTTTATAAATTCTAAAAAAAATTATATTTATCAAATCTGATGTAAAAGATTTATTTACAATTTTTAGTTTTCAAAAATTTATTTATTTAATATATATAATAAATAAATCAAGTTTATTCCATTTTATTTATAAAATTCTATAAAAATATCAAAACGATCTTATTAATTTCCACAAAAATTATCCTTAGTTTTTATAACATTAAGCTTTTCAGAAATGATTTTTATTTCTGAAAAATCATTTATTTTATATTTTTAATCAATTTTTGTTAGTTTTAATCATAATTAAATCATAATAAATTCAATTTTTAATATTTTTGCACCAAAATTTTATAGAAATTATTTCTGATCATTTAGAACAGAAATATAAATCTTAAACTAAAAATTCTTTAATTTTAGTATTTTTAAATTATTAAAGTTAAAGTTTGACAATTTGTAATAAATAGATTTAATAATCTATTTTAAAGAAAATAATTTTATAAAAATTATTTTTATACTTTAAACACATTCTTATGACCATCCTAGATTTAACATTTATAAAAAGATTTTTAGTTATTTATTTACTAAATTTCTCTCAATTGGCGAATATTTTTAATAATAATCAAACGAGCGTTTATCCCCAAATTCGAAGTCCTAGAAACTTATACATTTGTAGACTTGATAGACTTAGACATATTTATTACCTTATTATAGGGTGATACTTGACACATTTGGGCAACACATTATTTTCAAGATATAACATTTTACCAAGGTGAGTTTTACATAGCCCCTTTTTCTATCTATAACCATTTCTGGGGTGAAACATGTTACAACATCATTTTATGCAATTCAATCATCAATGTGTCTATGTATTTTCTATGTTGCATTATGTCTTGAGCATGATTAGAGTAAGCACCATTCTAGCATAATCATTAACTCCGTACAAGCCGGCGGTAAACATTGATAGATCTATTGGACTGACAATCCCACCCGGATACGTGCCTCCTACAAAGGTAGCGTGGGTGTTTGTTATCGTATAACATATTCAAGTGAACCATGAGCGTATGGTATGTATCATATTATAACAGTCATCAGGGTTGGTTATGCACTCGATTTATTTCTAGTATGTTCTCACATATGGACTAGATTGACATGACACATGAATTGCACAACATTTTTATTCAATTATCAAAAACCTATGTAATTCTCACCAACTTTTGTTGACCCAAAACATTTTCAACTTAACATGTTTCAGGTTCTATTTGCTTGAAGATTTGAATTGATGCTTGAAGATATGTGTATAGTTTTATTCAATTTGATGTACAAATTCTAGAACAATTGTATGTAATTCATTTAAATCATTTAATGAAATTTATTATTCACCATGAGCTACTGAACAATCATCAATACGTGACATCCCGATGTTTCCGCCATCGGTTGGGGTGTTACAGATTGGTATCAGAGCCATGGTTATAGGGAATTAGGTTATTAGAAAAATAATCTAGTCTATAACCATAGGATTTAACCAGTACTTGTTTCTTTACTTGCTATACTCTACCTCCCTCCTACTTCATATCCCTACTTTCATTCCTACAAGAAGGTTGCTCTCCATCAGTGGATCTACTCTTAGACTAACTAGTAGGAATGCCCGCGCGTTGCTGCGGGTACGTATGTTTTATTGCTGCACTACTACAGGGATCCAAGTCTAGGTTTGTGAATTTCCATAGCAACTAAGACCACTAAGCTTCATGCCATACAAGAGTAATACAATTCTTCAAGTTACACTGGTTGTTAGAACTTGCACAAATTTTCTACGATATTCTAAAATTGTAAAAGCTTAGTACCGAAGAATAACTATTATATTTCACCTATTTTGCCTCAAAATTAGCATAAATAGTAGATGTTGATTTCATAACGATGCTTAGCAGGGCCATTGTGGGGTCCGTTATAGAAGTGTCATAATTTGACATATGGGTCTCACTAACATAAGAAATTAGCATGAACCAAGAGCCTGAACTAAGCATTCTTGGAGAGATGAGCATAACATATACAAAAAGAAATTGCTAAATTATAAGATCATAGTACCAAAACACACGAATAATAAAACTAAGAGAAAACATAATAAATATTACCTAAGGAACTTGTAAAGCCTAATAATGTCATGGCCATTGTGCAAAACAAATAACAAAGAAACATTTTTTGAAAACAAATTGGCGAACATAACCATCCATAATAGCTTTAGGTCTGTTAATTCAATAAAATCTTTTTCACTTAAATTTAACTTGACTGCAAGCATTAAACTCGGATTACTAAAGCCCGACTCATTGTCATCCCTAAACAAAATAATTAGTAGAATACTTATACTCAAACATCAAAAACTGAGTGTAGCCACAATCAGATAAAAAAGGATTATAAAGTTTAATGAGGGATATTCGACATACCGCATGAACACTGCTTAGAAAGATCTCCACTGAACCTTTCCGAGTCAATACCTTCCTTAAATCATCATAAGTTATAAGAAAAATGAGCTCCGCCCATCAGAAACACACCAAAGCGTAAGAACACTATTACCAAACTATATTAGAAAAATGACAGACCTAATATAAGAATTGTTGCTGTAGTTCATCTATCCCATTACAATAACAATTTATATTACTTTTTTTTGAAACTTTAGTATTATATTATTTACTTCTCACCATCAAGATATATATAACTTTGATGATCCCAAATAAGGCTCATAAATATATATATTTTTCAAAAATTCTCTTGTGTACGGGCCCATGTTAAATATTCTATAAATGGTTGAAACAAATACTTAAAAAAATTGAAAAATAGTGAGTCGTATATTCTTTTTGAAAATTATATAACTAAGAAATTTAATGTTAAAGAATAAAAGAAAAGAATAGGAGGCTATATGCTCTCAAAACCATTTTGGACAACTTTCACCCGTCTCCTTCTAAGCACCTTTTACGTAATGTATTTATTGACCTATTAGATATCAACATAACATAAACCGACCCGTTTATGGATCAAACTTCATCTCTAGTGCTAGTCAACATAATCTATGAGAGAATAGAAAAGGTTTGGCTAGTAACGAAATTGGTCAACAAGACTGTAAGAGCGTTTATAGATAGCACACATAATAAAAAAGGCACTCATGTTATAAAATAAAAAATAGGTTGTTGACTATGCCATACATACACAAAAGAAAGATAATGATAATATTACCTTGTTGGATATGTTAATAGCTGAATAAATATTACCTTTTTCTTTCCATTGATCCTTTGAAAGAGAATTCATCCAATTATACGAAAAGATGAATGTGAAACTAAACTTCTACGATCTCGTTTAAGTCTCAAAGAAAACCTTAATTTGGTAAAAAAAAAAAAAAAACTATCGTCACTAACACACGCTTTTTTTTACTACTAACTTACTAAGTGATCAATGATTGATACAAATGCGAAAACCAAAATGAATGATATTAAAAACCAAGGAAAATAGAAATGAATTTGATTTAACCATATAATATTGATTGCAAGTCATTTCATATGTAAGAATTGAATTAAGGGTATACCAACAATTGGAAACAATCATAAAGTAATGCCAAGAAGAGCAGATAATGCCAACTGCTTAGGCTCTGCTCCCTTAAGATACAAGTGCAATAAACAGGATAGTATCAGCAAAATTATGTTCACAAAGAACATAAACTAAACAGTAAAACTTGCACAACATACTCACTTCACTACTTGCAATACGGGCCAATCCTATTACAGCATTAGATAGCCGATCTTTTGGAAGAAGAAAATGACATGAACTTTAGCCACATGATCGATTTATAGTTGACACTTAATATGCAAAGATTCGGAAACGCGTACTACCATATTTGCATTGTTTGACGGTGCAACTACCATAATGATTATATTTTTTCTGATGATGATCACAAAGGATGTTAGAAGTTAGGACCATTTTTGTATTGTGTATAAACTTGACTATTAATGTCTACTTCTTATACATAGGATTTAAAATTAGTTTGGTATGTCGATTGTTTGCTACTCAATGCACAGCACTTGGTATAAAAAAAATCGAAGTACTTAAAAAATTGAATATGTAGTATCAGCATAGGCCATATCAGTAAGTCAGATTTGGCCATTTGTGTAATGAATAGACAAAGTTGGATGCTCCTACATCTTTTCCTTTGATTTCCGTTATAATAACATAGGTCACTCAATTTCGCATAAAGTACGTAAGTAAACGCCCTTATATGGACAACTATAAGTTAATAGATTCTACAATACACGAAGAAAGGAACCATGAGACCAGAGTTGATTAGTAATGGCTGAAACTATAGGTACAACAACCAAGTAAATAATCTCAAAAAATAAAATTTTACCTTCTAGGTGATGTAGCAAGGATGCATGAGATCAAAATTTGAGGATTTTTTTTAGAAGCTCATTGGGCTTCTCTTGAACAACAACCAGTTTAGTGACCCGGATTATTTGGCACTATATCCAAAAAACAAATATTATCTAAAGAATAAATATCACTATACTTTCTATTAGAAGTCTCAAAATGGGAGGGTCAAGCAGTTTGTTACAGGTTGAAGGGGTATATTTTTGTGCCGGTTGAAACGGGTCAATTGGACTAACCCAGAATAATTTTGAAAAAAACATAAACTTTTTATAAATGATAAGTGTGTCATATATGATTACAAACATTATATAATTTCAATAAAATTCAATTGAAATATAACCTTATGAAGAAATTATTTGAGAGGTTTTATGCATTAAAAATATACTTTAAGTGCGTTTTATCATGTTATTCATGTACAGCCTTTTTCCTTTTAAGCTCATCTTTTTTCCTTCATTTTACTTGTTTGAGCCATCAAACATAGAACATGACCCGAATTGACCCATGATTTTCGTATAAAGTACATAAGTAACTAAACGCCCTTAAGTGGACGACTATAACTTGACGGATTCTATAATACACAAAGAAATGAACCATGAGACCAGAATTGATTAGTATTTTGTCATCTTATTTTCTAAAATCACCGAGGACTATACAAAAAAAGTATTGATTTTACATGTCATTACCGATACACAAATATGACCTATGTATCTACATGTATAAAAAGACAATTACAGTTACTCCCTCTATATCAAGAACAGATTTTGGTAACCTTATCTACTGAGTTCCCATGGAAGGGATTAAAGGTTATCTAAATTTTGCAAAGAGACAAAACATTGAACATTTGGTGCTCAACAAAAAAAAACAATAACAAAGACATATAAAAATCCATTCATTCTTTCTTCTCTATGAAACGAAGAAACAAACTCATTTGTCATCATTGCATTTTTAGATGAGTTATAAGTAACTTTACATAATCCTTTATATATTTCTATAGAAACTAAGATAAGGCTTTCAACGTATGGATTTCAAATGTAAGCCTATTTGTAAGAATCACAAGATTTAAACTTCAAACAACCACCATAACCCTAAAAACTCCATATTGAAATCTTAAATAAAGGAGCAATAAGTTCAACTTTAATACCATATGATATTCAACAACACACAACGTCAATTCAAAGCTTAAAACAGTTAGTGTGAAAGTAGATTTTACTTACCAGTATCACTTGAATAAGGTATGACAGCAGAGAAGGAAGAAAACATATAGAACACCACTATAGAGAGAAAAGGAGGAGACGAGAAGAAGAGCATAATGACAAGTGATTGGAGAATGAGGGTTTTTGAGCAGGTATTAATGTCGGGTAGAAGATCATCAATCGAAACTGAAATAATTGAAGCGACGATCTAGATCCCATCCAACCAGCTTAGCATTCAATCAATCTCATTGAATCAATTAGAATCGATGCATAATGAAAGGGGATGGAAGGGATTGTAACTGATAAAGGCTTGATTATGGTTGTTAGACCTGAAGAAGGCAAACGATTGATTTGGATGGGAGGTTTGAAGAAGGCAAAAGACCCTTGTTTAACTGAATGATGGATTTAATGGCCGGGGCATGGAGGGAAAAGGAAGGCTATAATTGTAAATTTGTTTTGATAGTGTGAAGAAGATGATGGGTGAAATGTCTATACTATCCTTCTAAGTGTCTTAATTGTCCCCAATATCCCTATAATACCCTTATGAAATAAGCTTTATTTTCTTATACTTCTTGCTTTAAAAATTGTACCCATATCAAAATTCCAATATGGTACATCACTCCTCCTTTATAATGTATTATAGATAGGACAAAATCCTCAGGTTTAACCTGAACTACCTTGAGATCTCGTCGAAGTTCTATATTTTAATAACGAACACGTGCAATCTGGAAGGGTGAACGCCTGTATTCTGAGTCTTCTGTCTAGGCTGGCATTGCGCATATATCCCAATCAGACGAGGGACCCGGATGCCTACCTGGGAATTCTCGGGATGAGTGTTCACTTATAGGCTAAAGCATGTCTTCATATGTTATTAGAATCTAGAATCTTTGATAAGTCAACGTTTTCGTTTATTCGTTTTAATTAATGAATAAATGATTACATTCCTTATATTACCTCATTCATTCCATGCCTCATTGAGACTTCATTGTGTCCCTTACAGATCATGTCTCCACGTCGCAGCACTCTTCTTAACAATGGTGACAATCAAGATGAAGTGAATAGCAACGACCACAACACTAACCACATTAATGGGAGTGAAGCCCAACTAGCTGCGATTATTTCCCAACAATTGGCGCAACAAATCACAACTCTGGTTTCTAACTTGTTGACTCAAGACATCCAAATGGATGGGAATGGCATTGGAAATGGCGTTGGAAATCACGAAAGGAACAGGACCTTAGTTCGGAAAGGCAAGAAAACAAGTATCGTGGCCGCGGTAACTACCAAGAATCAGAAACGTAAGACCAGGGATCCTGATGTAAACCTCACTACCCAAGTTTCTAACAAGAAGCCTTATACGAGAAACTTTCCATTGTGTAACACATGCAATCGACATCATCCCACTGTTTCAGCGTGTCGCTTGTGCATCAATTGTGGTAGGTATGGTCATCTGGTCAACACATGTCGCGAGACCCCAAACCCTAATGCCAATCAACCCACCAATCCTGCTCAGGCTTATAACCCTAATCAATACAACTATGGTCAATGCTATGAATGTGGAGACCCAAATCACTACCGTAACCGATGCCCTAAACTAAATCGAGATCAAGACCCTCCAGCTACTTAACAGCAAGTCCCACCATTTAAATGTTGTTTGCTTTTAATTCTATGTAATGGCGTTTTTGATTCAAGTAATAAATTCAAGTATTATCATAACATCTGTGTGCATGCTTGTTTGAATGTGCTATATCTATAATCATACTTGCTTACTTGTACAACAATTAGTTGACTACCAAACAATCTACTCAACGATTGGTAGAGGTCATCATGTCTTTCCAACAGTCGGGGAGAGGCCCTACAACCTGCTCAACGACTGGTGGAGACTATCAGACCTGCTCAACAATCGATAGAGTCATAAAAGGACGCAAAACCCTAATGTAAGGTAAATTGGTAATTACGGTCCGGAACGTAATCATGAATTTACAGGTACGTTAAGGTAGTGTGAAATTTTATCAAGATTTTCGGTGGTCGACCAATTGTAAACCTGTGTCTTTCTTTAACTTCGGGACGAAGTTCCTAAAAGTAGGGGAGACTGTAACATCGTCAAATTTTTCAAAATATAAAATATTATTTTCATAATGTGCCTAAGTTTTTATTTCCCGACCACACAACTTATATATATATATATAGATATACATATATATAATAATAATAATAATAATAATAATAATAATACATAATACATAATACATAATATATAGTAACTATAATGTATTAGTTGATTTATATAGACAAGCCCAACCCCTTTGGAAGACAAAGCCCAGCCCATAAGCCCAAATACCCTCCACCCCTATCTGTTAAAAAAAAAAAGAATAATTGTGTTCCACCCGGGTTTCGAACCCGAGTCAATCAGGACTCACACACACGCCACACCAGTTGAGCCACATGAGCTTATTGTTCCTATATCAACCTACTATATATATATATAAGGACTCGAGTTCATGTCTGCTGTATCGCTGCTCATGCAGACACACGCGGCCATGATCAAAGACACAAAATTTATCAATCAATCACCCAATTATGGTATAACTCGTGATATCCGGCCATCTATGACTCGGCAATACATATAATTACAATCAATTATAACCAAATTTAGCCAAAACGCGTCAAACATTAAAAGAGGTCAACGATTTGCCAAATTAACGATTCAGACTCGTTCACTATAAATTGAAGGGTTCTGGATCATCTCACCATGCCGAACATCCTATTCCAATTCTCAATTTCACTCAAAAACCTTCTGTTCTTATAACCCAATCACGTTTTTGACTTTACAAGTTGACTGGCCGTTTGTGCTCGTAACAATGTTGTAAGTATAATTATTTTTGTGGGTTTTGATCTTCGGCATTCACACATCAATAGCCCTAAGGTTAATTGGGCTATTGATGTGTGAATCAAACAATTGCAGAAATTAGGGTTCGAATGTCTTAGATTGGGGATAAACTCGTTTTGCATACGATATTTATATTATATAAAGCAGAGATAAATCACAACCACAGGCCTAGGCCAAGTGGTTGTGACTGGTGCTGGTGACCTTAGCCGCCCGGGTTCGAGTCCCGGCTTGGGCGCTTATTTTTCTCTTATTTGCATCATTTTTGTTTTACAAACCATATATATATATATATATATATATTACATTTAATCTTGTAAATTCATTTTTAATTATTAAAACCTTTTTATAAATTCTAAAAAAAATTATATTTATCAAATCTGATGTAAAAGATTTATTTACAATTTTTAGTTTTCAAAAATTTATTTATTTAATATATATAATAAATAAATCAAGTTTATTCCATTTTATTTATAAAATTCTATAAAAATATCAAAACGATCTTATTAATTTCCACAAAAATTATCCTTTGTTTTTATAACATTAAGCTTTTCAGAAATGATTTTTATTTCTGAAAAATCATTTATTTTATATTTTTAATCAATTTTTGTTAGTTTTAATCATAATTAAATCATAATAAATTCAATTTTTAATATTTTTGCACCAAAATTTTATAGAAATTATTTCTGATCATTTAGAACAGAAATATAAATTTTAAACTAAAAATTCTTTAATTTTAGTATTTTTAAATTATTAAAGTTAAAGTTTGACAATTTGTAATAAATAGATTTAATAATCTATTTTAAAGAAAATAATTTTATAAAAATTATTTTTATACTTTAAACACATTCTTATGACCATCCTAGATTTAACATTTATAAAAAGATTTTTAGTTATTTATTTACTAAATTTCTCTCAATTGGCGAATATTTTTAATAATAATCAAACGAGCGTTTATCCCCAAATTCGAAGTCCTAGAAACTTATACATTTGTAGACTTGATAGACTTAGACATATTTATTACCTTATTATAGGGTGATACTTGACACATTTGGTGTGACATCCGTCACTTTTTTTTTTATAATAATAATAATAATAATAAAAAATAAAAATTCAGATTTTATTATATATACATTTTTTTACCATCTCTAAACCAACCCAACACCTAAAACCTTTAAACAAATTTTTGGCCCAATACTCCAAGCCCAGCCCAACATGTTTTCTCCTTCCCTTGTTTCCCTGCTACTGATCGCAACCGAACAGAGGACCAGGAGACCAGTCAGCTTTAAGCTGAAATCATGGATCAATTACCACAAATTATTGCTGTGGTTTGACCGACAGAACGACTACACATCAATCCGTGCACAATTAACGCGTTTACTTTCATAATTATAGGATAATTGATAGCATTTATTAAATTTTTATAACTTTCCTTGAACAAAATTTCTAATCGGCTTATATAGCTCCTTCCCTTGCAATTAAACCCGTATACACACACACATACTAGCGACTAAGAGAACCCACACAACCCCTTTTGTTTTCGAACACATTCTGAAGCGCAATTGAACCTTTGAATCTTATTTCATTCGTTTATTCAAATCGGGTCCTAAACCTTCTGTAAGTTTCAATTGGTTGTATGTTCTTATTCCCTGTTATGAGTCGAGTAATAGCCCTATAATTTATAGGGTTATTCGTTGTTAATTAGTTTGATTTAGAAACTAGGGTTCTTGTTTGATTTGGGGAAGATGATACCTGTAAGTATCAGTTTAAAAACATATCTGAAACAAATTAAAACACATATCTAATTTAGAGCAGATGGAAACATGTGATGTTGTAAAACTCGCGCACATGAGTTCGAACCCCGTCCCCTTGATTCTTTTTTCAAAATCTTTAATTTAAACAAAACCAGGTAACCTTTATAATTAATTTCAACCCAGATTTAATCGTTCTCAGGGTTCAGACCAGTTGGTCTGAACTTGTGATTTAAAACCTTTAAGACGGGTCAGACGTGGGTTCGATCCTTAGCATCAACTACATTTTTTTTAAACCCCTTTATTTATATACATAACCTATTAATCTTTTAATATAGTTTTTAAATACTAAAAGTGTCTTAAAAATTCTACAAAAATTATTTTAGGTATATATCATAAAAAAGTTCACCATACAATTTTTAGATTTCCAAAAATAATTTATTTAATATATATTTTAAATATTACAAGTTTAGTCATTTAAAATTTTAAAATTCTATAAAAATATCTAAACGATTTTATTAAATCTCACAAAAATTATTCTAAACTTGTACACCCTTAAACATTTCAGAAATTATTTTTAATTCAGAAAAACCTTGCATTTCATATTTTTAATTAATTTTTGTTATTTTTAATCATAAATAATTCATAATAAATTCATTTTTCAATATTTTTGTACCAAAGTTTTACACAAATTATTTCTATTCATTTGGAACATAAATACAATTTTTAATTCAGAAATTCTTTAATTTTAATATTTTTAGATATTAAAGTCATATTTTGACAATTTGAAATAATTAGATTAAATATTCTATTTTCAAGAAAATAATTTTATAAAAATTATTCTCATACTCAAAATCTTATGTTGTGACAATATTCAACTTAAAATCTTACAAAGAGACTTTTGTTTATTTATTCATTAAATTTCTTATATTTAATAAACAAATTGTTTAATAAACAAATAAACGTTTATCCCCAAATCGAAACCCTAGAAGTACATGTATCCTAAAGTTATTTCCCTTACACATTATCAAATTCTTTAGGTTGATCCTTTGGGATAATTTCCAACACATATTCCGTTGTCCAAGTCCAATTTCAAGTTATTACGTGAACTGTGAGTATTCCTACCCCTTTTTGCCTTTATACATTTTTGGGGTGTTACATGTACACTATTACAATTTCAAATACAAGTTTACATTTTTGAAATACAATTCTAGTACTATGTGCATTGCTTACAACGTGCTTTATGCTTAGACATTACATGTGGATTACATTTGTACTTAGTGAAATCATTAACATGGTACAAGCCGACCTTAACATTGGATAGCGCTATTTGGATTGACAACCCGCCTAGATTTATTCTCCCCCTTTTTCATCGGAGAATCCGTGGCCAGTGTTAAGCTTTTATCAATTTATTGGATAAGTACACTACAGTTCATACAGTACATTATACAGTCACAGGGTTGATTTCGCTCATTTGTATGATACATAGTTTACATATTGCACTGTAGCTTGCACTTGAATTGTATAACTTTTAACCTACTATATATATATATCAAAACTAGGAATGCTCACCAACATTTCATATGTTGACCAAATCTATTTTGTACATGTTTCAGGTGCAGTTTGATCTAGTGCTTTAGCAAGGAACATTTAGTGCTTTATTTTATTTCAGTTATTTCAATATTTACATTTCATTTAGATAATGTATTTTCCATTTTCATGTAAGACAATTTTAGATTATTCAATAATATTTACATTTTAGTACCATGTGCTTTTGAACAATCGTCACTACGTGGCACCTCGATGATTCCGCCATCGGTTGGGGTGTTACAGATTGGTATCAGAGCCATGGTTATAGGGAACTAGGTTATTAGATAAAATGGCCTAGACTATAACCGAACTTCAACTTTCATGCATAATATTCCTTAAATTTCCATTCCCCTCATTCCCTCTACTTTCTTTCCTCTATCTTTCTCCTCTTTTCCATTTCTCCTCATCTTTCATCCTGGTGCATAGAGATGGTGTCCTACAAGGAGTGGAAAGCCTACATCATTATGGAACAGGGACAGTACCTTTCATGAAGGCACTCTTAGGCATAATGCCTACTCTTATTTTTGTTCCTTCGAAGTTGTTGAACTTTAATGAGTGTGATAAGGACACGTGCAATCTGGAAGGGTGGATGCCTGTACACTGGGTTTTCTGGCATAGGCAAGCATAGCGCATAAATCCATTTACGGACCTGTTATGCTTACCTGGGGATTCCTGGAGTGAGTGTCCACTTATAGGCTAAAGCATGTCTTATTTGATCACCATTGGGTTCAACTCCTTTGAAAAGTCAACGTTCTTGTTGGGCGTTACAGCTAGACAAGGGCACTCCAAGCATTTTATGCAAGCCTTTTTCAATAATACTCTCTCGATTCATATACAATATTCTGTATTTCACGATTTTCATATATTACTTACAAGTTCATACTTTCATAACCATCTATGGATTTCACAATCACACTTCACCTTACCCTCTTAGCCACTTTTTAAATATTCAACACCCTACCCAAATCATATTATTTCTTTTCTCCACATGTTATTTATTTTAAAAACTATAACCTCATACCTTAGCACAAACTAAAGATTTCTAAAACTTGTTGTATTACCTAGTAACTTTACAAAGTACATATTTTTTTTAAGGATGTCCTCGAACTTAAATTCAATTGTTTATTTATTGACGTAACAAACGATTTTCTATATAATGCTTTAAACTATTAAAAATCACTAATAAAACCTTGTTCTTCAAAAATGTCATGTTTTCTTATACACTTGATTATAACCTTTGATCCAAACCTCAAAATTTACACTGCTACATAATCTCCTTACTATAAAATAAACTATTTATCAACTATCTTCACATTCTCTCACAACCTTGATTCTGCTTCAAGATTTTTCATCATCCTCTCAAGAACTAAATTCATATCCTTCACCTTCTCACACATGAGCTAGTTACACATGATAATCAAACTACTAAAAACCTGATACTTGATTCTACAGAATTTTTCCAAAACATCATTGTTTGTGAAACTTGATTTCCTCTTAATTTGACTATTCACTGGGCATTTAATTATTCATGATACTCGTGTTTTCATTTTCTTGATCTTATTATCATTTTGTACCCAATTATGTCATACTCATAGGCATATAACATCTAGAAATTTCCTTGCATACTATTGTGTACGTACACCGATTGGAAATTTATCATATTCGATTACGTTTATTTTATATCGTATAAGTTTCAGACTCTACCTTACATTTTATTGAAACATTTGGATTTGATTTCCATGAAAATCAAACTACTAAAAAACTTAATACTTGACCCTACAGAGCTTTTCTAAAAACATCATTGTTTGTTATATGAAACTTGAATTTTCTTCCTTAATTTGACAATCTATTGAACATTTAGTTATTCATGATACTCGTAATCTATTTCTATAGGCCACTAAGATAACACTTACACTTAATGGTTGCAGTACTTACAAACTTGCTTGCACGTGTGTATTATCCACGTAACTCTGATAAACATTTCATTTAAAGGGCTCCTCGGACGAGTGGTAGCCCATACTTAAATGCAGTTATGCTTACAAGTCATTGCAAACCAATGCAATTGACCTCATTATTACATGGCCTCATTTCATTAATAACATCTCATTGTAACTCAACGTGTTTGTTGTGTCATCTTCTTGTGAAACTTATTTGCTGTATTGTGTGTTAGATTAGGATCATAGAAGGACATAAAACCCTAATGTAAGGTAAATTGATGATTCCGGTCCGGAACGTAATCATGAATTTACAGGTGCGTTAGGGTAGTGTGAAATTCTATTAGAGTTTTTGGTAGGCGTCCAGTACGTTTTCAAGGTATCAAAGGTGTGGTGGGTTAGCTGCGGTACACCCAGTATACAAACACTAATGATGCATTGAAAGTGAGACTGGAAGTCGAACCAGGAACAAACTCTACTTACTTGGTAGTTCATTTGGTCTTTTTATAGTCAATCAACTCATACATTCATGTTAGGATTCCTAAAACTTGAAGTGTAGTGTTTTACTAGATTCTTATTTTTCTTATTATACGAGACGAACCTAAACCAATCCTTAACTCACACCTATCAAACCTCATATCCAAATCATTCGATTCTTTTTTTCCAAACCACAATTATCTTGATTGTTACCCAAACATCCAAAACCCTATGCTTCTAATAACTTCGGGACGAAGTTTCTAAAAGTAGGGGATGCTGTGACATCCGTCACTTTTTTTTTATAATAATAATAATAATAATAAAAAATAAAAATTCAGATTTTATTATATATACATTTTTTTTACCATCTCTAAACCAACCCAACACCTAAAACCTTTAAACAAATTTTTGGCCCAATACTCCAAGCCCAGCCCAACATGTTTTCTCCTTCCCTTGTTTCCCTGCTACTGATCGCAACCGAACAGAGGACCAAGAGACCAGTCAGCTTTAAGCTGAAATCATGGATCAATTACCACAAATTATTGCTGTGGTTTGACCGACAAAACGACTACACATCAATCCGTGCACAATTAACGCGTTTACTTTCATAATTATAGGATAATTGATAGCATTTATTAAATTTTATAACTTTCCTTGAACAAAATTTCTAATCGGCTTATATAGCTCCTTCCCTTGCAATTAAACCCGTATACACACACACATACTAGCGACTAAGAGAACCCACACAACCCCTTTTGTTTTCGAACACATTCTGAAGCGCAATTGAACCTTTGAATCTTATTTCATTCATTTATTCAAATCGGGTCCTAAACCTTCTGTAAGTTTCAATTGGTTGTATGTTCTTATTCCCTGTTATGAGTCGAGTAATAGCCCTATAATTTATAGGGTTATTCGTTGTTAATTAGTTTGATTTAGAAACTAGGGTTCTTGTTTGATTTGGGGAAGATGATACCTGTAAGTATCAGTTTAAAAACATATCTGAAACAAATTAAAACACATATCTAATTTAGAGCAGATGGAAACGTGTGCTGTTGTAAAACTCGCGCACATGAGTTCGAACCCCGTCCCCTTGATTCTTTTTTCAAAATCTTTAATTTAAACAAAACCAGGTAACCTTTATAATTAATTTCAACCCAGATTTAATCGTTCTCAGGGTTCAGACCAGTTGGTCTGAACTTGTGATTTAAAACCTTTAAGACGGGCCAGACGTGGGTTCGATCCTTAGCATCAACTACATTTTTTTTAAACCCCTTTATTTATATACATAACCTATTAATCTTTTAATATAGTTTTTAAATACTAAAAGTGTCTTAAAAATTCTACAAAAATTATTTTAGGTATATATCATAAAAAAGTTCACCATACAATTTTTAGATTTCCAAAAATAATTTATTTAATATATATTTTAAATATTACAAGTTTAGTCATTTAAAATTTTAAAATTCTATAAAAATATCTAAACGATTTTATTAAATCTCACAAAAATTATTCTAAACTTGTACACCCTTAAACATTTCAGAAATTATTTTTAATTCAGAAAAACCTTGCATTTCATATTTTTAATTAATTTTTGTTATTTTTAATCATAAATAATTCATAATAAATTCATTTTTCAATATTTTTGTACCAAAATTTTACACAAATTATTTCTATTCATTTGGAACATAAATACAATTTTTAATTCAGAAATTCTTTAATTTTAATATTTTTAGATATTAAAGTCATATTTTTACAATTTGAAATAATTAGATTAAATATTCTATTTTCAAGAAAATAATTTTATAAAAATTATTTTCATACTCAAAATCTTATGTTGTGACAATATTCAACTTAAAATCTTACAAAGAGACTTTTGTTTATTTATTCATTAAATTTCTTATATTTAATAAACAAATTGTTTAATAAACAAATAAACGTTTATCCCCAAATCGAAACTCTAGAAGTACATGTATCCTAAAGTTATTTCCCTTACACATTATCAAATTCTTTAGGTTGATCCTTTGGGATAATTTCCAACACATATTCCGTTGTCCAAGTCCAATTTCAAGTTATTACGTGAACTGTGAGTATTCCTACCCCTTTTTGCCTTTATACATTTTTGGGGTGTTACATGTACACTATTACAATTTCAAATACAAGTTTACATTTTTGAAATACAATTCTAGTACTATGTGCATTGCTTACAACGTGCTTTATGCTTAGACATTACATGTGGATTACATTTGTACTTAGTGAAATCATTAACATGGTACAAGCCGACCTTAACATTGGATAGCGCTATTTGGATTGACAACCCGACTAGATTGATTCTCCCCCTTTTTCATCGGAGAATCCGTGGCCAGTGTTAAGCTTTTCTCCATTTATTGGATAAGTACACTACAGTTCATACAGTACATTATACAGTCACAGGGTTGATTTCGCTCATTTGTATGATACATAGTTTACATATTGCACTGTAGCTTGCACTTGAATTGTATAACTTTTAACCTACTATATATATATATCAAAACTAGGAATGCTCACCAACATTTCATATGTTGACCAAATCTATTTTGTACATGTTTCAGGTGCAGTTTGATCTAGTGCTTTAGCAAGGAACATTTAGTGCTTTATTTTATTTCAGTTATTTCAATATTTACATTTCATTTAGATAATGTATTTTCCATTTTCATGTAAGACAATTTTAGATTATTCAATAATATTTACATTTTAGTACCATGTGCTTTTGAACAATCGTCACTACGTGGCACCTCGATGATTCTGCCATCGGTTGGGGTGTTACATTTGGGCAACACATTATTTTCAAGATATAACATTTTACCAAGGTGAGTTTTACATAGCCCCTTTTTCTATCTATCACCATTTCTGGGGTGAAACATGTTACAACATCATTTTATGCAATTCAATCATCAATGTGTCTATGTGTTTTCTATGTTGCATTATGTCTTGAGCATGATTAGAGTAAGCACCATTCTAGCATAATCATTAACTCCGTACAAGCCGGCGGTAAACATTGATAGATCTATTGGACTGACAATCCCACCCGGATACGTGCCTCCTACAAAGGTAGCGTGGGTGTTTGTTATCGTATAACATATTCAAGTGAACCATGAGCGTATGGTATGTATCATATTATAACAGTCATCAGGGTTGGTTATGCACTCGATTTATTTCTAGTATGTTCTCACATATGGACTAGATTGACATGACACATGAATTGCACAACATTTTTATTCAATTATCAAAAACCTATGTAATTCTCACCAACTTTTGTTGACCCAAAACATTTTCAACTTAACATGTTTCAGGTTCTATTTGCTTGAAGATTTGAATTGATGCTTGAAGATATGTGTATAGTTTTATTTAATTTGATGTACAAATTCTAGAACAATTGTATGTAATTCATTTAAATCATTTAATGAAATTTATTATTCACCATGAGCTACTGAACAATCATCAATACGTGACATCCCGATGTTTCCGCCATCGGTTGGGGTGTTACACCATGAATGTGCGGGGATGCACAACGGGGGAAATGTGGATAGCGCTATTTGGGCTTGACCCGCCCCACTCGTCGACTGGAGGTCGGACGGGTGCATATTGTCTCTTAGGTATTCAGTATTCAGTATTCAGTATTCATCCGGGCACGTATTCAGTATTCACAGTATTCGAGTCCAGTAATGGTTTTCCAATCGCAGTAGTAATAGGTATTCATATGTTTTGCATGCATGGATTGACCATGGTTATTTAGTTGGAGTCGATTCATACTTGGATTTTCACTTGGAGTTGGTATACATTTGGAGTCAGTATTCATTAAAAACCTGTGAACTCACCGACATTATTTGCTGACGTTTTTAGCATGTTTGTCTCAGGTCGCTAAGGTAGCAGCTGTCGATAGGCGCACGGAGTCTCACGGCGTCTAGGATTCATGTGCATCTCATTTAGTGTTTTCAGACTTTCGTACTTTTGGTTTAGTGTTGTAATAAAGTTTTACGCTTCTGCAGCGATGGATCATTTATGAAAACTTAATGGTTTGTTTATGTCATTTTTACGCTTCATATAGTGTCATTTATTGTGACTGTTGACTTGGATCCTGGTATGTCACGCGCCTCGCGGTAAAACCCCGCACGTGGAAATTTGAGGGTGTGACACTATACCGATGTGATTTTTATTGTGTGAAGTAATTTATTTACTTTAAATATTGTTAATTATTAAGTTTCGGAAGTTGACTGATCGTTTTAATAATGGAAACTGCAACTGATTTAATTAACGCGATGTAAACGCGTGCATCGAACACACGTGCCAGGCGACAGAAATATTTATATTTTTGCTCGGTTTATTATTATTTTAAATTACGAACACAACCGACTAAATTTTATAAATTATTTGTCGAACCAAATATTAACCGAGTCGTATTTCGTTTAAACGGGTTCGTTACGTGGTGTACATCTTCCTAATAACCCTAAATATAAATTCATCTTATTCTCATCCTTCTCCTAAACATAAACCCTAGTCTCTTTCTCTCTAAAATCTGCCTCCCCTCTCTCTCTCTAAACTCACGATCTCTCTCCTTCTCTCTCACTCCCTTCACTATAACCATTTCCCTCTCCTTCCTCTGTTTTGCAGCGGCCGGCCACCACCCAGCTCGGTGGTGGCGGCGCTCTATAATCAAACCCGACAAGGGGTGGGGGCCGGGTTATTATTGAGGTGGTATGTTATTTTCCCTAGGTATTGCGACGGTTTCGACCGGTGGTTCATTATGAAGACCGAAGATGGTGGCTTTGGTGTTCCAGATCCGGTTGGTGCTCAAGATTTGTGGGTTTGATCAGTGGTTTAAGGTGGGTCGTGATGGTCTGGTTCCTTGTGGTCAAGAGAGTGGCTTTGGCTCGGATAATGGTTCCGGTGATGCCGACAGGTTCGGTTTGTGGCTGCACATCGGGTGGTCACATCGTGGTGGTTATGGTGACCAACAACGGTCAGGTTTGATAATGGTGGTGGTTATTGATAGCTGGTCTCGGGTCTGGTCTCGGTCCAGGTCGCATACGGTTCGGGTCTTAGGTCCTTTGAGCTCGTGTTGGTTATCTTCAAGTCATGGTGCCCGGGTTAGGTCCGAATCGTGTTCAGTTTAAGTTCGGGTCAAAGTTTGGTGGTTTTGGTCTTCGGGTCAGATTCGGTACGAGATCGGGTTCGGTTCGGGTTTCAGTCGTGGTTAGGTTCGGCTCGGGTCAGATTTGTTCAACCGTCTCGCGGGTCAGATTTCGGGTTACGCGCGTGTGATTCGGTATACTTTAAATTCGTATTTATAAGTATTGTAGATATTATATATATATTTATAAATATTGTATATTTGTAAATATTATATATTTATGAATATTAGATATTTATAAATATATTGATACGGATAACAGTTTTAACTCGCGAACGGACCGAATAAAAATAATAAACGGTATTATATATTATAAATAGGACGATTTGGTAAATGGTTAATTTGACGTCACTTATATCGGACATCGGACTAAATAACATTGGACTACTTTGTCGGACTATATTCTATATATATATATATATATATATATATATATATATATATATATATATATATATATATATAAAAATAAGTATACATAGGTGACAAAACGTATAGAGTCTCGAGAATCAGAATTTTGGATAAAAGGACTTGAGGAATTGTGTTTGAAAGTTGATTTTGGGGAAAATTGTAGACAACGGGTGTTGTCTGGTTTGTACAAAAACAGAGGAAACTATGCCCAAATTTTTATAAAATTAAAGCGTAGCGAACTACTATTTCTATAAATAAATTCCCGTAAGTGTTTTGGACAAACAATTCGAAATGCTTTCAAGATCTGTTTATTCGTAACGATAAAGATGACTTTCAAACAATATTTGGGAAAAAGTAACAAATGTTATTGATCGGTTTAATAACTAAACTTATACTTTCCTTAAAGAGTATCTTCTAAAATATAATTACACAAATAAATATATTTACATGATTTACGAGACGAGCTACGATTCATGATAATTATACGTTTCGGGGTACTAGTCCAACATGGTTTATACACAAATAGTAACAAGTGTGCAACTTGGGTGCTATGTAATACGAGAATTAAGATAAGTCACGATCGGTTCGTCGAGTTGAAACATATTGAGACTCGTGTTGGTACACACGAGTCTAGACAGTCGGGTAGACTACCTTTTTGAGCGGTTAATAAACTAGGCTTATGTGTGATAGACTGTTAAGGTGTCCTTTGTTGGTAATTAGGGCATGAAGAAGTCGGTCGAGGTTTTAGGCTTTGTTTTCTAGCTTAGCATGGAAATTAAGGTGAGTTCACGACCCCACTTTTTACTGGTTTTGCTTTCGGGGGAGAAAACATGCTGGGTACTTGTATTCATTAAACGTGTGTCAACTTAAGTTTTTTGTAACACCCCAACCGATGGTGGAATCATCGAGGTGCCACGTAGTGACGATTGTTCAAAAGCTCATGGTACTAAAATGTAAATATATGATCATTGAATATTGTTTTACAACATGTGAAATTAAATACAAGACAACAATAATAAAGATAATTGATTGATTTAATCTAAGTCCATAGTCCTATGTGAAGCGTCAAGCAGCTTATCCTGAAACATGCACGAAAATAATTTTGTCAACATATGATGTTGGTGAGTACTACTTAGTTTTGTACATATAGTATAAGTTTTGAAAAGGTAGTACAATTCATGTGTCTAGCATCACCAAGGCATTATGAAAACACGCAAGTAACCAAATAAGACAAAGATCAATGTAAAGTTTGTACCATGAAATTGATAATGAGCACCTCAACACGTGTGAGTCTAAAAGAGCACCATAACACAAAGTTATGTCTAAATGAGCACCGTATCATAAGTTACGTCTAAATGAGCACCATAACATAAGTTATGTCTGTATGTAAAGAGCACCATAACATAAGTTATGTCTGTATGTATGATTTTGTATGTATGCTACGTTCATGTTCAAGCATAAGCACAAAGATAATCAAGACACGTATATGAATTGTAAATGAATAAATATGTATGTGTAGATGAATATGAAAGCTTTGTATAGTTGTGCATGAATCACCCCAAAAATTGTAAAAGCGAAAAAGGGGATAAGTAATACTCACATTAGCAAGGTGGTAAGTCTTGTGTAATTGTATAAGTATAATCCAACGTTGCCAAGTATCACCCTATGTATAATGTAACAAATAAGTCTAAGTGTATCTAGTCTATAAGTATTTCCTAGGGCTTCGAATCGGGGATACGTATTCGTTTTGATTAATAAATAAAATGTTTAATAAATAAGAGAAATTTGGTAAATATATAAACAAAAGTCTTTTTGTAAATTTTAAATCAAATATGGTCACAATATAAAGTTTTGTGAAAATAATTTTAATAAAGTTATTTTCTTGAAAATAGAATATTTAATCTATTTATTTCAAATTGTCAAAATATAACTTTAATATCTAAAAATATTAAAATTAAAGAATTTCTGAATTAAAAATTGTATTTCAGTTCCAAATGAATAGAAATAATTTATGTAAAATTTTGGTACAAAAATGTTGAAAAATGAATTTATTATGAATTATTTATGATTAAAACTAACAAAAATTAATTAAAAATATTAAATAAACGATTTTTCTGAAATAAAAATTATTTCAGAAATGTTAATTGGTTTATAAACTTAGAATAATTTTTGTGAGATTTAATAAAATTGTTTAGATATTTTTATTGAATTTTATAATTATAAATGAATAAACTTGTATTATTAATAATATATATTAAATAAATTATTTTTGAAAAACTAAAAATTGGGTGATGAGCTTTATCATTTGGAGATCATATGGTAATTTTTATAGAATTTATAAACCACGTTTAGTATTTATAAACCATTTTAAAAGATTTAACATATTAAAAATGTAAAAAAAATGTTTGTTGGTTATGGGAATCGAACCCGGGCCTCTGGCCGGTTCGGGTTTTATCACAAGCGTGGCCACCAACTGAGCCACACCCTGAGAACGTATTAAACTTGGATTGAATTTGATTATATAGGTTAAGTGTGGTAATTGATTAAATGAAAAAAAAATAATAAAACAAATGTGTGGGGATCGAACCCTGGCCAAAGGCCGGTTCGAATCCTTTAGTTCCAACGTGTAACCACTGAGGCAGCACAATGGTTTGTTATGTTTTTCTTTTCAAAATAAATATATACATTATCTGTTAGAGTGTTATTCCCTAATTCTATAACAAACGAGCCCTAGCTATTCAATAACATGTTTTAACGATCAATAGCCCCTGTAATGTTGGGGCTATTGTTCGTATATGGCCGACTAACAAAACCTATACAAGAATTAGTACTTACAACGCACGGTTTCGTGATAATCACCAAGTCAACAGAAAAGTCAAACGCGACTAGGATTGCTTCGTTGCAGGTTATGAAATCAGAAATTGAGGGTGAAGAGAGGTAAATCGGCGAGTAGGGATGGTGTAGGGAGGTTCAATTTATAGGGGAAGGTCCGGATGTACGATTGGTAAGTTTTGACCAATGTTTAATATAAACGCGTCTAATCCTTCAAATATGGAATGATTTTTGCTGTTAATATGCGAATTAAAGCATTCATTACACGCGTTTGATGATTTCCGGTTATTATGAAGATTAATCAAGGTAAGGTTGCCACAAATAAGGTGCAAAATTGAACCATGGTTGCCTTTGGTTGTCTGGTCGCGTAACAGACAAGAAGGAGGGAAACAAATTGCTTTTCGCGTGTGTATATATATTATTCGGGTTGGGATAAGATCAAGTGTGAGGCATAGCTCAATTGGTGGTGGCGTGTGTGGGAGTCTGACCCGACCCCGGTTCGATCCTTGGCAACAGCAGGGATATATATATATATATATATATATATATATATATTTAACAGGTAAGGGGAAGGGAATGGGCCAGGCTTGCTGTTGGGCTCAGGTATGGGCTGGCAGTGGGCTCCAAGGTTTTTAAAAGAGAAGAGGTTGGGTAGTTGGTTTAGGCTAGATAATGGGTTTCAAATGAGTGTTCATAATTATATATATATATATAATCAGAAATTTTTATTATTATTAGGAATATTATTATTATTATTATTATTATTTTAAAATAAAAGAAAAGTGACGGATGTCACATTTTTGTAATCATAAAAGGCGTGTCAACTTACGTTTTCGTATTCATAAAAGGTGTGTCAACTTACGTTTTCGTATTCATAAAAGGTGTGTCATATCACGTTTTGGTGTTCATAAAACCTATGGTTTGCTAAGTACCCGTATTGGTAAAGCTTACAAGGTAGTCGTTGGTTACTATATAGTATTACGTATTGGTATTCTTGAATTCTTTATATGTTGGGGTATTCTTTTGGGTTGCTATACGATTTGTTAAAGTCCCGGGGAAAACCATGAATGTGCGGTGGTTGCACAACAGGGGAAATATGGATAGATCTATTTGGGCGTGACCAGCCCCACTCGTCGACTGGAGGTCGGACGGGTGCATGTTGTCTCTTCAGGTATTCTTTTATTCTTGCATCCGTATGTTCGCGCAGGTGTATTCATGAATTCTTGCATTCGTGTCTAATAATGGTTTTCCAATCGTAGTAGTGACAGGTATTCATCTGGTTGGTATACATGTGGCCTGGTTAGGCCAAGGGTATTCTTTGAAACATTCGGAGTCGTTTTACTTAAAAACCTATGAACTCACCGGCATTATTTGCTGACGTTTTTTAGCATGTTTGTCTCAGGTCGTTGAGGTAGCAGGAGTCGATAGGTGCACGGAGTCTCACGGCGTCTAGGATTCACTTGCATTTCATTTTGAGTATTTCAGACTTCAGTTTTACTTTTGAGTTGTAATAATACATTTTGCTTCCGCTGTGCTAGAACGGTTTTGAAAACTTAATGGGTAGTTTACGTTGTTTTCGAATCATATAGTTGTCGTTTATTGTGACCATTGACTTGGATCCTGGTGTGTCACGCGCCTCGCGGTAAAACCCCGCACATGGAATTTGAGGGTGTGACAATTTCCAACCCGTTATAAACATAAATGACGTTTTTTGTAATTCACTCTTTTAATTTTTAAGACGCTCATTAACTATGTATATACACACATCTATGTCGGTTCCTCATTGCATAAACAATATTCACCTCCTTTCCATCAACACACCCTTTAAACCACCATTTGGTGCGACTGATCACATCTTCAATCGTTGTGCTTCTTTCGATATCCCTAATCGGTTTTAACCGGAATTTATTTTTCCCGTCCATTTACCAACTAAATGCTACTTTATACCCTTCGCAATAGCACCATGGTTTCTAAATGGACGGAGTTGAGAAGAAGACAAGCCGAATCACAGGTGATGTTCGTGTGTCCACAGCCGGTGGTTGAATTTCGAGGTCCTACGAACCAAATTTTTGGATTGCAATAAGAATACATTAACCGTGTGGTAATTGCTTTGATTTAGCTACTGTTTTCATGAAATCCTCTCTGTTTAGGGGTTTGTTTCTTTGTTACAACACATATAGCATATACTTTTTAAAGAAAAAAGGGTAATTGAAGGGATATGGTGCCAAAAACTGGCAATACCATATCACATATTAACCTACAAAGCAGCGCCTAGCAAAACCTATGACTAAAGTTCCCTCGCCGTCTCACGTCAGCGGGTCAGCAAGCGTCCATCAGAGAGTGGATGCACGGCTTACCGCCCGTTTTACGTTAGCGGGTCAGCCAGCGTCCATCAGACAGTGGACGCACGACTTACCGCCCATTTAACGTTAGCGAACAGCTAGCGTCCATCAGACAGTGGAAGCACGTCCTACCACCTGTTTTACGTCAGCAGAGTAGCATACGTCCATCACACAATGGACGAGCAGTCTGCCGCCCGTTTTACGTCAGCGGGGCAGACGCACTACGAAGCTTCTTCAACAAGATAGACAAGACTTCGTCAATACGACTGAAAGATACCTTTCAGGGCAGCATCGAGACACACACCCTAGGGCAGTTCTGCCCTGGACAACTATTCCTGATGCAGCAGACTGCCCGTCAGAGTCCTCGACCAATCAAGAGCTGCGCTCAGCCTGACACTCGAAAAGGACGACGACGTGACAGCTCCCCAGCCAAGATATCTCTGACAGGAGACTTTTTCAACCATAACTTGCCTCAGCTTCTAGATAACATCATTGTCCACTGCCCAGTAGTAGCCAACAGGCGAACGCCACGTGTCCGCCGCCCACCTGCGTCCACTCAACGGATGCCACGTGTATTATCGGCAGGACGGTAACATCTCCCATTTCTCATCTTTTTTTTTTTTATCAAAGCCACTTGTACCAATTGGGCTTGAGGACTTGGGCCGAAAATCTAGAGACACCTCTACCTGGGCCAGGCCCCACAAAGGGTAGAGGATTGGCTGATGAAGTCGAACATCGAGGTACTATAAAAGGAGGAATCCCTTCTCCTTTTATTGGCACCCGATATTCACTTATACTTCCATAAAAAAGACTACGAGCTCCTCGTACATATTTCAACCCCTTGTTTATTATACTAACTTTTAGAGGCTCGACTCTTCTAATCTGTAGTCTCTTAAACTCCTTGGTCTTGTCCTTAGACCTACACATTTTTTTATAAATACACAACTTTATAAAAACCCCGTAGAATCACTACCAATATCAACGTTAACTCGGTGATCTAGGATTCGTGCTTCTTTAGTAATAGACAAGATATGGAGCAAAATATTGATTGTAAGTTTCTTAGTTAATTTATATCATATGTTTTGTTATTCTTAGTTATTGATATTAGCAACCATTTATATTATTGGGAAATTAACAGTTGAGTTTGGTTAGGTAGAGGAATCAAATCTGAAATCTTTGTTTAACACATCATAAAACATGTTTAAAACTAAACGAAATTGTTTAAATTTAGATACAGAGCCGAAGTGAAGATGTTCCTTTGGCGATTACTAAGTTAAGGCTAGGCAAATTCTTGATAGTAAAGGAATTCCTACTATTGAAGTTGATGTGTATACTAATAAAGGAATTATTAGAGTTTCTGCTCCAAGTGGTGCTCCTTTAGAATGTAAGTTCTCTCATGTTTTGTGATTTAAAATAGTTAATTATGTCTGTTAGTGGTGGTTGGAGTGATGTTTTCGAGTTATACACGTTAACAAACTTGGTTAAAAAAGAAAAATTAATAACTTCCGTTGAAATGTAAGGTGATGGTGGTTTTATTATTTACTTGTAACATATAAGGAGTCAATCTGATAAACCAGTGGCCATAGATTTGACCGAATGTCTGACCATGTTAAAAAAACATAAGGTGATTTTTATTACTTTTTCTTTGATACTGCAATTTATCTCCTCCCAAAAATAGCTAGAGTGCAAACTTCAATTAGATAGAATTAGAATTAGAATGATTTTTGTTGTTTAACTTTTGTACATTGACAATTAGTTAATGGATTTTGATTGTTTAACAAGTAAAGACTACATTTGTGACACCCGGCAAACTCCGGTTAATAACTTTCGTTAAACTAGTAAGTCTACCTTAACGAATCATGCATATTACGTACTTAACGGGGTCAGTCGAGTCAGTATGATGATTCTGGGAATCATCGGGAGTCGTTATGATGATCCGCGGGGTCATCGGGAGTCGGTCCATAACCATGTGTACAAGGATTGGTGATTCGTGGAATCGCCGGGTTTAATGCACACACGAGTCTCGAGTCCCGGGAATTGGTGAACGGATGTAAACGTGTTAGTTATCATGCATTATATGTTTGAAATCATTATGTGACTTACCGGTATGTGAATACGTGTTTATATATGTTAAAATAGTGTTTAACGCGCCAAAAACCCGTTCCAGCATCACAGGGGCGATTAGGAGCTGGGAGAACCCCTAATCGCCTATGTCTTCATGCGAGTAGGAGAGTTTAGAGGCGATTGGGACCTAATCGCTTGAGGTTATATGCGATTAGGCCCCCAATCGCATGAAGGGTGCTGCTAATCGCCTATACTGCAGGGTCCGGGTCAAAACACCTATAAATAGAACCCTTAACTCCCCAAACACCTCTAGAACAACCCTAGCTGCTCCCAAACCACCCACACACCTTGAAACACCTCTGGAACTCTTTTTGCTACAAAAATCATCATCCCCAAGCTTACACACCTTTCTTTAGCAAAATCCAAGGTGTGTTCTTCATCCCTAACCTTTGTAAAGTTGTTATTTTGAGTTCCCCAAAGTTCCAGACCTTGTTTTACCAAAATGTGTCTTTAAAAACCTTTCAAAAGAGTCCTAAACTAAGTCTACACCTTAATGCTTGTTATATGTGAAGTTTACATGCATATGTTGGTCTTCTTGGTGATTTTAACATGAATGTTTTCAAGATATGATTGTACTTCTGCTATGTAGAGGTTATTAGGAGGGTTGTCTTAGAATCTTAGCCATTATTATGGTGTATTGAAGAAAATGCATATTTTGACCCATTTGTATGTTCTTTAAGATTTAGGATGGTTATGCTATGATTGTGGATGCAATGTTGTTAGAATTGATGCTAGGAAGATGTTAGAACAGAGTTTTGATGATCTACATGTTGGTAGAGGTTGAAATCTGATTGTTTCCATTTAAGGAAAGATAAGGTTGGTAGGTGAAACCTAGTACTTTGCCATTTTAGGAAACAATTGCATAGAACATGCTAGATCAGTAATATGTCGGGGGTTTTTGCTTGAAATGGGTTGGTTAATAGTTTAGTTTTGATATTGGGTGTTTTTACATGTTTCGGATCTGATTTGGAGGGATAAACGCGCGAAAACCCGTTGCACAGCTGCAACAGGCGATTAGGAATCCTAATCGCCTGAAGCAGGGGGCGATTAGGAATGTTAGGGGGCGATTAGGCCCTGATCGCCTGAAGTGTCAGGCGATTAGGCCCCTAATCGCCTGTTGACCAGGCCTACTCACCAGTTGACTTTTCCTAATCGCATGAAGGTTTCCTAATCGCGTGTACTGCTGTCGTAAACGCGTTTTGACATCCCGGAACATGATTTGACACCTAGGAACATGATAGGAACCCCGGGATACACCCAATGACTTAGTGAGACGTGTTCGGACCTGTTTATGCGTTAATCGGACATTATGCTAGACTAGGTGAACTATTGCGCGTATTAAGTGTTTAATTACATATGTTGCATGATGTCTTGTATTTATCTAACACGTGGGATGTCGGGTCACCAATGGGATGTCGGGTCTTGTCTGGTGCGATCGGTTTAACAGTCAAAGGTGTTTTCAAACGTTTATGGTCACGGTCTGGACATTCGGGGACTAGTTAACCTACGGGTTATTAGTCCGGGTACTTACATACATCTTATGATAGGTCGCCGCTATTTGGGGGCTATCATAGCACACTGATTTAACTGTTTTCAAGTAACGCGATCTAAGGTGAGTTCACGGCCCCATACTTTATTGGTTTGTTTTCGGGGTGAGAAACATGCGTATACATTTTGGATCACACATTTACATATTATAAGTTATAAACACACGTTTTCATGTTATACTATGGCTCACATCTTATTACTATACGGTTCATCTAAGTCCCTTAGAAACCACTAATACGGGTATGTAGCGGGGAAATATGGATAGCGCTATTGGGCCTGACAAACCCCACTCGACGGCTGGAGGCCGGGCGGGTGCATGTTGTCTCAATCACACTAGGCTTACCGAAGATGAGGTAGTCTGTAAACAGGGGTATCACACAGTCAGCAATGGTTTCGCCCGTATGAGTAACACACTTGACGCCTAGCTAGCGTACGAACAAGCATAGTATGAACAGTAACAATAACGGTAACGGTAACAGTTTTCAAAGGATTAATGAAACGATTATTGAAAAAGAAAAACCTGTGAACTCACCAGCATTATATGTTGACATTTTTGGCATGTTTTCTCAGGTCGCTAAGGTAGCGGTTAATGGCTAGGCGCGCACGGAGTCTTGCACGGCGTCTAGAAGTCTTGTTGCATATTAAACTATGATTTGGAAAAACTGTAATATGTCTTTTGGTTGTAAACAAGAAATGCTTCTGCTGCTGGTTTATGGCTCAAAGCATAATGTTTTGGTTGTTTCATGGAATGTCTTACGTATTTTCTTACATTTAGTTGTCGTTTGTTGTGACCGTTGACTTGGATCCTGGTGTGTCACGCGCCTCGCGGTAAAACCCCGCATGTGGAAATTTGAGGGTGTGACAGATTGGTATCAGAGCCAATGGTTATAGTGAACTAGGACTGCATGTAGAGTCTAGTCTATAGCCGAGTCTTGCACACACTAGACGGTCACATACGTATGAGTCGTGTCTTTGGGTAAACATATTAACTTTGTCGGGGTGTCGGTATCCTTAACACACAGTGGCATATTTTATTCCTTGTCTTTGTTGTTTCTATCTCTACTATATCCTTCCTTTCGGGTTAAAGTCAGAGGGACTTGTTTGTTGAACTCTGCACGGCGATGGTGTACATTGGGGCAGCTTCGACTCATTCTCGAGATCTGTCCAGGATTCGGACATCTCCCTTCTATGCTCCAATGGACACACCTGCTTACACACACTAACTTGCACATGCGCTCGTTGAAATTTATCTCTAAGTGATTAGCCACTTGGAAATTCCTTGGGTTGGTCGTTTCTTCTAAGTTGAGGGTATAGAGTGGCTTGAGATTCAAGCTCGGGGCACGCCTAGAGGACCATGTAGAGCAATTTATCATTTCGGGTGCACACGAAATCATAAGTTGAAATGCATGGAAGACTTGGTGGACCTCGCGTTGGGATCGATGGTCACGTTTGGACCCAATTCCTTATTCCTTTTTGATTCCTGTTGGTTTAGCGTTGTTGATGGACTGAGTGTTTTGTTCTTGTTCTGGCAGAAGATGTCGGGAGCTCGTGGCGGTCGTAGGGGTGGCCGTGCTGGCGGCCGCGGTGGTGGCGGTCGTGGCAACATTAACATGACCCAGGAGGAGCTGAACAATCTGATGCAACAGCATGTGAATGTGGCTTTAGCTGCGTTCCAAGCTGCCCACAACGCTATGGGTGGTAAGTCGATTGCTACCTACTCTACCTTGTTTCTGAGTATCTTATTTCCTTCCTTGATTGTTTACCTGAGTGTACTGTCCCAGGTGGCGCTGTCAATCCCCCTCCACCTCAGTGCTCTTACAAAAAGTTCATGGATTGCAAACCCCACAACTTTAATGGGACTGAAGGGGCAGTGGGACTGCTCCGGTGGTTGGAAAAAGTTGAGTCCGTGTTCTCTATGTGCAGTTGCCCGGCGGGCGACCGCGTGAAGTATGCTTCGGCGACCCTTGAGGGTCAAGCTCTGACTTGGTGGAACTCCACCACCCAGACTTTGGGTATTGGGGAAGCCCACGCAATGCCCTGGACAGACTTTGTCCGACTTCTGAAAAGTGAGTATTGTCCGAGGGACGAGGTCCAAAAGCTCGAGCACGAGGTCTGGAATCACAAAATGGTGGGGTCCGAGATTGAGGTGTATACGGCTAGGCATAATGAGCTGGCGGTGTTGTGCCCGGATCTGCACACGCCGGAGTACAGGAGGATCGAGCATTATGTTGCGGGACTGGTACCGGAGGTTAGGGGGTTAGTAGCTGCGGGAAATCTTGCGGTGTATTCTGAGGTTGTTCGGTCGGCTCACAGGCTGACGAATATGAAGGTTGCTGAGGGTGTTTTACCTCCTAGGGGCACCACTGTGAAAGCACCGGTGGACCACAAGAGGAAGTGGGATGGTTCTGGTAAGAGCTCGGGTTTGGGTCAACCGCAGCAGCAGGTGAAGAGGGTTGAAGCTTTGGGATCGTCGTCCGACCAGAAGCAGGGTGGGTATACCGAAAGAAACCGAGGTGCGATCTGTGTGGGTTTCATCACTATGGGAATTGTGACAGGTTTCGTTGCGAGCGCTGTAATAAGACGGGCCATTTTGCTAAGGATTGTCGGGCCAGTCTTCCAACTAAGCCGGCTCAGGCTACAGGTGCTACTCCCGCTTCGTGGGGAAATCAGGGCTGCTACAACTGCGGGGAAACGGGGCATTTCAAGCGCGATTGTCCTATGATGAAACAGGACAATGATGGAGGCAAAGGGGAACCTGATACTACTACCGGTACGTCCTTTATTTGTCGTGTTGCTTCACTTTTACTTTGGCTTTCGTACTGTCAAGCGTTTCATATCCGTTAAACTTTATCTGTTACTATCCTTTGTGTCTACACCTTGGGAGGGTAAGTCCTTGGTTATCGTGCATCGTGTTGCATTTTGTTCGGGTCTCGAGTGTCTAAATTCGATGTGAGGAGGTAGTCTGGAAGCACTGCTTGGACGGTACCTGATACTTCGTTTATACCGATCTCAAGGGTCTTCAGCATACCTCCGGTCGGGTCGGATTGGTTATGTGACAAGTTAACTACAGCCGTTCCATATTCGTGTCGAGGAATTAGCTTCTCGGGTCGGAGTACTCATTCTTAACATCTCTAGTCGCGACCCTTATATCTTCCTGTACTTCCGGGGAACGTTGCTTTGGGCGCTGGATGCTCAGTTGCGTGCTTGGTGGGTCATCTCTTGTGTTATCTAGATTCATTACGGTTCACGTGGTGGGCCGAGACTCTGATGGGTCAGGGGTTCCCATGTGCTTGGGTTGACACTCATTACTGTCGGAGAGCGAATCTCGGGGCGAGATTCCTTTCAACAGGGGGATGATGTGACGACCGGGAAAATTTTTCTTTTTATCGCTTCGTTCTATTTTGCTTCGGGAAATTTTCGGGACGAAAATTCTTTGAACTGGGGGATGATGTGACACCCGGCAAACTCCGGTTAATAACTTTCGTTAAACTAGTAAGTCTACCTTAACGAATCATGCATATTACGTACTTAACGGGGTCAGTCGAGTCAGTATGATGATTCTGGGAATCATCGGGAGTCGTTATGATGATCCGCGGGGTCATCGGGAGTCGGTCCATAACCATGTGTACAAGGATTGGTGATTCGTGGAATCGCCGGGTTTAATGCACACACGAGTCTCGAGTCCCGGGAATTGGTGAACGGATGTAAACGTGTTAGTTATCATGCATTATATGTTTGAAATCATTATGTGACTTACCGGTATGTGAATACGTGTTTATATATGTTAAAATAGTGTTTAACGCGCCAAAAACCCGTTCCAGCATCACAGGGGCGATTAGGAGCTGGGAGAACCCCTAATCGCCTATGTCTTCATGCGAGTAGGAGAGTTTAGAGGCGATTGGGACCTAATCGCTTGAGGTTATATGCGATTAGGCCCCCAATCGCATGAAGGGTGCTGCTAATCGCCTATACTGCAGGGTCCGGGTCAAAACACCTATAAATAGAACCCTTAACTCCCCAAACACCTCTAGAACAACCCTAGCTGCTCCCAAACCACCCACACACCTTGAAACACCTCTGGAACTCTTTTTGCTACAAAAATCATCATCCCCAAGCTTACACACCTTTCTTTAGCAAAATCCAAGGTGTGTTCTTCATCCCTAACCTTTGTAAAGTTGTTATTTTGAGTTCCCCAAAGTTCCAGACCTTGTTTTACCAAAATGTGTCTTTAAAAACCTTTCAAAAGAGTCCTAAACTAAGTCTACACCTTAATGCTTGTTATATGTGAAGTTTACATGCATATGTTGGTCTTCTTGGTGATTTTAACATGAATGTTTTCAAGATATGATTGTACTTCTGCTATGTAGAGGTTATTAGGAGGGTTGTCTTAGAATCTTAGCCATTATTATGGTGTATTGAAGAAAATGCATATTTTGACCCATTTGTATGTTCTTTAAGATTTAGGATGGTTATGCTATGATTGTGGATGCAATGTTGTTAGAATTGATGCTAGGAAGATGTTAGAACAGAGTTTTGATGATCTACATGTTGGTAGAGGTTGAAATCTGATTGTTTCCATTTAAGGAAAGATAAGGTTGGTAGGTGAAACCTAGTACTTTGCCATTTTAGGAAACAATTGCATAGAACATGCTAGATCAGTAATATGTCGGGGTTTTTGCTTGAAATGGGTTGGTTAATAGTTTAGTTTTGATATTGGGTGTTTTTACATGTTTCGGATCTGATTTGGAGGGATAAACGCGCGAAAACCCGTTGCACAGCTGCAACAGGCGATTAGGAATCCTAATCGCCTGAAGCAGGGGGCGATTAGGAATGTTAGGGGGCGATTAGGCCCTGATCGCCTGAAGTGTCAGGCGATTAGGCCCCTAATCGCCTGTTGACCAGGCCTACTCACCAGTTGACTTTTCCTAATCGCATGAAGGTTTCCTAATCGCGTGTACTGCTGTCGTAAACGCGTTTTGACATCCCGGAACATGATTTGACACCTAGGAACATGATAGGAACCCCGGGATACACCCAATGACTTAGTGAGACGTGTTCGGACCTGTTTATGCGTTAATCGGACATTATGCTAGACTAGGTGAACTATTGCGCGTATTAAGTGTTTAATTACATATGTTGCATGATGTCTTGTATTTATCTAACACGTGGGATGTCGGGTCACCAATGGGATGTCGGGTCTTGTCTGGTGCGGTCGGTTTAACAGTCAAAGGTGTTTTCAAACGTTTATGGTCACGGTCTGGACATTCGGGGACTAGTTAACCTACGGGTTATTAGTCCGGGTACTTACATACATCTTATGATAGGTCGCCGCTATTTGGGGGCTATCATAGCACACTGATTTAACTGTTTTCAAGTAACGCGATCTAAGGTGAGTTCACGGCCCCATACTTTATTGGTTTGTTTTCGGGGTGAGAAACATGCGTATACATTTTGGATCACACATTTACATATTATAAGTTATAAACACACGTTTTCATGTTATACTATGGCTCACATCTTATTACTATACGGTTCATCTAAGTCCCTTAGAAACCACTAATACGGGTATGTAGCGGGGAAATATGGATAGCGCTATTGGGCCTGACAAACCCCACTCGACGGCTGGAGGCCGGGCGGGTGCATGTTGTCTCAATCACACTAGGCTTACCGAAGATGAGGTAGTCTGTAAACAGGGGTATCACACAGTCAGCAATGGTTTCGCCCGTATGAGTAACACACTTGACGCCTAGCTAGCGTACGAACAAGCATAGTATGAACAGTAACAATAACGGTAACGGTAACAGTTTTCAAAGGATTAATGAAACGATTATTGAAAAAGAAAAACCTGTGAACTCACCAGCATTATATGTTGACATTTTTGGCATGTTTTCTCAGGTCGCTAAGGTAGCGGTTAATGGCTAGGCGCGCACGGAGTCTTGCACGGCGTCTAGAAGTCTTGTTGCATATTAAACTATGATTTGGAAAAACTGTAATATGTCTTTTGGTTGTAAACAAGAAATGCTTCTGCTGCTGGTTTATGGCTCAAAGCATAATGTTTTGGTTGTTTCATGGAATGTCTTACGTATTTTCTTACATTTAGTTGTCGTTTGTTGTGACCGTTGACTTGGATCCTGGTGTGTCACGCGCCTCGCGGTAAAACCCCGCATGTGGAAATTTGAGGGTGTGACAGATTGGTATCAGAGCCAATGGTTATAGTGAACTAGGACTGCATGTAGAGTCTAGTCTATAGCCGAGTCTTGCACACACTAGACGGTCACATACGTATGAGTCGTGTCTTTGGGTAAACATATTAACTTTGTCGGGGTGTCGGTATCCTTAACACACAGTGGCATATTTTATTCCTTGTCTTTGTTGTTTCTATCTCTACTATATCCTTCCTTTCGGGTTAAAGTCAGAGGGACTTGTTTGTTGAACTCTGCACGGCGATGGTGTACATTGGGGCAGCTTCGACTCATTCTCGAGATCTGTCCAGGATTCGGACATCTCCCTTCTATGCTCCAATGGACACACCTGCTTACACACACTAACTTGCACATGCGCTCGTTGAAATTTATCTCTAAGTGATTAGCCACTTGGAAATTCCTTGGGTTGGTCGTTTCTTCTAAGTTGAGGGTATAGAGTGGCTTGAGATTCAAGCTCGGGGCACGCCTAGAGGACCATGTAGAGCAATTTATCATTTCGGGTGCACACGAAATCATAAGTTGAAATGCATGGAAGACTTGGTGGACCTCGCGTTGGGATCGATGGTCACGTTTGGACCCAATTCCTTATTCCTTTTTGATTCCTGTTGGTTTAGCGTTGTTGATGGACTGAGTGTTTTGTTCTTGTTCTGGCAGAAGATGTCGGGAGCTCGTGGCGGTCGTAGGGGTGGCCGTGCTGGCGGCCGCGGTGGTGGCGGTCGTGGCAACATTAACATGACCCAGGAGGAGCTGAACAATCTGATGCAACAGCATGTGAATGTGGCTTTAGCTGCGTTCCAAGCTGCCCACAACGCTATGGGTGGTAAGTCGATTGCTACCTACTCTACCTTGTTTCTGAGTATCTTATTTCCTTCCTTGATTGTTTACCTGAGTGTACTGTCCCAGGTGGCGCTGTCAATCCCCCTCCACCTCAGTGCTCTTACAAAAAGTTCATGGATTGCAAACCCCACAACTTTAATGGGACTGAAGGGGCAGTGGGACTGCTCCGGTGGTTGGAAAAAGTTGAGTCCGTGTTCTCTATGTGCAGTTGCCCGGCGGGCGACCGCGTGAAGTATGCTTCGGCGACCCTTGAGGGTCAAGCTCTGACTTGGTGGAACTCCACCACCCAGACTTTGGGTATTGGGGAAGCCCACGCAATGCCCTGGACAGACTTTGTCCGACTTCTGAAAAGTGAGTATTGTCCGAGGGACGAGGTCCAAAAGCTCGAGCACGAGGTCTGGAATCACAAAATGGTGGGGTCCGAGATTGAGGTGTATACGGCTAGGCATAATGAGCTGGCGGTGTTGTGCCCGGATCTGCACACGCCGGAGTACAGGAGGATCGAGCATTATGTTGCGGGACTGGTACCGGAGGTTAGGGGGTTAGTAGCTGCGGGAAATCTTGCGGTGTATTCTGAGGTTGTTCGGTCGGCTCACAGGCTGACGAATATGAAGGTTGCTGAGGGTGTTTTACCTCCTAGGGGCACCACTGTGAAAGCACCGGTGGACCACAAGAGGAAGTGGGATGGTTCTGGTAAGAGCTCGGGTTTGGGTCAACCGCAGCAGCAGGTGAAGAGGGTTGAAGCTTTGGGATCGTCGTCCGACCAGAAGTAGGGTGGGTATACCGGAAAGAAACCGAGGTGCGATCTGTGTGGGTTTCATCACTATGGGAATTGTGACAGGTTTCGTTGCGAGCGCTGTAATAAGACGGGCCATTTTGCTAAGGATTGTCGGGCCAGTCTTCCAACTAAGCCGGCTCAGGCTACAGGTGCTACTCCCGCTTCGTGGGGAAATCAGGGCTGCTACAACTGCGGGGAAACGGGGCATTTCAAGCGCGATTGTCCTATGATGAAACAGGACAATGATGGAGGCAAAGGGGAACCTGATACTACTACCGGTACGTCCTTTATTTGTCGTGTTGCTTCACTTTTACTTTGGCTTTCGTACTGTCAAGCGTTTCATATCCGTTAAACTTTATCTGTTACTATCCTTTGTGTCTACACCTTGGGAGGGTAAGTCCTTGGTTATCGTGCATCGTGTTGCATTTTGTTCGGGTCTCGAGTGTCTAAATTCGATGTGAGGAGGTAGTCTGGAAGCACTGCTTGGACGGTACCTGATACTTCGTTTATACCGATCTCAAGGGTCTTCAGCATACCTCCGGTCGGGTCGGATTGGTTATGTGACAAGTTAACTACAGCCGTTCCATATTCGTGTCGAGGAATTAGCTTCTCGGGTCGGAGTACTCATTCTTAACATCTCTAGTCGCGACCCTTATATCTTCCTGTACTTCCGGGGAACGTTGCTTTGGGCGCTGGATGCTCAGTTGCGTGCTTGGTGGGTCATCTCTTGTGTTATCTAGATTCATTACGGTTCACGTGGTGGGCCGAGACTCTGATGGGTCAGGGGTTCCCATGTGCTTGGGTTGACACTCATTACTGTCGGAGAGCGAATCTCGGGGCGAGATTCCTTTCAACAGGGGGATGATGTGACGACCGGGAAAATTTTTCTTTTTATCGCTTCGTTCTATTTTGCTTCGGGAAATTTTCGGGACGAAAATTCTTTGAACTGGGGGATGATGTGACACCCGGCAAACTCCGGTTAATAACTTTCGTTAAACTAGTAAGTCTACCTTAACGAATCATGCATATTACGTACTTAACGGGGTCAGTCGAGTCAGTATGATGATTCTGGGAATCATCGGGAGTCGTTATGATGATCCGCGGGGTCATCGGGAGTCGGTCCATAACCATGTGTACAAGGATTGGTGATTCGTGGAATCGCCGGGTTTAATGCACACACGAGTCTCGAGTCCCGGGAATTGGTGAACGGATGTAAACGTGTTAGTTATCATGCATTATATGTTTGAAATCATTATGTGACTTACCGGTATGTGAATACGTGTTTATATATGTTAAAATAGTGTTTAACGCGCCAAAAACCCGTTCCAGCATCACAGGGGCGATTAGGAGCTGGGAGAACCCCTAATCGCCTATGTCTTCATGCGAGTAGGAGAGTTTAGAGGCGATTGGGACCTAATCGCTTGAGGTTATATGCGATTAGGCCCCCAATCGCATGAAGGGTGCTGCTAATCGCCTATACTGCAGGGTCCGGGTCAAAACACCTATAAATAGAACCCTTAACTCCCCAAACACCTCTAGAACAACCCTAGCTGCTCCCAAACCACCCACACACCTTGAAACACCTCTGGAACTCTTTTTGCTACAAAAATCATCATCCCCAAGCTTACACACCTTTCTTTAGCAAAATCCAAGGTGTGTTCTTCATCCCTAACCTTTGTAAAGTTGTTATTTTGAGTTCCCCAAAGTTCCAGACCTTGTTTTACCAAAATGTGTCTTTAAAAACCTTTCAAAAGAGTCCTAAACTAAGTCTACACCTTAATGCTTGTTATATGTGAAGTTTACATGCATATGTTGGTCTTCTTGGTGATTTTAACATGAATGTTTTCAAGATATGATTGTACTTCTGCTATGTAGAGGTTATTAGGAGGGTTGTCTTAGAATCTTAGCCATTATTATGGTGTATTGAAGAAAATGCATATTTTGACCCATTTGTATGTTCTTAAAGATTTAGGATGGTTATGCTATGATTGTGGATGCAATGTTGTTAGAATTGATGCTAGGAAGATGTTAGAACAGAGGTTTGATGATCTACATGTTGGTAGAGGTTGAAATCTGATTGTTTCCATTTAAGGAAAGATAAGGTTGGTAGGTGAAACCTAGTACTTTGCCATTTTAGGAAACAATTGCATAGAACATGCTAGATCAGTAATATGTCGGGGGTTTTTGCTTGAAATGGATTGGTTAATAGTTTAGTTTTGATATTGGGTGTTTTTACATGTTTCGGATCTGATTTGGAGGGATAAACGCGCGAAAACCCGTTGCACAGCTGCAACAGGCGATTAGGAATCCTAATCGCCTGAAGCAGGGGGCGATTAGGAATGTTAGGGGGCGATTAGGCCCTGATCGCCTGAAGTGTCAGGCGATTAGTGTAACATCGCAAAAAAAAAATTTCCACGAAATTTCTATACGAAAAAGCCCTTATTTTATCCTTAATTCTACACTAATGTGCTCAAGTCTATATTTATTTTTCCAAACTCGCAACCTATATATATATATATATATATATATTGCATTTTTTTTATAATAATAATAATAATAATAATAATAATTATATTTCAGTTTAAAAAAAAAAAATATATATATATATATAGTTAAAACAGTTTTTACTACAGCCCACATATCTATTCATTTCTTTTGTTTTGAAGCCCACTGTGCCAGCCCAAGACCTGAGCCCACTGAAACTCGGCCCAAGCCCACCTCCTTTTCCCACTTTAATCAAAAAAATAAAAGGTCCAGCCGGGTTTCGAACCGGCGACCTTCCAGACGCAAACACCACACCTCAACCACTGCTCCATGTTACCTTTTGTGTTTAGATCAGGAACTGTAAGTATTTAACACCTTCTTTTTTTGGACCTGTTCTTCTTCCCTGTTAGCGACCAGCAGCTGCATATATTTATTTTTTTTTTAAATTCGCAAATGGCCATATTAAGCCAAGATTAATTATCATTGACCTTGATACATGATTAGCGGCCTATAATGAGTCTATTACACGTTTAATCCTCATCAATTGATACCAAAATTAACCAATAACGCGTATGGACTTCAATGTGGGTCAACCTTACCAATTATTCGTCCCAGATCGTTCTACTATAAATTGAACGCTCCTCAATCATTACAACTCGCTCATACTCTTTTCCCAATCCTCAATTCTCTTCCAATCAATCTAAAAATTATTATTTTGATCGTGTTTGACTTTTTGGTTGACCAAGCAAGGCACCTTCGTTTCTGACTGATAGGTATAAATTGAATTTACGTATTTGTTCATTGATGTAGTGCGACTGATAACCCCATGATTTCTGGGGTTATCATTTGATAATTGAAAGGATTATAATTTCTAGGGTTCATCTTTATATATTGGGGAAGATGACAGGCCTTCATGTCTGTTTAAATATAAAACGAAACAAAAATCAAACACCAACTGATCCTCAGATCAGTTGGTTAATACACGAGTTGGGCCGGCCAAGGTCAAGGGTTCGAATCCTTGCACCCACAAAACTTTCTTTTTAAACACTTTATTTTATAATTTTATCATTTATCTTTTAAAATAGTTTTAAAATACCAAAACCCTTTTTATAAATTCTACAAAAATTATATTATGTTAATCTGATGAAAAAGTTCAACACCCAATTTTTAGTTTTCAAAAATTTATTTATTTAATATATATAATAAATAAATCAAGTTTATTCCATTTTATTTATAAAAATCTATAAAAATATCAAAACGATCTTATTAATTTCCACAAAAATTATTTTAAGTTTTTATAACATTAAGTTTTTCAGAAATGATTTTTATTTCTGAAAAATCATTTATTTAATATTTTTAATCAATTTTTGTTAGATTTAATCATAATTAAATCATAATAAATCCAATTTTCATCATTTTTGCACCAAAATTTTATACAATTTATTTTTAAATATTTAGAACAGAAATATGAATTTTAAACTAAAAATTATTTAATTTTAATATTTTTAAATATTAAAATTAGATTTTGACAATTTGTTATAAATAGATTAAATAATCTATTTTAAAAAAAATAATTTCATAAAAATTATTTTTATACTTTAAACACATTCTTGTGACCATCCTAGATTTAACATTTATAAAAAGATTTTTAGTTATTTATTTACTAAATTTCTCTCAATTGGCGAATATTTTTAATAATAATCAAACGAGCAATTATCCCCAATTCGAAGCCCTAGAAACTTATACATTTGTAGACTTGATAGACTTAGACATATTTATTACCTCATTATAGGGTGATACTTGATACATTTGGGCAACACACTATTTTCAACAGATATAACATTTTACCAAGGTGAGTTTTACATAGCCCCTTTTCTATTTATCACCATTTTTGGGGTGAAACATGTTTATAACATCATCATTGCAATTCAATCATCAATGTGTCTATGTGTTTTCTATGTTGCATTATGTCTTGAGCATGATTAGAGTAAGCACCATTCTAGCATAATCATTAACATTGATCCAGCCGGCGGTATACATTGATAGATCTATTGGACTGACAATCCCACCCGGATACGTGCCTCCTACAAAGGTTACGTGGGTGTTTGTTATCGTATAACATATTGGACCATGAGCGTATGGTATGTATCATTTTATAACAGTCATCAGGGTTGATTATGCACTCGATTTATTTCTAGTATGTTCTCACATATGGACTAGATTGACATGACACATGAATTGCACATCATTTTTACTCAATTATCAAAAACCTATGTAATTCTCACCAACTTTTGTTGACCCAAAACATTTTCAACTTAACATGTTTCAGGATCTATTTGCTTGAAGATTTGTATTGATGCTTGAAGATATGTGTATAATCTTATTCAATTTGAAGTACAAATCCTAGAACATTTGTATGTAAGTTATTTAAATCATTTATGAAACTTATTATTCACCATGAGCTACTGAACAATCATCATTACGTGGCACCCCGATGTTTCCGCCATCGGTTGGGGTGTTACAGATTGGTATCAGAGCCATGGTTATAGGGAATTAGGTTATTAGAAAAATAATCTAGTCTATAACCATAGGATTTAACAAGTACTTGCTTCTATTACTTGCTATTCTCTATCTCCCTCCTACTTCTTATTCCTACTTTCATTCCTACAAGAAGGTTGCTCTCCATCAGTGGATCTACTCTTAGACTAATAGGACAAATTCCTCAGGTTTACCCTAAAACACCTTGAGATCTCGTCGAAGTTCTAGGTTTTAATAACGAACACGTGCAATCTGGAAGGGTGAACGCCTGTATTCTGAGTCTTCTGTCTAGGCTGGCATTGCGCATATATCCCAATCAGACGAGGGACCCGGATGCCTACCTGGGAATTCTCGGGATGAGTGTTCACTTATAGGCTAAAGCATGTCTTCATATGTTATTAGGATCTGCAATCTTTGATAAGTCAACGTTTTCGTTTATTCGTTTTAATTAATGAATAAATGATTACATTCCTTATATTACCTCATTCATTTCATGCCTCATTGAGACTTCATTGTGTTCCTTACAGATCATGTCTCCACGCCACAGCACTCGCATTAACAGTGGTGACAATCATGAAGAAGAGAGCAGCAACCACAATCCCGACCACAACACTAACAATGGAGGTGATGCCCAACTAGCTACGATTATTTCTCAACAATTGGCACAACAAATCACAACTCTGGTTTCTAACTTGTTGACTCAAGTCATCCCAATGAATGGGAACAACAATGGAAATGGAAATGGCGATGGAAATCACATAAAGAACGGAACCTTAGTTCGGAAAGGCGAGAAAACAAGTATTGTGGCCGCGGTAACTACCAAAAACCAGAAGCGTAAGACCAGGAATCCTAATGTAAACCTCACTACACAAGTCTCTAACAAAAAGCCTTATACAAGAAACTTTCCATTGTGTAACACATGCAACCGACATCATCCCACTGTTTCAGCATGTCGCGTGTGCACCAATTGTGGTAGGTATGGCCATCTGGTCAACACATGCCGCGAGACCCCAAACCCTAATGCCAATCAACCCACCAACCCTGCTCAGGCTGATAATCCTAATCGATACAACTATGGTCAATGCTATGAATGTGGAAACCCAAATCACTACCGTAACCGATGCCCTAAACTAAACCGAGATCAAGACCCTCCAGCTACTTAACAACAAGTCCCACTATTTAAATGTTGTTTGCTTTTAATTCTATGTAATGACACCTTTGATTCAAGTAATAAAATTCAAGTATTATCATAACATCTGTGTGCATGCTTGTTTGAATGTGAACTAATTGCTATATCTATAATCATACTTGCTTACTTGTACGACAATTAGTGGTCTACCAAACAATCTACTCAACGATTGGTGGAGGTCATCATGTCTTTCCAACAGTCGGGGAGAGGCCCTACCACCTGCTCAACGACTGGTGGAGACTATCAGACCTGCTCAACAATCGGTAAAGTCATAAAAGGACGCAAAACCCTAATGTAAGGTAAATTGGTAATTACGGTCCGGAACGTAATCATGAATTTACAGGTACGTTAAGGTAGTGTAAAATTTTATCAAGGTTTCCGGTGGTTGACCAATTGTAACCTAGTGTTTCTCTTAACTTCGGGACGAAGTTCCTAAAAGTAGGGGAGACTGTAACATCGCAAAAAAAAAATTTCCACGAAATTTCTATACGAAAAAGCCCTTATTTTATCCTTAATTCTACACTAATGTGCTCAAGTCTATATTTATTTTTCCAAACTCGCAACCTATATATATATATATATATATTGCATTTTTTTTATAATAATAATAATAATAATAATAATAATTATATTTCAGTTTAAAAAAAAAAAAATATATATATATAGTTAAAACAGTTTTTACTACAGCCCACATATCTATTCATTTCTTTTGTTTTGAAGCCCACTGTGCCAGCCCAAGACCTGAGCCCACTGAAACTCGGCCCAAGCCCACCTCCTTTTCCCACTTTAATCAAAAAAATAAAAGGTCCAGCCGGGTTTCGAACCGGCGACCTTCCAGACGCAAACACCACACCTCAACCACTGCTCCATGTTACCTTTTGTGTTTAGATCAGGAACTGTAAGTATTTAACACCTTCTTTTTTTGGACCTGTTCTTCTTCCCTGTTAGCGACCAGCAGCTGCATATATTTATTTTTTTTTTTAAATTCGCAAATGGCCATATTAAGCCAAGATTAATTATCATTGACCTTGATACATGATTAGCGGCCTATAATGAGTCTATTACACGTTTAATCCTCATCAATTGATACCAAAATTAACCAATAACGCGTATGGACTTCAATGTGGGTCAACCTTACCAATTATTCGTCCCAGATCGTTCTACTATAAATTGAACGCTCCTCAATCATTACAACTCGCTCATACTCTTTTCCCAATCCTCAATTCTCTTCCAATCAATCTAAAAATTATTATTTTGATCGTGTTTGACTTTTTGGTTGACCAAGCAAGGCACCTTCGTTTCTGACTGATAGGTATAAATTGAATTTACGTATTTGTTCATTGATGTAGTGCGACTGATAACCCCATGATTTCTGGGGTTATCATTTGATAATTGAAAGGATTATAATTTCTAGGGTTCATCTTTATATATTGGGGAAGATGACAGGCCTTCATGTCTGTTTAAATATAAAACGAAACAAAAACCAAACACCAACTGATCCTCAGATCAGTTGGTTAATACACGAGTTGGGCCGGCCAAGGTCAAGGGTTCGAATCCTTGCACCCACAAAACTTTCTTTTTAAACACTTTATTTTATAATTTTATCATTTATCTTTTAAAATAGTTTTAAAATACCAAAACCCTTTTTATAAATTCTACAAAAATTATATTATGTTAATCTGATGAAAAAGTTCAACACCCAATTTTTAGTTTTCAAAAATTTATTTATTTAATATATATAATAAATAAATCAAGTTTATTCCATTTTATTTATAAAAATCTATAAAAATATCAAAACGATCTTATTAATTTCCACAAAAATTATTTTAAGTTTTTATAACATTAAGTTTTTCAGAAATGATTTTTATTTCTGAAAAATCATTTATTTAATATTTTTAATCAATGTTTGTTAGATTTAATCATAATTAAATCATAATAAATCCAATTTTCATCATTTTTGCACCAAAATTTTATACAATTTATTTTTAAATATTTAGAACAGAAATATGAATTTTAAACTAAAAATTATTTAATTTTAATATTTTTAAATATTAAAATTAGATTTTGACAATTTGTTATAAATAGATTAAATAATCTATTTTAAAGAAAATAATTTCATAAAAATTATTTTTATACTTTAAACACATTCTTGTGACCATCCTAGATTTAACATTTATAAAAAGATTTTTAGTTATTTATTTACTAAATTTCTCTCAATTGGCGAATATTTTTAATAATAATCAAACGAGCAATTATCCCCAATTCGAAGCCCTAGAAACTTATACATTTGTAGACTTGATAGACTTAGACATATTTATTACCTCATTATAGGGTGATACTTGATACATTTGGGCAACACACTATTTTCAACAGATATAACATTTTACCAAGGTGAGTTTTACATAGCCCCTTTTCTATTTATCACCATTTTTGGGGTGAAACATGTTTATAACATCATCATTGCAATTCAATCATCAATGTGTCTATGTGTTTTCTATGTTGCATTATGTCTTGAGCATGATTAGAGTAAGCACCATTCTAGCATAATCATTAACATTGATCCAGCCGGCGGTATACATTGATAGATCTATTGGACTGACAATCCCACCCGGATACGTGCCTCCTACAAAGGTTACGTGGGTGTTTGTTATCGTATAACATATTGGACCATGAGCGTATGGTATGTATCATTTTATAACAGTCATCAGGGTTGATTATGCACTCGATTTATTTCTAGTATGTTCTCACATATGGACTAGATTGACATGACACATGAATTGCACATCATTTTTACTCAATTATCAAAAACCTATGTAATTCTCACCAACTTTTGTTGACCCAAAACATTTTCAACTTAACATGTTTCAGGATCTATTTGCTTGAAGATTTGTATTGATGCTTGAAGATATGTGTATAATCTTATTCAATTTGAAGTACAAATCCTAGAACATTTGTATGTAAGTTATTTAAATCATTTATGAAACTTATTATTCACCATGAGCTACTGAACAATCATCATTACGTGGCACCCCGATGTTTCCGCCATCGGTTGGGGTGTTACAATTAGGCCCCTAATCGCCTGTTGACCAGGCCTACTCACCAGTTGACTTTTCCTAATCGCATGAAGGTTTCCTAATCGCGTGTACTGCTGTCGTAAACGCGTTTTGACATCCCGGAACATGATTTGACACCTAGGAACATGATAGGAACCCCGGGATACACCAATGACTTAGTGAGACGTGTTCGGACCTGTTTATGCGTTAATCGGACATTATGCTAGACTAGGTGTACTATTGCGCGTATTAAGTGTTTAATTACATATGTTGCATGATGTCTTGTATTTATCTAACACGTGGGATGTCGGGTCACCAATGGGATGTCGGGTCTTGTCTGGTGCGGTCGGTTTAACAGTCAAAGGTGTTTTCAAACGTTTATGGTCACGGTCTGGACATTCGGGGACTAGTTAACCTACGGGTTATTAGTCCGGGTACTTACATACATCTTATGATAGGTCGCCGCTATTTGGGGGATATCATAGCACACTGATTTAACTGTTTTCAAGTAACGCGATCTAAGGTGAGTTCACGGCCCCATACTTTATTGGTTTGTTTTCGGGGTGAGAAACATGCGTATACATTTTGGATCACACATTTACATATTATAAGTTATAAACACACGTTTTCATGTTATACTATGGCTCACATCTTATTACTATACGGTTCATCTAAGTCCCTTAGAAACCACTAATACGGGTATGTAGCGGGGAAATATGGATAGCGCTATTGGGCCTGACAAACCCCACTCGACGGCTGGAGGCCGGGCGGGTGCATGTTGTCTCAATCACACTAGGCTTACCGAAGATGAGGTAGTCTGTAAACAGGGGTATCACACAGTCAGCAATGGTTTCGCCCGTATGAGTAACACACTTGACGCCTAGCTAGCGTACGAACAAGCATAGTATGAACAGTAACAATAACGGTAACGGTAACAGTTTTCAAAGGATTAATGAAACGATTATTGAAAAAGAAAAACCTGTGAACTCACCAGCATTATATGTTGACATTTTTGGCATGTTTTCTCAGGTCGCTAAGGTAGCGGTTAATGGCTAGGCGCGCACGGAGTCTTGCACGGCGTCTAGAAGTCTTGTTGCATATTAAACTATGATTTGGAAAAACTGTAATATGTCTTTTGGTTGTAAACAAGAAATGCTTCTGCTGCTGGTTTATGGCTCAAAGCATAATGTTTTGGTTGTTTCATGGAATGTCTTACGTATTTTCTTACATTTAGTTGTCGTTTGTTGTGACCGTTGACTTGGATCCTGGTGTGTCACGCGCCTCGCGGTAAAACCCCGCATGTGGAAATTTGAGGGTGTGACAACATTTATATTACGATCACCAAAAGAGGATCGGCAACACTCGTTGTTGTAAATTATAAATTGTCGACTCCACTGCAACATGCGAGCTCACAATACAATATCTGCCCGCATAAACAAATTTTGTACCAGAAACACACGTAGAGGCTCAAATGTAACATATTATAACTTAGGTGTTTTAATCAACCGGCATAGATTGTCACCTTACTTTCCTCACCGGTTTAGACGGTGCTTTAAATCAAGCTGAAAACAAACAGCGAGCCGATTAACCAAACAACGTGCAGTCCCTCTGCAACGCGCGGGCTCCTGCTAGTTAATATATAACATGGTTTAGTTTTATCTTAGTTAAGGACCCATAGACTTAGGTATTTTAAATAAATAAATTAATAAAATGGTAAGAAATGAGGTAATGTGGATGACAATAACATAGGTTTTAGGATGGAAAAGATTTTAACATAGGTTTAGGATGGAAAAGATGATGATCGTTAATTCGTTATACCGCTAAGATAGCATTTAGGGATGGGAACCATAACAATTTGCTTAACACATGTAGTAAACCGTTTATTTTATTTGGTATGAATTCTAATATTATCATTTGTTCAACCAAACGGAACTCTATTATTTGTAAAATTTTGGTTCAAACGCGTTGTTCTAAAAACATATGGACAATATGGTATTATTCTAACATCTTAATTCAACAAAACTTTATTATTAAAGGTCCCTACTCTCACTCCCATTTTCTCTATTTATACCTTCCAAACCCTCTTTATCATAACTAGAAAAACACTACAATTTCCACTTTTTATCTTACAATCTCTCATGGGTGCCATTAAAATTCTATTTTGGTGCCTCATGTTCACCGAAATCTTGTTTATCCGATTAACTAATGCAAGATTCATTAACTTTTCTGGTAAAACAAATATGGTATCTTATGTTTCTGATCCGCCTTTATCATCTGCTGGTGGATATTCATCAGCTTCTTTGGCTCCTGCCCCGTTTAAGGCGGAGGAGGAGGAGGAGAACGAGAACGATAAGCGTGATGGTCAAGAGGTTCATATAGAAAACCGTCATCATTCTACGGATAAATCTGTTGCCGGTGGTGGTGTGATCATCGGTGGTCTTGTTACGGTAGCTTTTGCAACACTTTATTGCTACATTAAGGTTACGCGAAGAAGGGATGATAAATAGGAGTAAAGCTTCAGTTTTTATTTTATCTTTTAGTAGTTTTATGTAAGTCCCATGAAATATACCATTTGATTATATATGATAATGGTTTTTTTTTTTTTCTATATACATACAAGTGCGAAGTGCTTGATTTTACAAGGCGTAAAGATATGAAATGTTACAGTTGAATTGTATCTAATTAGTATATACAATTTTAATATATAATTGTTTGTACTTCTCTTGGCTTCGGTGAAAATAAGGTTTTGTTGGCTGAAGTTACTGCTTAAATTCAAGAATTTTCCATGAAAGGCTTTTCTATCAATTAGAGCTAGTGCGTTTTTAAAAGATAAAAGTTCAATGTAAAAACTTTTCGTCGACAGTCAGTCTTACTTCGATCATTGAACCCACTCACGTGAGTAATCAGAACCACAAGATTATATGAATAAGAACACTTGTTTTTTTATAGAATAATTTGCATAGATAGCTTTAAAACATTTGCTCCGAGAAGATTTGTGCCTATTAGATCACCTCTATTTTATACTAGTAGCCTCTTTTCCATCAACATCTAGGAGCATCCATTAGAATTCCTAACATTTGGTGTGCCTAAATGACCATGAAATAATTTCTCGATATTCTGTAGTCGACTATTCATTCATGAACGGTGTGGAAGCCTTAATTAGTGATCATATATATGGTGGGATGTTACGTTCTCTCTCACCTAACCAAGCTATATGTCCTCGTCATTTACTCCGCATGATATCTCTTGATATCGTCCTTTAAGCGTTGGAATGTCTCTTCGACTTCCTAGCTCGCTTCACTACCCCTAGGACACTTCACTGGCAAGCAAGATCCTACATTTGCTTATCTTGGTCTTCTTCGTCCTCATGATAGCGTTTGAGAAAACTTACATGCAGGAAAATCACATGTATCTTCAACTAGGACGATGATTGAAGTCAATACGAAACCCTAGCCTCCAACGTTTGATTATCAGGAGACTGCCTTCATACCTTTAAATTAGTCCATTATGCACCTTCCTCGAAGACTAAGGTTGTGTTTGTTAGCCTCTTAATAAACCTCTTAGTCACTTAGCATTAATAGTGTTTGTTTCAACTAAAAAAAAATATGTGAATGATTCCATTAAGCTCTTAACTATTCAGCTAATAAGGGGTGCTGAACTGTTTAGACCATTTTAATGAGTCAACACTTAATCTTAATCAGACAGAACTTACCAATAGCCGGCCCTAATTAATTAAACTATTGTGGTAGAATTTTTACAATCACTTGGTCTTCCAAAAAAAAAAAAAACACAATGTCTGATCTTTTCATCACCCTGTATCTGCATTTTTCTTGTTGTATCAAACAAACCCATGCTAAAATATTGTCCTACTCATGAGTCGTGACACTTCATAATTTTGTAAAAGTTGTTTCCATCTTTTATCAATGTTAAATGTACGTTGACTCTTGCTCAAAATTACAAAGGCACTCTTCCTCGTAGTTTTGATTAGTATATGTCGCAACATTATCCATCTTTATGATGGACCATAGTCCAAGAAGATCGCTCTTGGTTAGTATATGTGGCAACATTGTCCATCTTTATGATGTACCATCACTACTAGAAAAAAAACCATTTCTTGACTCGCATCATAAAATGGTGTTTATGACACACAAAAAAGTGTAAATGAAGAACATGATGTCATTAAATTTTTACACGCTTTTCATCTGTTAGATATATTACGAAAGGATATAATTTTAATTACCTTGAACTTAAACGTATCACAATTGTTCCGTAACGTTGTTATTACATGTATCGCCTAGTACATAAATAAGTTACTAGTTGTGCCACATTTCGCAATTAAATGTGTCATAAGTATTCTATCTCTTAAGTTAAATCTAAGAAGGTTAATTAACAAACTAATAATAATATCAAATTAGTATAACCTTTTCGAATTTTTGTTCTTTAACTATATAATATATTATTTATTTAACTTATATAAAAGTCGGTTTTCTAATTATAATATATGTAACCACACAGAAAAATATATTGAAAAGTTGAAATGTTGATGTTAGTTTCTTTTTACCCATGGCTAAAAATAATTGAAATGGTAGCTATTTGAATCCCACCAGAAAGGTAAAAAAAAGTCTAATCAAGTATAAAATGTTATCATCTTTCTTCTATTTCACCTTTGATTTACATTTACTCTTTTATGCGGATTGAATGTAACACGTATATCTACATATTTATGAAATGAAATATCGTTTTCTTCATTAAGAAAATAGTTTTGATAACTACTTGTTGTCATTGTTTTTGTAAAGGAAATCGAAATCTTAAAAATATTACACATATAGGTTGGATCATATGCCATTAACGGCTTAAATGTATTTTTTTTTTTGAAACTTTAACTTCATTAAAAAACGGCTAAGCCCCCGAAAACACGAGGACCGCCACAGAACAACCTTACATCATATACAATGGATATTTACACCAATCCTTCCACTCTAATACATTGTGTTTAAATCTACTACGATACCAAAGAAAGGAACACGATTTGATGGTAGCAATCATGTCGCAAACCCGGGGTTGAACGTCCTCGAAAATCGCCTTGTTTCTAGTCTTCCAGAGCACCCAACAAACCGTCATAACAATCCCTCTAATCAGCGACTTCTGCCTCTTGTTGCCTTGAATCGCCTCTGGTATTTTCATAATGTCTTTGATCTCCAAAAGAACTATCGGGTCTAGCCTGCACCATCGTTCCACGAATTTCCAAACTCCGGTAGCAAGAAGACAATTGGAGAAAAGATGACGCGCTGTTTCCATTGCTGAACTGCAGAAAGCGCAAGAATTGTTTCCGGTATAAATGTTTCTTTTACCTAGCTCGATTTTGGTTGGAAGACGGTCCAAGGTAAGCCTCCACATGTTGATGTTAACTTTAAGGGGAATCCACCCAGTCCAGATCATCTCTGTACTTCGAGAAACAGCCCGGTCTTCATACATCGCCTCCTTGACAGCTTTCACAGATAAAATGCCGTTTTTATCCTTGACCCATCGCCACTTGTCAATTCTCTCGCTAAGCTGACATTGCTGAATCACTTCCAGAAGGTCCCTGTACTCGGAAATCTCAGCAAAGAGCTGCAGCCCCCTCTTCCAATTGTCTCTGAACATAGGCTGCCCGTTCCGAATAAAAACCCGATCCAAAACAGTGCACCCTTTGAACTTTTCCAGCGAATACAGGTTCGGCCAGCGCTGAGACAAGATGGTTTCCCCATACCACAAATCATTCCAGAACCGAATGTCCGTGCCTTTACCCAAGTCGCACCTAATAAGATTAGCCATACCTTTGCCACCAATCGACATCTTTCCAACAGTGGAAACAACATTTTTCCAGCAACCACAGAGGCTATTATTTATAGGCAGAAAGGACCACTTACCTTTGCCACCATGAAGAGCCTCTATAACCCCACGCCATCTAGTGTTAGGCTCCGCTTTGAACCTCCAAACCCACTTAGAGATAAGAGCTTGATTGACTTCTTCAAGGCTAGCGATACCCAGCCCTCCGTCTTCTTTACGTTTGGTAACCACCTCCCAAGCCACCCAGTGCAACTTCCTCACACCATTAGCACCACCCCATAATCAAAATCAACGGCTTTACCATCCCAAATTTTAACTTCTACGAAAATTTCACTCCTTCCGACCAGTTCGTCCTTGGCCATCACTGCATGGTCATGACTCCTGAAAGTAACCATGAATTGTAGGCCGCCAAGGTAACGGATAACACCTTCTCCTAAACCCATCTCGCCCAGTTCTTTATGTATCTGTTTCACCCAAGCCAACGTTCCGACTTTGACCACAAGAGACCTACCAACAATGTCACCAAACAACGATGGTTTTTCACCAATCCTGAGAACTTTAGATGTGACTGTTGTCGTGCTCCTCTCCCCCGTCAGCGCTTCTTTAAAAGAGAAGGTACCCGTCTTCGCATATCGAACTTGGTTACCTCCATATGATGGCCCGGTGCTATTCGCTCCTTGATCTTTAACAGGTTTGTTTGGAGGAGGTGGTTCTCTGATCTCACCGTCTTCGAAAACGAATCTTGCCACATTGATCACCAGTTTATAGTCACCCAACCTAATGTTCTTCAGACCGCTTATCAACTCCTCCTTATCTTTGACATCAAGAAAAGAAACAAAACCAAACCTATTCCCCCCTTTGTCTCTCTTTTTAGCGATGTATATATCATAGATATCTCCGTGCCCACGTAAAACTGAAAGAGCTACAATAATAGCTACTTGGTATAGAGACTATATTCACAGGATGCTTTGCTTATTGATGAAGTGTTCTGAAAGGTAAATAACTTTTCATTAATAACAAATAATGAATCAAAGCAATGTATTTTACTTTTCCGCTATTAAAATCATACTATACTTAAGTTAAAAAAAAAAATATATATTTTAATATATATTTTAACTATAATTTTGATTTACAAATTTAAATTTGTGTCCCAAGTTAAAGATAAATAACTACACCGTTAAACTTAAATTGATAGATTACGATCCAAATTCAAATTTATTAGAATCTGAAATGACTAAACAAAAACACAAAAATCGTCTTAAATACATGAATCTAGAAACAATATAAGGTTTCGCAGTTTAACACTCACATAATGCACATAATGTTAAAAAAAAAAACCCATAATAAACTCATTATTTTTAAATAAAACGAAACCCTTGTTAAGTTCGTGTCATATCAGAAATATCCCAATACATATAAGTTATTATTTGGAATCCGAATCTTGATTTAATTTCATTTTTTTTCTTTGAATTGAACCATGCATCAGCTACTAGTTCCTTGCTAGTGGCTCATTTTACTAATAAAGTCATCACCATTATATATATACCTAAAAAACTTTTACAATGTTAAACCCTAACAATTGATGGAGGAACACTCAAATTTAAGTGAAAATCATTAAGAGGGGAAGATCATAGGTCAATTAATGAAGTAATCGACATACTGGCCAAGGATTGAACATAAAAAATGCGAACCCGTCCTTATGGGCCACACCACATGTGAGAACAATGAAGTTTTGATGTGAGATTCTAAACCCTACACATATTTCTATCACAAAGTTAACACCACCATGGGACCATGGGTCAACATTGACCCTACCTCACTATCATGTGATGCAATTTCAACCTCGTCCTGCTTTCATAAATAGAGACATTTGATCTAGATTTCACTAGTTGGGTATTTTAATGTTATTAACAATAAAAAATTATACACATTGAAATATATTGTTTTTTTATCAATTTGTTTTATATAACACTAACTCCAGAAACGATTTCTTATACCGATCTATTGGGATAACTTTCACAAAGGAGGGTTAATTTCACCATAATGGCGTCAAAATAATTGCGACATCCCCAATGACATTTCGTCGGCACAACACACCCTATACTGATAATATGTCGTTGCTAAAACACTATACAGAAGACAAAGTGTAGTCAGGAAAACGTAATTGTATCAGGCGGAATTTTTTAGTGTATCATAGCTTTCCAAATTAAAAATTATAATAACCTTTTTAGAATATAGTTAAGAGATCTCATAAATTAAAATTGTGTCCAACTTTATTACAACTTTAAATTGCTCTCTTTGATTTTGGTGAAAAATATACGCGTGGCTCACAGATTGTGAAAGCTTATGTGAACAATATATGGAATATTGGGTCTATATACGTGATGCCCTTTGCTTTTATATGCCTTTTTTCATAAAGCAAAAGATTTCTTTATATAACTTCTTAAAATATGCATTCATATTCAGCTTTTATATTGCTTTACCAAAACCATCTTTGTTGGTATCCCCAGACCCCAGTTATCTACTCAATTTGTGTTTATATGCATTGTCGTTAATTAACATATCTCTACCAGAAAATTCTAATTTACTATGATCTAGAAAATCATATTAAAAGGGTCATAAAAGGATGGTTTGTTTAGTAAACTATCAATTGTTCAAGAAATAATAAGATGATTGATAACACATGGAAATATAAATTTATATGTATAATTCACATTCTTTGAATTAAAATTATATTTAAAAAAATAAAATAAAAAAATTACACGTTAATGACATTCATAATAAGTAGGGTTGCAAACGAACCGAGCGAACATGAACAAGACCTTATTCGTGTTCGTTTGTTAAGGAAATAATGTATTTGTTCACAAACTGTTGTTCATGAATACTTACCGAATAATATTTATAGTTTGTGTTTGTTTGTTAATTTAATGTATCGGACAAAAAGTGAGCACAAATGAATGTTCATGAACAAGACGAACACAAACGAGCATATATTAAAGTAATAATAATTCTTCATTTATTCCGTCCAAAATAATAATAATTGAAGTAATACTAATATATAATACTTTAATATTTATTAAATCATATAATACCAGAAAATTTGAAGTATTTAAATTAAAATTAAAAGTTGAAGTTAAAGAGCCTAATGAACCATCGAACATAAACGAACACGTTACCGAACATTCGTGGACATAAATGAACGAACAAAACCTCTGTTCATGTTCATTTGTTTAAGTAAACAAACAAAATTTCTTGTTCATGTTCGTTCATTTATGAAACAAATGAACACAAATGAATATTCCATCGTACAATTCACGAACTGTTCATCAGATGTTTGGTTCATTTACAACCCTAATATTAAGACATATATATATATATATATATATATATATGGGATGGTTCTGTAGAAAACCCTAAATATTGAGGAAACTCTAGAAAACCCTTAAAAAATCCTACTTCCTGAGCTTTTAAAAAAAAAAAAAAAAAAAATAGGGCATGTAATATACATGTTTTTAAGTGTTTTGAGCCAAAAAAATCAAAAAAGCGCCGAAGGGTTTTTTTTTAAAAAAAAATAAGTTTTGCATCATAACATATGTTACCAGTGCAAAAAAAAAACTAACATATGTTATGGTGCATAACCTATTTTATTTTATTTTTTTAAAAAACTGCTCGGCGCTTTTTTGATTTTTTTGGCTTAAAACACTTAAAAACATGTATATTACATGCCCTAATTTTTTCAAAAAAAAAAAAGCTCGGGAAGTAGGTTTTTTTAAGGGTTTTCTAGAGTTTTCTCAAATTTTTAGGGTTTACTATGGATACTTAGCATATATATATATATATATATATATATATATATATATATATATATATACTATATTATAAAGCATTTAACAAGGACTTCTTAAAATTTAAGAGGTACAAGTTCAATTGCTTATGATACAACACCCAATGCATATAATTACTACTTTTAAAGGACAATTTTGTCTTTAAAACACCATATTTAATCACATTGAAGTCAAAAGTTAAGTGACTTTTATGAGAGCTCATAACATTTAATTTTACAATTACTTTGAATGAACACATTAAATATAAAAATATAAAAATATAAAAAATACATAATGCTACATGTTTTGTTATAATATTTTATACAGAATTAGATACTTTATACAAGTTAACGTTTTATAAAATTGATAATATTGTAAGAAACTGAGAAATCAATAATGAAAGCTGTGTTTTTAATCATGGGGTAACGCTTTGCATTTTGAAATTATTACGTTATATTCATACACGTAAACATGCCTAATCTGGTCTTAACTCTACGTCACCATATTCTATGACCAGATAAAAAAGTTTCTGCTTATAATGAATTTCAAACAAAGGTTTCATGTAATTACATCAACTAATCATGATTAAATTAGATTAGTTGTAATATGCATCATATTGTAATATTAAATTAGATTAGTTGTGAGTTTTCTTCTACAAAAAAGTATTTGACATATTGTAATATGCAAAAATTTGATATTGAATTGTTATGATGTTTTTAATACGTTATAATATAGTTGAATGATTATTAATAAAATAACTATGGATGATTGATAGATAAGTATTATTTGATAATTTGTGCTATACAAATTTTTCACTTATTTTTTGTTCGGTTTAGCGGTCCTGCCGCAACGCGCGGGTTTCCCACTAGTATATATATATATATATATATATATATATATATATATATATATAGGATTGAGTTCAAATGAAAACTCCATTGAGTTGTGAGAACTAGAGAACTCCTCTAGACCAATCACCAACTGCCACATCAGCACTTTTATAATTATTTGTATTTTATTAATTAGGGGCAATAAAGTCTTTTGTGTACACCCACTTGTGGGCATTTTAGTAATAATAACACCCCACCCCCCCCACCCCACCCCCACCCCAACTAACACTTTAAATAATAATAATAATAATAATAATAATAATAATAATAATAATAATAATAATAATAATAATAATAATAATAATCACACAAATATCTCACCCCTCTCTCTCACTAACCGTCTCTCTCTCTAAAAAAACACACACATCAACTCTCTCTCTCTCTCTCTCTCTCTCTCTAAAAAAACAAAGAACAAATAATCTGTGGTGGGTGTGGAGGGTGGTTTCATGGCGGAGACGGTGGAGCTGTGGGCGTCGATGAACAGATCAATGGTGGGGGTTCGATGTGTGGTGGTTTTCAGCGGTGGCTCGACGTTTGGGTGGGTTTCAGGGGTGGTTTGGAGGGTGGCTTCAGGGCGGAGCACAGCGGAGGGGCCTGAACGTGGGGATGGCGAGTGGTGGAGGTGGATCTGAAAGTGAGAGGGTGAATGGGGGGTTTTCGAGTGTGGGTTTTTCAGGTTTGGATGGGGGTTGATGGCTGATGACGACGATGACGATGACGACGGTGGATTTGGATTGTGACATCCGTCACTTTTCTTCCTATTTTATTTTGTATAATAATAATAATAATAATAATAATAATAATAATAATAATAATAATGATAAAAAAAATTTGTTGGTTTTAAACATTAGACCCAACCAACCATTTTAACCCATTAACACAAATCCAAATCTATCTACCTATTTCCAAACCCAAACAAAACCCAACCATTCTTTTCTTATTTTGAACCTAACATAACCAGTCCAATCCCTTGACAAATCCGGAGCCCACCATGCTGAGCCTGAGAAGCCGGCCCAACACACGAGCCCAAGCCCAACTTACTTCTCCTTCCTTTAGTCAAAAAAAAAAAAACATGACAGACCCGGGGATCGAACCCGAGTCTGTTCTGTTCACACACACGTACACCACCACTAGGCCATGATGGGGCTTTTGTTTTTATCCAGACTTCTAAATACTTATGCACAAATGGAAAGCCATCGTTGCCTTCTTCCCTTGACTGTTACGAGCAGCAGCAGATCACAATAAACAATTCGGTCAACACCACCTTTGACCCTTAAATTGAAACTAAAATGGTAAACATTAACTGATTTGACTCGTGATTCAATTCGACAACTGATTACGCGGCATATCCACGAACCATCATCATCAATTTGTTCAATCAAGGCTAATTATCGCGTCATAGTTATTAAACGAGTCAAAACTGTGACAACCGTCACTCTCATCTTTTAATAAGTTGTCAAATTTAGTCCGTGCAATCTCTATGTTTTCAAATCTAATAAACGTTGAGTTCTTTCGATTATTATTTTCTTTATTTGAAAATGTTTACAATTTTCAACCGAACGCGTATATGAAATGCGTTATATATTGTTGGCATGTATAAAAAAAAATATTAGTTATTTAGTGAAATTAATAAAGAGTTTTGAAAGTTTAAGATTTATAAAAATTAGAAACATTTTGTTAACTTAAGTTATAGTTGGATTTTATTAAGAAAAATTAACCAAGTTATAATAATTTTTACACAAACAAAACTGCAGGGACTATTTATGTCCATTTTGAAAGTTAAAAAAAAAAACAATCAGCTTCCTTGTCCTTCACGATTTTTCCAGCAAAGGAAGTGGCCGGATCCGGCAAACCTCCGGCGAACCTTTAAAACCACCAATTATTGATTATAAATTCGTTTAAAGTGTGTTTTGGGTTTCTTTATTCATGTCCGATCTGTTACAACTCCCAAATATGATTAATACGCGTTACACTATTGTTATTAACCCATAATTAACGAATTCAAGGCCATAACCGTCGGCCATAATGAACCCATCAAAACCTTACGTTTCAAGTCGAAATCCTTTAAATATTTGACATAAATCGTTTCTGCACTGGTTATCTTCGTAAACCCACAAAGAACAATCATCAAACGCGTTCCCAAGCCTTGCAAATCATGTAGGAAGCCGCGGACCTGTATCTTCGATTTCAAGCATCAAATCGTGGATGTAAGTCCCATTTTACCATGCCGTTTCACTTACTTAATACCCCTCTTTGAAAGCCCTATGGTTTTAGTTGCTATCCGAGTCTGAATCGTGTGATTAAATTTAGGGGTTAGGGTTAGGGTTTGGCTTAGGTTGAATGGGGAAGAAGATGAAGTGTGGGTTATATGTTAAAAATGTTTTAATTTGATATTATTAAACAAAAGCCTTTGTGGTGTAGTGGTTGAGTCACATGTACTTTGTGCCAAGGGTCACGAGTTCGAGCCCCATGCCCCAAATTTCTTTTGTTTCAGTTTCCATTTCTTTTTCTTTTTATTTTTTTAATTTATATTTTGATATTATAATCATTTATAATCCATGTAAACTTAAAATATTCATAATAAATCCATCTTTTGCTCAAAAATTATGAAAATTTAGATATAGCATCTTGACCTCATAAAGAAAATTACCACAATTTTATTTTCTGGAAAATGTCATATTTTTATATTTTTATTACTTTAATTTGTTTTAATCATATTTAATTGATAAAAAATTCATTTTTAATGATTTTAATCTCAAACTTTTTGAGAAATTATTTCTAATCAATATGAACTGAAATAAAAATATTTGGGTCAGAAAACATTTATTTTTGTTAATTTTCCTAATTTTAATCATTTAAAACATGATTTAATTTCATTAAATCAATTTTAAATATAAATAAGTTTATATAAATTATGAGAAAATTATTCTAATTTGTTTACATCAGAAATCATTCATTTTCTATAAAACTAGTATTTTTGGATCATATATGGTATTATTAGTCTTATTTACGTTTAATTATACATAATAAAACATTTATTTATTTATACAATTTAAACATCTATTTTATAAATATTTTTCTTATAAAATAGAAATACTCCTATGGTTTAATGTCTTTATTATCTTTTGTTGGATCATTGTGTAACTCAAAATTATTTATTTAATTATTTATGATTATTGTGTTTATTTTAATTTAGTTAAAGTAACTAACTAAATTATTTTTGTCTTAATTATTCAAACATATTTTTTTATCTAAATATTCAATAGGTAATAATTATATTATTTAAACCACATTTAGAACCTTTTCATATATTATTTGTGATATACAGCTTTTACATTAATTAACGTGACTGATCATAAAAACTCTAATTCCCCAAATCGACTTAGCAAACCCTAATGCCTTAGACCCTAGTTACCTTAGACTTTTAGACATTTCCTTATTAGTATGCTTACACATTATAGGTTGAATTCCTCGGAATTCCCATTACTTAGCTCACGACCGCTTAAGTGGATTCTGATCGCTTTCGCAAACGGTGAGTATATCTTTTCCCCTTTTTACTGTTTTACTATTTTGGGGTGACTCATGTACTTACTATCAATTTTCTATTTCATCTTACTAAAATAGCAATTCTTATGTGTGTTTGCTTATGTCATTTCGTGTATCTATGACCTGTCAAATCATTAACCGTTGCGGCCTGGCATTTCAATGAATAGTACTATGGTTTATACCCTTGTGACTCTGTTGAGAGTCCTCGTCATTGCTATGTATTACACTATTACTAGCGCATACTATATATATCTGCTTTCTTCTCTTAGGGTTGATTTGACCCGGATACCACTTATTACATAAATGCAAACAGTATACGACACATGAATTGCTAAACACTTTTCTACTATATTTATTTAAACAGGGTATGCTCACCAATACAATTTTTTTGTATTGACCAAAATATTTTGTACATGTTTCAGGTTGTTTTGAGATGCATTCTTTAAGCTTTCGGATTTATATTTAGATTTTGATTCATTGTATTTCAATTTAGTTGGCAGTTAGAATCATTGTATTTCATTTCAATGTAATAAATTATTTAATCAATGTATTCAAATTTACACTTTAGTCCATGTGCTATTGAACAATCGTCACTACGTGACACCTCGATGTTTCCGCCATCGGTTGGGGTGTTACAGATTGGTATCAGAGCCATGGTTATAGGGAATTAGGTTATTAGAGTGCCTTTTAGCCTAGACTATAACTAAGTTTACTTTCACGAGTCCTCTCGCGTATATTTCTCTTGTTTCTTATATTTTCTTTCAAGATATTTTCGCTATGATTCTTTCTCGTTATTCTTTCGATATTTTTTTTTTCTTGGAGAAGAAGAGGCTCGTATTTCACAAACAAAACGATATCACCAAGTTAGGAGTGGTATCCATACCTTGGTGGTTAGTTTCACTCCTCTATATGTTATTAATCTTAGGAATATGTCTTTGAGATAGGAGTGACATCCACACCTCAAAGAGTATTTCCTTCAAAAAGAAACTTAACTACTAAGCTGGGAGTGATATCCTTAACTTAGTGATTGGTTTCATTCCACAATCGTTTTCAATTTTGACATACATCTTTGAGTTAGGAGTGAAATCCACATCTCAAGGATCTATTTCTACATCTCGTTGATTATGAATTTTCTTAAATATTGGTAATCTATTACATACGTTAATTTTATCATTCACATCATTTTAAATCTTGGTCTTTCAAAAACACATTAGATTTACAGATACTTCATAAAATGGTTTCATTTTGCATTTTATAAACTTGTAGTGCATATTTTACAAATCAAATGTAAATCTTTTGCTTTCATATGACATAGCCAATATATATTTTCGGGAGAAATTTGCAACTAATAATAAGCCTTATAACATTTTTCAAACTCGACTCCTCGTAAACACATATTTACGAAGATTTTTGCAAATGAACCTGTTTTGAATCTAAAACACACTTCGATTTCTAAAAAAATTTATTCTCATGCATCACTAACTATTCTTTCAACAATATCACAAAGTCGAGTAGACATCTTTTTATCAGAATGTTGCTAAATGTCTTTTATAGTATAACACATATATGTAAAATTACTAGATTTTAAACTCACGTGCCAGTAGGCTATACACCTGTTCCTTACACATTCATTTGCTGTAAATTTCATTATTTTAATCTTGCACCATTTTTATTCATAGTAATTTCTAACACGTTATTTGTGATTATTTTTAATTCAACTCTTTTACTTTCATTTTGTGCAATTGAGCGATTTACTCGATTTATGTTATACTATTCTTTCAGTCGGAATTTTATGCTATACTTATATACTTACTTGAACGCATATTTGGTATATTTTCTTTCCTGTTTTGAGCAAAACCCTGTTATACTTTACATTATTTTTTTCATCATCATGGCCAACGAACATACTAGTTGATAACTCGTATGAGATCTAAGCCGGTGCCCACGTACGACTCGGATTGGAGTATTTCTTCAATCCGAGGGGAACGGTGTAAACCTCAGGGTCTATCAATATGAGTGTTTAGAGTCAATGATGTGAACAAAAGTTACCGGTTAAGGGTGAACCCGAAAGGGAAGAACCTCTAACCATGTCTATTACTTACACGTTATTCTCATTACGGTTAAAAGGTAAACCCGAAAGGGAAGGACCTCTAACCATGTCATGATTGAACATTATTTCATTACAGTGACTATTACATATTGATTGCACACATTTGTTCCTGGTATTACTTAGGATAGGGTTATGGAAAAGCATAACACCCTAGTGTAAGGTAAATCGATGATTACGGTCCGGAACGCAATCATGGGCTTACAGGTACATGAGGGTGGTGTGTAATCCTACTTAGGCTATTACTTACACGTTATTCTCATTACGGTTAAAAGGTAAACCCGAAAGGGAAGGACCTCTAACCATGTCATGATTGAACATTATTTCATTACAGTGACTATTACATATTGATTGCACACATTTGTTCCTGGTATTACTTAGGATAGGGTTATGGAAAAGCATAACACCCTAGTGTAAGGTAAATCGATGATTACGGTCCGGAACGCAATCATGGGCTTACAGGTACATGAGGGTGGTGTGTAATCCTACTTAGGCTATTGGTAGACAATCAGTACGAATCTAAAGTATCGGGAGTGTGGTGGGTTAGCTGCGGTACACCCTATATATAAGCATAAACGATACTGCGGGAGCGGACTAGGAGTCTGACCAAGAACCTACCCATTACCTGCTAATTACCTCTTCATTAGATCGTTGACTAATAGCTAGAATTTTCAACAAGAACATTTTACATAAGTTTCAATTAGTTTTGTTGGAGCTCTTCTTGTTGACCATCTCTATAGAAAACCTTAAACCTTGTGTACTCTTACACTCTCTGTTAGTCGAAATTCTGTTGCATGTCCTTAGTAACGTTCGGTCAGGATTCTTTCTAAAGTAGGGTAGACTACCTCATTGGTACCTCTACCCCTCACCAGTTACACATACCTGCAACCTTACTCATCTAAATTTCTCAACTTTCTAACCTTGGGTCAACTATCGAAGATTTTTTTTTTTTGAAAGTTTTACTTTGGATATTAGACAACTACTTTAATTTATCAAAACATGAATGAGGTGATATTTTTTTTTTAAAAAAAAAAAAAAAAACCTACTTGACTTTTATTTCATGGAAACCTTCACTTGAAAGAAATTTCGAGACGAAATTTTCTAAAGTAGGGGAGATTGTGACAACCGTCACTCTCATCTTTTAATAAGTTGTCAAATTTAGTCCGTGCAATCTCTATGTTTTCAAATCTAATAACGTTGAGTTCTTTCGATTATTATTTTCTTTATTTGAAAATGTTTACAATTTTCAACCGAACGCGTATATGAAATGCGTTATATATTGTTGGCATGTATAAAAAAAATATTAGTTATTTAGTGAAATTAATAAAGAGTTTTGAAAGTTTAAGATTTATAAAAATTAGAAACATTTTGTTAACTTAAGTTATAGTTGGATTTTATTAAGAAAATTTAACCAAGTTTTAATAATTTTTACACAAACAAAACTGCAGGGACTATTTATGTCCATTTTGAAAGTTAAAAAAAAAAACAATCAGCTTCCTTGTCCTTCACGATTTTTCCGGCAAACCTCCGGCGAACCTTTAAAACCACCAATTATTGATTATAAATTCGTTTAAAGTGTGTTTTGGGTTTCTTTATTCATGTCCGATCTATTACAACTCCCAAATATGATTAATACGCGTTACACTATTGTTATTAACCCATAATTAACGAATTCAAGGCCATAACCGTCGGCCATAATGAACCCATCAAAACCATACGTTTCAAGTCGAAATCCTTTAAATATTTGACATAAATCGTTTCTGCACTGGTTATCTTCGTAAACCCACAAAGAACAATCATCAAACGTGTTCCCAAGCCTTGCAAATCATGTAGGAAGCCGCGGACCTGTATCTTCGATTTCAAGCATCAAATCGTGGATGTAAGTCCCATTTTACCATGCCGTTTCACTTACTTAATACCCCTCTTTGAAAGCCCTATGGTTTTAGTTGCTATCCGAGTCTGAATCGTGTGATTAAATTTAGGGGTTAGGGTTAGGGTTTGGCTTAGGTTGAATGGGGAAGAAGATGAAGTGTGGGTTATATGTTAAAAATGTTTTAATTTGATATTATTAAACAAAAGCCTTTGTGGTGTAGTGGTTGAGTCACATGTACTTTGTGCCAAGGGTCACGAGTTCAAGCCCCATGCCCCACATTTCTTTTGTTTCAGTTTCCATTTCTCTTTCTTTTTATTTTTTTAATTTATATTTTGATATTATAATCATTTATAATCCATGTAAACTTAAAATATTCATAATAAATCCATCTTTTGCTCAAAAATTATGAAAATTTAGATATAGCATCTTGACCTCGTAAAGAAAATTACCACAATTTTATTTTCTGGAAAATGTCATATTTTTATATTTTTATTAATTTAATTTGTTTTAATCATATTTAATTGATAAAAAATTCATTTTTAATGATTTTAATCTCAAACTTTTTGAGAAATTATTTCTAATCAATATGAACTGAAATAAAAATATTTGGGTCAGAAAACATTTATTTTTGTTAATTTTCCTAATTTTAATCATTTAAACATGATTTAATTTCATTAAATCAATTTTAAATATAAATAAGTTTATATAAATTATGAGAAAATTATTCTAATTTGTTTACATCAGAAATCATTCATTTTCTATAAAACTAGTATTTTTGGATCATATATGGTATTATTAGTCTTATTTACGTTTAATTATACATAATAAAACATTTATTTATTTATACAATTTAAACATCTATTTTATAAATATTTTTCTTATAAAATAGAAATACTCATATGGTTTAATGTCTTTATTATCTTTTGTTGGATCATTGTGTAACTCAAAATTATTTATTTAATTATTTATGATTATTGTGTTTATTTTAATTTAGTTAAAGTAACTAACTAAATTATTTTTGTCTTAATTATTCAAACATATTTTTTTATCTAAATATTCAATAGGTAATAATTATATTATTTAAACCATATTTAGAACCTTTTCATATATTATTTGTGATATACAGCTTTTACATTAATTAAAGTGACTGATCATAAAAACTCTAATTCCCCAAATCGACTTAGCAAACCCTAATGCCTTAGACCCTAGTTACCCTAGACTTTTAGACATTTCCTTATTAGTATGCTTACACATTATAGGTTGAATTCCTCGGAATTCCCATTACTTAGCTCACGACCGCTTAAGTGGATTCTGATCGCTTTCGCAAACGGTGAGTATATCTTTTCCCCTTTTTACTGTTTTACTATTTTGGGGTGACTCATGTACTTACTATCAATTTTCTATTTCATCTTACTAAAATAGCAATTCTTATGTGTGTTTGCTTATGTCATTTCGTGTATCTATGACCTGTCAAATCATTAACCGTTGCGGCCTGGCATTTCAATGAATAGTACTATGGTTTATACCCTTGTGACTCTGTTGAGAGTCCTCGTCATTGTTATGTATTACACTACTACTAGCGCATACTATATATATCTGCTTTCTTCTCTTAGGGTTGATTTGACCCGGATACCACTTATTACATAAATGCAAACAGTATACGACACATGAATTGCTAAACACTTTTCTACTATATTTATTTAAACAGGGTATGCTCACCAATACAATTTTTTTGTATTGACCAAAATATTTTGTACATGTTTCAGGTTGTTTTGAGATGCATTCTTTAAGCTTTCGGATTTATATTTAGATTTTGATTCATTGTATTTCAATTTAGTTGGCAGTTAGAATCATTTTATTTCATTTCAATGTAATAAATTATTTAATCAATGTATTCAAATTTACACTTTAGTCCATGTGCTATTGAACAATCGTCACTACGTGACACCTCGATGTTTCCGCCATCGGTTGGGGTGTTACAAAACCATACCAAATACATCAACCCGAGCACTTCCCTATAAATTGAGGCTTTCCCTACAACCTACAATCGCCGATATACATTCTCTCAACCCTCAATTTTTGTCAACCATCCTTCATTCGAAGCTTTTAGTCGAGTTTTGACTTTTTCAGTTGACCAAGCCTTATACACGTTTACGATTCTTGTAAGTCCTTTATTTTTGATGGGTTTCAACCTTCGGCCACTCACAAACAATAGCCCTATCATATCAGGGGCTATTGCTTGTTAAATCAGATTATTGAATTACCTAGGGTTCGACATCTTTGAATTGGGGAAGAAGAGTGTTTTCGTGATTATTTATAATTATTGCAAAACAAAGATTAGCACCAACTGATCACACAGATCAGTTGGTAACACAGTGTTTGTCTAAGACATTGAACCGGCCTATGGCCTAGGTTCGATCCCCATGAGCCACAAAGTTATTTTTTGCACATTTTTAGCTTTTATCTTGATAGTTATCCTATTTAATTTTTTTTTTTAAATTTGTTTTTAAAATACTTATAAGCCTTCAAAAAATTCCCAAAATTTTACATAATGATGTTCATACCCTAAATATCATTATCCAGATTTTTATTCCGAAAATATGTTTATTTTATATATATAATAAATATTACAAGTTTATTCATTTATAAATGTAAAATTCAATAAAAATATCTAAACGATTTTATAAAATTCCACAAAAATTATACTAAACTTTTATGACAATAAACATTTCAGAATTTATTTTTAATTCAGAAAAACCGTGCATTTTATATTTTTAATTAATTTTTGTTAGTTGTAATCATAAATAAATCATAATAAATTCATTTTTCAATATTTTTGTACCAAAATTTTACATAAATTATTTCTATCCATTTAGAACAGAAATACAATTCTTAATCTAAAATTTCTTTAATTTTAATATTTTTAAATATTAAAGTTATATTTTGACAAATTGAAATAAATAGATTAAATATTCTATTTTCAAGAAAATAATTTTATAAAAATCATTTTTCACACTTAAAACTTTATATTGTGAGCATATTTGATTTAAAGTTTACTCAAAGACTTTTGTTTATTTATTTACCAAATTTCTCTTATTTATTAAACGTTTAATTTATTAACCAAATAAATACTTATCCCCAATTCGAAGCCCTTGAACATACTTATAGACTAGATAGACTTAGACTTATTTGTTACATTATACATAGGGTGATACTTGACAAACGTTGGTTTACACTTATTCAATTCCAAGACTTACCACCGTGCTAAGGTGAGTATTACTTATCCCCTTTTTCGCTTTTACAACTTTTGGGGTGATTCATGCACAAGTATACAAAACTTCCATATTCATTTACACATACATTTTATTCATTTACAATTCATATACGTGTCTTGATTAACTTTGTGCTTATGCTTGAACATGAACGTAGCTTTCATATAAAATCATACATACAGACATAACTTATGGTGCTCTTTACATACAGACGTAACTTATGTTACGGTGCTCATTTAGAAATAACTTATGTTATGGTGCTCTTTACACACAGACGTAACTTATGTTACGGTGCTCATTTAGACATAACTTATGTTATGGTGCTCATTTAGACTCACACGTGTTGAGGTGCTCATTATCAATTTCATTGTACAACTTTACATTTGATCTTTGTCTTGTTTGGTTACTTGCGTGTTTACATAATGCCTTGGTGATGCTAGACACATGAATTGTACTAATTTTCAAAACTTATACTATATGTACAAAGCTAAGTAGTACTCACCAACATCATATGTTGACAAAATTATTTTCGTGCATGTTTCAAGATAAGCTGCTTGACGCTTCACATAGGACTTTGGACTTAGATTAAATCAATCAATTATCTTTATTTTTGTTGTCTTGTATTTAATTTCACATGTTGTAAAACAATATTCAATAATCATATATTTACATTTTAGTACCATGAGCTTTTGAACAATCGTCACTACGTGGCACCTCGATGATTCTGCCATCGGTTGGGGTGTTACATGGATGGGGGTTGAATGGTTGATGATGATGATGAAGACGGTATGTTTATTATTATTTTATTATTATTATTATTATTATTATTACTATTTTTACTATTTCTGTTATTATTATTATTATGAATGTTTTATATCAATATGTTCTTGATCTGATTTATGTTTTATGTTCATGAATGGTGGTGGTATTGGGTGGTGGTTCGTGGCTGTGGAGGTAGGTGGTTCGATGGTGCAGGGTGGTTCGACTGTGACGGTGGTCCGGTGATGGTACAGGTATTTTTTTTTTATTATTATTATTAAGAAAACACTGGTGTAAATTGTGGTTTTAGACGAGGTGGGAGGTGGGTTCAGACGAAGTGGTGGTGTTTGGTGGTTGTCCAGGCTGAGGCTGTGGTGGTCGATGGGTTTCAGGGGGTGGTCGCTGGTGGTGGTTGATGGGTTTCAAGGGGATGGTTTTTACAGGTATTATTATTATTATTATTATTATTATTATTATTATTATTATTATTATTATTATTATTATTTGTCCTGGTTATTACGAGTGGTCACATTACTAATTTCATTGTTCCACTAATAAATTGATTATCCTTGCTTGATTTTCTTAAATGCTTAATAATACATTTAGTTGTTGCTGACATTATTTTCTTAACTGTAAACAACCATTTTGTGCATTATATTCAACAAAGAGCATGCAATATTTTAGCACTTCACATTTCATTGTACTGGTTTAACATCAATTGTAATAATTGTGCAGTTAAGATTGGTCGACCTGGCTACCGAGCCGATGCTGCGGAGACGATGATGAATGGTGTAGTATGTTTTGTAAGAAAACACTGGTGTAAACATCAGTTTACACCAACGTAAATATGAATGTATAATGTATAGTCGTTGTTGATGTAAGAAAAACACTGGTGTAAAACATCAGTTACACCAGTGTAAATATAAATGTAAAGCACACTATCTAGTTTTGGTTTTTTACACTAGTGTTTTTATTTTTTTTTTTTGTAAAAGTTGTGTATGGCTGATTTACATTGGTGTAAATCAACCTCCTCATTATATGTTTTGTTTGGTTTTACACGGGTGTAATTGTTAGTAAATGTGTGTGTATGGCAGATTTACACTGGTGTAAAAAATTACACCAGTGTAAAAAATGGGGGATAGAGGACAAAAACTGGACGTTTTTTTTTTTGTTTTTAAAATATTAAAAAAACAGTAAATTATTTTAATTAAAATAATAAAATAAAGTTTAATAAATAAGATTGTTTTTAATAATGAAATAAAAAATAACATAATATTATATTAAGTCTTCTCTCTCATGAGGTTTTACCTAAATACCCTTAATTGTACTTTAACATATTAAAAAATACTCCTTAATCAAGTAAAGACAAAACACATAACTTTTAATCTCAACCATTGGTTCATCAAGATCAATGGTCCATAAGGGTTCTCTAGTTCTCACAACTCACTTGAGTTCTCATTTTAACCCAACCCTATATATATATATATATATATATATATATATATACTATATTAATAAGCATATAGGAAGGGCAACTTTGGTCATTTACCACTGTACAACCCTTAAAAGCATGTTGTACAATGATGAATGCATAGAATCTCTTAAGTTTCTAGGGGTGCAAGCTCTGATGCAATATGTACAAGTATTAAAAAATAATACAGATACATCAGCTTAGGGTTTCATAGCATACCTCACATCTCAAAACTTTATTCGCCGCCCCCTTTTCTCTCTCTTTCTGGTCTCAAGAACTCAAGAACATCAAGCAAATTTCATGATGATTTCACCAGTTCCATGAATGTTTCACCAGATCAACTAAGATTACGACCTTCTTCAAGGGTAAGTAACACTTTGTTATGATTCTAAACACTTTTTTGTTATTCAGAGTGATGTTTCAGTTGTAATGGGTACATGAATCTGCTTTAGGGTTTTATGAATGACAAAACTTCATTATACGCCTCCATTTCCTTGTTTTCTCTCCAAGCCGATTCAAGCTCTAGGGTTTCAAGATCTACTCTATCTGCAACAGATCGATGAATCTCTCTTAATCTGGCACCAGATTGACTGGGTTTGACCTCTTGGTACAGTTTTTTTAACCTTATCTAGGGTTTTATGTTTGTTATTTGAGTCGAATATGTGAATTCTTTTATATTTGTGTTAGGTTCCTCGAGTTTGGTGGATGCAACTAGGTCCATAACAAAAATGGATACAACCAACGCAAGTATTAGGGCTTAAAGGTAATGGTTTATCAGACTTTGTGTTTTATGGTTTGATGTTTGACGTTTTGAGGGTTTATTTTGTGGTTATGTTTTTTTAATTGAATCCCTTTATGGCTTATTGGCTTCTCGGATTAGGGATGGAATGGGACCTTGAGGAGGTGATTCTGCTGGTAACTCCAAAAAACCATGAAAGGACTGATTCTGCTGGTAATGGAGGCTCCTAAGTCATATACTGGCAGTAGTGGATAAAAACGACAAGTCGACATCACTTAGGTAAGACCAGACTATCATTTTTGATTTTTTCTTTGGTTTCTTATGTAGTTTTGTAGTTCTATCTTTTTTGGTTTATTGTTGGATCTGATCTGTTTGTAAGAAGAACTTGGCACGAACTCGATTTCATCGGCGTCTATTTAGTCAACCGATGGTTCATTATCCTTTTCAGTTTGTAAATCGATATTCAAAATTCCTTATAAAAGATGTGGTTGTTAAAACAGGGTTGGAGTTCTTGGACTGATGATCAGGTTATAATCAAAGTTGTTCAGTTTATACCCATTTTGAATGTTGTAGCCATTCGATATTTGTTTATTAGTGCTTGATTTCATGCTTTTACTTGAATATTAAAGCTGGAAGAATCGGTTTAGCATAACTTTATGGCAAATTAGTTAGTGTACTATATGTATAAATGTGTTCGAATTTAGAACTATAGCTTATGTTTTGATCTTTAAGGTACTATTTTAGAAGTTGGATAGATGTTCCTTAAGTAATTGTAAATTTCATGTTGGTTTTATCACATGGTATCTTCCATATATATTTTTAGAGTTTTTATAGCGGCTGACTTTTAATTATTTATGTTGCGTAGGTTGGATTCGCAGAAAGGTGGATCTTTAAATTTGGGGATGCATGAGGCGCGCACATTTTGAAAAGTTTATTATATAGTGTTCTAGGGAAATCTGGTGATGACGGAGAAGAGCTGTTGGCAGCTGCAATTCATGCTCGTAACGCTTAGCTGTAAGACATACACTTTTTTTTTTTTTTGCAAGTCCAGCAACAACTCCTTATCCACCAAATCTGATTGGTTCTACTAAAAGAATCACACTAGGTTTTAATTACTAACGCACGCCAGTATCTATAAATGAAAAAAAATGTATGTTACCCAATGTGATAACCAAATGTTATGTGTCAGTTTTAACCTTTATTAAATGGTTTAGCTTGGGTTACGCTTGATTTGTTAATAAGTTAAATTGTTAAAGCCGTTTTTAAATTTTATTCGGTTGCATTAAAAAAAGTTTAGAAAGCGTTTGCATTTTGGTCCGTCATGGTCTGCCTCAAGTCCCACTTAAAAAAACCGATTTCAACACAATAGCCCGGTTGACCTGGCCCGTCAATTTTGTGACTTCAAATGATTTTGTATATTGTTTTGTGACAGTTTGTTGCTTGATTATGATTTAGCTTTGTCACGGTTTATCGTTCATTATGATTTCGCTACAGGGAACATTGTTGATGGACCATTCATTAGCCAAGGACTAGAGAAGTGGAACAGCTGCGTCATTTCAAATTGGAAGGTTTGGTTAATTCTTTTGTGTAGGTTAAATCTTTTATTACTTCCAAATGTTAATTGTATTTGATAGAAGTCTTTGTTGGGTCTGCTGACCTGGAGAAGAACAGATGATTGGAAAGCCAAAATATGCTATCTATTTGATCCTTGAATAAACAGTCCTTACAACTTACTTCTCCCAAAAGACTGCTGACCCTAACTACTGTTCTATCCAAACAACTGCTCAACAACTGCTGATACAAAGAACTGCTAAGGAAACAACTGATGAAGAACAACTGCTGACCAAAGGTCTGAAGAAGAGCAACAGCAGATACAAGTACTGAAGACCAAAGCACTGCTGGAAGCAACAGCACTTAGGCTTCAGCAGTGGATACAAGATCGTCAGAGTTTATCTTTAACAGCTGTTTACTATCAGTGCTTTCAATGTAACAGTAGTTTGTATAGCAGATGTTTAAGTTTGTTATTCTGTTAGAGGTCACTGTCTTAGGTGACGTCAGCCTAGGTCATCAGTGGTTTGAGTCAGTCTATAAATAGAACAGTGCATGTACTGTTCTATCGCATCACACACAAAACATTCTCTCTGACAAACAACTGTGTGATCAGGCTGAGGGGGAGTAACTTGTACGATTGTAATCTTTGATATATTAATGAAAGCATTCGATCGAAAAACATTTACTCTCTTGTTTTGATTTACAGTTTATTATTCCGCTGCACTTTCATTCTACTTTCATTCCATTATTGTCATCATTTAGTTAAACAATCAAAACAAACAAACTCAGATCCTAACAATTGGTATCAGAGCTTGGTCAATTAAATTCGATCTAACAAATCAATTTAATAATCAGCTCACAATTATTGATATCGTTTGTCAGTTTGATTGAAAACAGAGTAATAGTTTAATTTCGATTCAACCGTTGTTAAACAGACTTTGTTTTTTGAAAAATCAGAGAATGGCTTCTATCAATCACGATCCACATAACACTGGCACGAACAACAAGCCACCGATGCTTGTCAGATCTGAATACAATATCTGGCAACGTCGGATGAGCCATGTTCTAGCTCAACAAAACACTGGGTGTTGGATGTCGGTTATCTTCGGACCACATGTTCCGACTGTGCCGAGTACTGAAGATCCCAAAGTGTTTGAGCCAAAGAAACTTGAAAACTACTCCGACCAGGATTTTCAGAAAATTGAGCTAGATGCTAAGGCCTTCAGTATTGTGGCCATGGCTCTACCCAATGATATATATGCTGGGTTGTTACACTGTAACAGTGCAAAGGAGTTGTGGGATGCACTGAAAGAGCAGTTTGGTGGGACTGAGGAGGTTATTGAAAACAACCGTGAAATACTTAACCAACAATATGAAACATTCAGTCATGTCAAAGGAGAGTCATTAACTCAACAGTTTGAGAGATTTAACTGCTTAATTAGTGAACTAAAATTGGTTGGTCTTACTTACCCTCATTCAACTTTGAACCATAGGTTTTTAAGATCATTACCAGACAAATGGGACACTATTGCAATTGTTATGAGAAACTCAATAGGATTTAAAGACCTATCACTGACCTAGCTTCATGGTAAGCTCTTGACCTATGAAAGAGAGCTTAACCAGAAAAAGAAGCTCCAGGACTCTGGAAAAGTGTCTGATGACTATGTGTTTGGGAATACAGCACTTTTGGGTCATGATGAGGTGCCTGGAAACACAAAGGATCAGAGTTATGATCATTTTATTGACATAACTTCAGGTTTTAACTCAGGTTTTAACTCTGATTCTTATTCACCTAACTATGCTTTCACAGCAAGTGGTGGTGATATACAGGCATCTGATAACATATCCTTTGAGTATGATGACCTGAAATACTTTGACCCTGATGATTTGGAAGAAATGGACATTATGCACCAATTGGCCCTTCTCAGTGTAAGAACTAATAATTTTTACAAGAAAACAGGGAGAAGGTTTCCAGGGTTGACTGGCAGATCTAAGGTGGGGTTGGATAAATCAAAGATCAAGTGTTATAAATGTCACAGGTTTGGTCATTTTGCTAGGGAATGTAGGGGTCAACATGGTACACCTATGATAACCTATCCAAATCAAAGACCACAGACCAACACTTATCAGAATTCCTATAATACCCCTGGACCAAATGTGCAAAACACTGCTCATTTTGCACAGTCCTCAAACACTGTTCCTGTCCAGTATGTCCAAACCACTGTTCCTCAGATCCATTATGTGCAAACACCTGTTGCTCCACCACCTGTTCAAACGACTGCTGCACCATCCTCTGCTCCTGCAGAGACCAGTCACCAGAGCTTCTTTACACAAGGCTTTGTTGATTGGAGCAGTCTACCTGATGAGCTAACAGATGAGAATTTTGCACTGGTTGCCAAAGCTGAAAATGAACCAGAAAACTTTTGTTTCATGGCTATGGTTGATGAGATTGAATCTGAGGAAGTGGTAAATGAATCTGATGTTGTGACTGATGATATTGTTAGTGAAGTTGTTGCAGGTGAGAAACCTGAAGAAGAGGTTGTGAATCTCTCAGATCCCTGGGGTGCATCTGATGAATGTGAGTGCAAGTGTGATTGTGCATTGATGGCTGCTGCTAAGGTATCTCCTCAAATTCTCAAAGAGTTGTGTTCTGACAAATGTGTAATAGCATTTGCTAACATTAAAGAGGTGAATGAAAACCTTAGAAAGAAAATTTTGGATGATGAGGTTAAATTTGAAAAACTCACTAAAGATTTGAAAACAAGTTTAACTGCAAAAGAATCTGAAATTAGTAGTCTAAAACATGAAGCAACTATTGTCAAAGACCAGCTCCAAACTATGATAACAAAATATCAAAGTTGTAAAAGTGAGCTTGAGTCCACCCAAGTTGAATGTAAAAAATGGGTGGAATCATGTAGAGGTTTTGAGATGCTACTCAACAAACAGACCAAAAGTCATGTGAAGTTTGGCTTTGGTTTTGCAACCACTGCTCCAGCTTTTGAAAACACTGACACAAAGGATCAAAAGTCTGTTGAGATAGTTCCAACAAACTTGCAGGGTCAAGAGATTAAAATCACTGAACCAAATGGTAAGAAAATTGTTCTTGAAAAACCAGAAGGTTCCTCATCTTTTGCTGAACTTGAAAAGTATGAATTTAAACCTACTTGGTCTGATGAGTGTGATACTCTTGAGAATTATAAACCTGTTGATTTTAAAACCCCTGAGGGAAAAACAGCTCCTCAGGCAAGGGTCATTCCCTTGGCAAAGGTCATTCCCCTGAAGGATTCTCCAGCAGATGCTCAAACATCTGCTGAAAAGAAGCCTGAAAAAGGGAAAAAGAAGGAAAAGACTGTTAACTTGTTTTGTGATTTCTGTGAAAAGAAGAATCATATCACCAAAAACTGTTTTCTTCTAAAAGCATATGATATCAACAAAGGAACAAGTGAATGTGATTCAAAAGCCACATGCTCAATATGTGGGAAAAAGAATCATAAGACTAAAGAGTGCTTGTATCTCAAAAATTTTGATGTAAAAATACAAGAATACAAAGCAAAAACTCTTGCAAACCCTGTGGTTAGTACTCCAAAAGGAAAGCCCAAACAGACCTTTACACCTGTCCAAACATCTGTTACAAAAAGGCTTGAAACATCTGCTTCTAGAGATGTCCAAGTAACAGATGCTCCACCCACAAGCAAATACCCAAGAGGTTATGGTCAACCTCCATGTCACAGTCTGCCACATGTTTATGAGGAGCCAAAAAGACCCTCTAAACCAAGAGTGAACAGAAATCCATATGGGTATTATCATCTGTCAGGGGGTGATCAAACAACTGCTGCCCCAAGTGCTGACATACAAGCACTGGCAAATGGTCAGCAGCAGTTGTTGACCTTAATTCAAAAATTGGTCCAAACCACTGATCACCTTCCAAAACTTGAGTCTGAAAGGTCTGAGGATCCATCCAAAGCCAATTTGGCTTTGGACACTCACCAAAACTAATCATTTACTGATGTGCAGGGAGCTTCTGCTTGTTTAGATAGTCTTTGGTATGTAGATAGTGGAGGTTCCAGGCACATGACAGGATGTAGAGCCCTACTTCTGGACTTCTTGGCTCATGGAGGGGGTGATATATCCTTTGGTAATGATTCTAAAGGTAAGGTGTTGGGTTCAGGGACTGTACAGGCAGGAAAACTCAAGTTTGAAAATGTCAATCTTATTGATAATCTCAAGTTCAATCTTCTGAGTGTTTCACAAATGAGTGACAAAGGTTATGGCTCATTTTTCACAAAGAAAACTTGTAAGATTATTGGGCCAGAAGTGGTGAAAAAGATTGATACCATTATTGCTGAGAGCAAAGCACAGCTTGTTGCTCATAGAAGTGGCAATGTGTATGTTGTTGATATGTTAAAGGATAATCCTATGGCAAATGTCTGTCTGTTTTCTGCTGCCTCCACTAAGGAGACAGAATTGTGGCATAGGAGACTGGGTCATACCAACCTTAACACTATCAACACACTCTCAAAACAAAGCCTTGTCAGAGGTCTTCCATCAAAAGAATTTAAATGTGATGAGCATTGTGTTTCTTGCTTAAAAGGGAAACAACATAAAAGCTCTTACAAATCCATTGATGAGTCCAAAACTAGTCAGTGCTTACAACTGTTGCACATGGACCTGTTTGGCCCTGTTAAAATCATGAGTCTAAGAAGAAAAAGATTTTGTCTTGTCATAGTTGATGATTTTTCTAGGTTTACATGGACTTACTTTTTACACTCTAAAAGATGAGACTGCAGGTATATTGAAGGACTTTGTCACCAAGGTTGAAAAGCAGTATGACTTGCCAGTAAAAGTTTTCAGGAGTGACAATGGAACAGAATTTAAAAATAAGGAGTTAGATGACTTCTGTGTGTCAAAAGGGATTGTGAGGCAGTTCAGCATCCCAAGAACACCAGAACAAAATGGGGTAGTTGAGAGGAAAAATAGAACTCTTATAGAAGCTGCAAGAACCATGCTAGCAGATTCTGGTTTGCCACTGTCCTTTTGGGCAGAAGCTGTAAACACTGCTTGCTATGTTCAAAACAGAGTTTTGATCAACCCCAGACATCAAAAAACTGCTTATGAAATTTTGTTCAAAATCAAACCATTAATCTCATTCTTCAAAATCTTTGGCTGCCCATGTTTCATTTTAAATCTTAAAGATTCCATTTCAAAATTTGCAGCCAAAGTAGACTGTGGTTATTTTCTGGGATATTCTTCTACTGCTAAGGCCTACAAAGTGTTTAACACAAGGACAAAAACAATAGAAAGAAACCTTGAATGTTAAGTTCAATGAACTTTCATCTCTGAAAATCCCTGCAAACCCTGCTGAATTATTTGATTTAGATAAATTCAAATTTGAAGATATCACTGTTAAGACTAACAATGCAGGTATTCCACAGTCTCCACAGCAAGATTACAGAACAGATGTTGTGATTCCCAGTCACTACAAAGTCTATTCTGCATCAGAGGGAGCAGTTGTTCAAAACAGTTGTCAAAACTCTGCCACAGCTGTGTCAACCACTGTTGGACAGTCCTATCCTCAAACCTCTGCTTCACCCCTCACTACCACTGACCTATCATCTGTTGACAAAAGTCAATCATCTGTTGACAAAAGTCAGTCAAGTTTCACACCACTTGGACCCATTCCTCCACTACCATTCCAAACATCTGTTGACTCTACAGAAGTACCAACAGATGTTACACCAACAGAGTCACCAAACCTCTGTCCATCACCCCAAAATGCCATTGTTCCATATCAAGGAGATCTTATTTACTTAAGAGCTCATCCACCAGACCAGATCATTGGCAACATCAGAGAGGGAGTGCTCACAAGAAGCCAATCCTCAAATATCTGTCTTTTTGCAGGTTTCTTATCCCTTACACAACCTGTCAAGTACCAAGAGGCACTGAAAGACAACAGTTGGGTAGAAGCCATGCAAGAAGAACTCCTTCAGTTCAAAAGACAACAAGTATGGGAGCTTGTACCACTTCCTAAAGATGTTTGTCCTATAGGAACAAAGTGGGTCTTCAAAAACAAGACTGATGAAAGGGGTATTGTTGTCAAGAATAAAGCCAGGCTTGTGGTTCAAGGCTTCAGACAAGAAGAAGGAATAGATTATGATGAGACCTTTGCTCCTGTAGCTAGACTAGAGGCCATCAGACTCTTTTTAGCCTTTGCTGTCAACCACAACATAAAGGTGTATCAGATGGACATCAAATGTGCCTTTCTTTATGGAAAAATTCAGGAGGAGGTCTATGTGTGTCAGCCACCTGGTTTTGAAGACACATTCCATCCTGACTATGTCTACAAGCTCAACAAAGCTCTGTATGGACTCAAACAAGCACCAAGGGCCTGGTATGAAACTCTTTCCACATTTCTCTTATCCATTGGCTTCACAAGAGGTAAAATTGACAAAACTTTATTTCTTAAATGGAAAGGGAAACACTTAATGATTGTTCAAATATATGTGGATGATATCATCTTTGGATCCACATGTAACCAAATGTGTGAAGAGTTCAGAAAACTCATGACAGCAGAGTTTGAGATGAGTGCCATGGGTGAGCTTCAGTGTTTCCTTGGTCTTCAAGTGAAACAACTGCAAAATGGCACATTCATTCACCAAAACAAATATGTAAAGAATTTATTAACCAGATTTGAGATGAATGATTGTAAGCCATGTAGCACACCCATGAGTACAGTCAAGCTGCTCACTATTGATGACAAGGATGAACTGGTTGATCAAACACATTATAGATGTATGATTGGGTCTTTATTGTACCTAACTGCATCTAGGCCAGACATTATGTTTGCTACCTGTGTCTGTGCCAGATCCCAGGCTTCACCCAGAAAGTCAAACCTTATTGCTGTAAAAAGGATATTTAGATACCTCAAAGGTGCTCCCACACTTGGTATCTGGTATCCTGCTAATGGAAACATTGAGCTTTCAGGTTTTTCAGATAGTGACTTTGCTGGCTGTCACACCACAAGAAAATCCACTTCAGGAGGGTGCCAATTTCTAGGGAATGCCTTAGTTTCATGGCAAAGCAAAAAGCAGGCAGCTGTTTCAACTTCAACAGCTGAAGCTGAATACATTGCTGCTGCAAGCTGTACAGCCCAATTGATGTGGCTTCAGAATCAACTACTGGATTTTGGGATAACTGCACTTAGGACTCCACTCATGTTGGACAGCCAAGCTGCTGAAAATATCATCAAGAATCCAGTCTCTCATTCCACTACCAAGCACATTGACATAAGACATCATTTTGTCAGGGACAGCTATGAAAAAGGTTTGATTTCTTTACACCATGTTCCAACAGAGGATCAGTTGGCAGATGTGTTAACAAAAGCTTTAGACACATCTACCTTTACAAATCTGATTTCCAGAATTGGCATGTTAAACATGGATTAACCAAATAAATTTTTAAAGAAAAAATAATAAAATTGTTCAGAAATCAAATATTTTCTTCAAATAGCTGTTTGGTTGAAAAATCTGTTTTCCAAACATCTGATCAGATAAACAACCACTGTTTCATTCATTTCCACTGTTGGTTGAAAAGTCTGCTCCAAACATCTGATCAGATAAAACAACTGTTAGTTGAAAAATCTGTTTCAGAACATCTGTTCAGATAAAACAACTGTCCATATATATATATATATACTACATTAAAAAAAAAAAAAAAAAACCACCAACGGTTGGATCCATCAGCTGTTTGTATCAGCTGTTTACCAAAACAGCTGTTCTCCACCAGATGTTAGATCCATCAGATGATTGCCACGTCTGCTCATATAAGCAGATGTTTGGCCACATCAGCGGTTTCATTGAGCCTATAAAAACCCTGTTTTACCACAACAGATGTTACACTGTCTCATTGTATTCAAAATACTGTAAACCGCCTTCTTCACTCTCAAACCCTTCATCAATCTTCAGTCATTTTCCCCGTCGAAATCCATTACAATGGATCTTCAAGCCAAAGCTACACACAATTGTCTCCCCTATCTGATTAAAACAGATGACAACACTCCATTTCATTCCACCATCGACATTTTCCTCAATTCCAAATACTTACCCATCCTAACCGCCAACGCCCCCATTTATCTGGATACACTCCAAGAATTTTGGTTGAATGCTGAGTTTCTATTACAAGATAAAAAGCCTACATCCATTATTTCCAAAATTGGAGAAACCAGTATCGTCATTACCCCTGATATCATATCCACAACCTTCACACTGAATGACCTGGCAGGTAAGGATTCCTTCACTAAAACAGAGCTTCACACTGAGTTCCAAGAAAGAGGGTATGATGGTCAGATGACTGGATCAACTCTTTTCAAAAAGTTTTTCCCTCCAGTCATGAAATTTTTCTTCCATACTCTTCTTCTTTGTGTCTCTGCTAAGTCCACATCCTTTAATGAAATACCATTAAGGATGCAATATCTGGGATATGCTATGTTGTCAAACTCTGACTTCAATCTTTCCCAGGGTTTGTTCATGGACTTGGTATCAAATGTGAAAGCAGTCAAGTCTGGGTCAAACAATGCTTTTCTTATTTACCCACGAATTCTTAGTGTAATTTTACAAAAATTATTACCTGAAAAAGTTTTCAAAAAGGGTGCTGCTATGCAAATGAAAAGCTTAACTGATGAAACTTTCACTAGAATGCTGGGTGGAAGCACCCAAGAAAAAGTGTCAAAAGTGTCAAAAGTTTCTAAAACACAAACAAAGAGGACAAAGGCAACAACTGTTGTCAAAACCTCTGTTGTTGAGCCCACTGCTCCTGGTGATCATGGCACTACATCCAGTGCTGTGAAACCCACACCAGCCACTTCCAAAAAGAAACATTCATCCACTAAAACCACCACTCAACCACAAATGAGGCTTCTGGATGTTGAGGTACCAGAAGAAACCTCTGTTGCACAACAAAAGCAACATGAAACCACTGTTGTTACTTCCTCACAACAGTTGGACATACCTCCACCTGACAAACCTCCTCATGAATCCTCTCAAAAGGATCATGTTGTAAGCCAAGGGGACACACATCATGATGCATTTGAGTCACTTGACCATATGTTCACAAGCCCCTCTCCCAGGGCTAACTCTCTTCTTACTCCACCACTCTCACCATCACATGTTCCACAAACAATGCAACCCCTGTTTGAAGCAATTGAATCTCAGGAAGATCCCAGTTCCTCTCTTCCACCTGTCACTGAGAGTATACTCCAACAAGTGACTGAGCCTGAGAATATTCAATCTGCTAACCCCCAAACAGAAGAGGAGGTTACACCACCAGGGTTCAATGAAACTCTAGGTGAGTTTTCAAGTGGAGCAGCCACTACTGATGTAGAGACCATTGTCTCACATCAGGACAGTGATTTCATAACTAAGACTCCCTTGAAGGCAACAACTGTTGAAGCCACCATAGTGTCTTCAAAAACAGTTGGAAGTCCCCAGTACCAAGAAAAAGGGGCATCTGATTCTCCTATTAGGCCTGAATCAGATAAAACTACCACTGGTAGGGACTCAGATGATCCTATTAATTTAGGAGATGAGTCAAAATACCAAGAATTGACGGCCAGAGTTTCTGCTATTGAAACATCTGTTGCTGACATCAAATCTGATGTCAAGCTTCTCCTAAGCTCAATTGCAGGTCTCTCCAAGAGTCAACCATCTACCACTGATATAGCCAATGAGTTATGGAAATCCGTTTCCCCCATCATCATAGCTCACAGGAAATTGGCTGATCAAACACATGAAACCTACATGGCTGAGATCAGAAATATGGTTGATGCAAGGTACAAAGATACCCATGCTGACATAAAAGCCATCAGGGACCATCTGCTGAAGACTACTGGCTCTGCCCCTACCACCATCCTCAGGGATGAAACTGATGATGATTTCACGGCTGATGATGCCAAAAAGGGGGAGAGTGGCAGAGATAGGCTACCAAAACTAGATCCTTTTGGTTGCCCACCTTCTCAAAAAGGTCAAGCCAAGTCTGCCAAGAAACCAGAGTCTACCAAATCAGTTCCACAACAACAACATCAAGCACCACCACCACAAACCACTGAAAAGAATAAGGCAGTAGATGACTCTGCAAACATAGAAGCTGAAAAGGCTGCTCAGTCCAAACAACAAAGGGCTGACACCTTGGAAGTAAAAGCAGAGTCATTGATTGAACTCAAGAAGAAACAACAAAGGGAAACTGAAGATGTGGGATCCTCTAAAAGGATGAAAAGACCTGCCAAGCATGTTAGAAAACCACCATCCAAGTTACAAACCTCTGTTGATAAAACCACTGCTGCTGAAACCACTGTCACTGAAACCACTGCCACCCAAACCACTGAAACCACTATACCCAAACCAACACACACTCCTGAACCAACAACCACCAAACCTACATCACCAACCAAAACTCCAACATCTGCTGGTTCTTCTAAAAGGCCAACAGATGTTAATCCAACCACTGCTGCCAAATCACCTTCACCAAAAATCATGTACACAAGGAAGAGAAAATCAACCTTTGTTGTGCATGATGAAAACATTCACACATCACCAACCACCATTTCAACTGCCCAATCCACTCCTCCCATCACAGCCATTCCACTCACCTCATTCTCACCACATACATCCAAATTCACAACCCATAGACCACCACCAACCATTACACCATTGGTTGTTCAGTATCCCCTTGAACTTGATCTACTCAAGGGGGAATTACAATCCTTCTACAATACTGAACAGCCATCTGAAAGATCCTTCCCATCTCTCCCAAATTTCCCTGTTCCCCTCAACATTGATACCTATCTAAAATACAAGGGTGAACAGGTGGATGCCATCATCAGGGAGAAATGCAAAGGGAAGGATGACAGGACTGCTCAGGGCATCCATTCAGCAGAGCTTAGCAAACTCAGAAGGATTGAAGACTTTGCTAAGACCCTGAGCAATTCCATGTCCACCATGCCTCTCAGTGTAGACCTGGAGAAGGAGGTAAGGGAATCCCTACTTGAACAGATAATGGCAACCAAGCCCTACAAAGCTAACAAAAAGCAGTTCAATGGCTGGACTACTCATGCTTTGAGGGAAGAACTGATCAGAATTGAAGAAATGGCCAAAAATCCCAAAGCTAAAGTCTCCATTCCCAATTTTGGCAAAGGCAGAGACCCAGTCAGAGCCTTGAAGTTCAAAAGAATGAGGCAGGAGATTGTAGCTGCCAATTATGGGGAGATGAGGTCTGTTTCCAGATGGTCAGAGCTTAGATTGGTTGAAACCTATAAAAGTCTGGAAGAGAATAGAAAGAAGGATCCCAGCCTTCCAAGAAAACCAGTCTACAATGATGAGCCTATGATGAAGAGACCCCAACAGACCTTCAACCTAGACAGCTTACTTGAAACCTCTGATCTCACTGCTGCTGCAAGTAGACAGTTCAAAAGGCAGAAGGAGATGTCAGAGGAAGATCAAAGAAAGTTTGCTGACACATTCATAAAGGAAGGGCTCTTCAATCAAATCCATTATTTCTCTGATCCCACAACAGAGAAACTAAGAGAACTCATAGGAAGACCACCATCACCCAACTCATCAAGAATAAAGGTTCATCTCAGCAAATCCACTGACTCAAAAATTCTAAAGTGGAAGGTCAACAAAGACAACCACGAATTGACACTGCTCAGGTCAGATGGAAAGGTTCAGAAGATCAGTATGGATGATGCTTACAGCCTTTGTGCAGAAGATCACCAAGCACTGCTAAATCTGGATCTGGAAAGAGATGAAGAAGACCTATTTGCTTTGAACTTTGAATTACAATTCAAAGGTCAAATCAGAGAAAGTCTGATGAGGAATAAAGATCAATGAATAAAGATGAGTTTTGGCATCATCTGTTCTAGGGGGAGATTGTTGGGTCTGCTGACCTGGAGAAGAACAGATGATTGGAAAGCCAAAATATGCTATCTATTTGATCCTTGAATAAACAGTCCTTACAACTTACTTCTCCCAAAAGACTGCTGACCCTAACTACTGTTCTATCCAAACAACTGCTCAACAACTGCTGATACAAAGAACTGCTAAGGAAACAACTGATGAAGAACAACTGCTGACCAAAGGTCTGAAGAAGAGCAACAGCAGATACAAGTACTGAAGACCAAAGCACTGCTGGAAGCAACAGCACTTAGGCTTCAGCAGTGGATACAAGATCGTCAGAGTTTATCTTTAACAGCTGTTTACTATCAGTGCTTTCAATGTAACAGTAGTTTGTATAGCAGATGTTTAAGTTTGTTATTCTGTTAGAGGTCACTGTCTTAGGTGACGTCAGCCTAGGTCATCAGTGGTTTGAGTCAGTCTATAAATAGAACAGTGCATGTACTGTTCTATCGCATCACACACAAAACATTCTCTCTGACAAACAACTGTGTGATCAGGCTGAGGGGGAGTAACTTGTACGATTGTAATCTTTGATATATTAATGAAAGCATTCGATCGAAAAACATTTACTCTCTTGTTTTGATTTACAGTTTATTATTCCGCTGCACTTTCATTCTACTTTCATTCCATTATTGTCATCATTTAGTTAAACAATCAAAACAAACAAACTCAGATCCTAACAGTCTTTCTTATTCCAGATTTGAAAGGTGCGACCCAATTGAATTCGAGCTTGATACTGGCCAGGTGATAAAGGGTATGGAACCAACTGCCTCTAATTCTATTCTTTGTGTTATACAATTGTCTTGGCATGGTCACTTGTGTCAACTGTCAAGCTTGAATTTGGATTGTAATTGGTCAGGATTGTAGCGTCCAATAGGCTCCAAGCTGGTTGTTAGCTATAATTTGTGTCAACTGTCAAGCTTATTTAAAATGATAATTTTGGTGCATGTATATATTTCAATGATAATATGTAAGAAATATACATCCTAATGGGCTGCTTACATTATGTTTATCTCTAATTGATTCAGCTTTCTCCTCTCTTTGTTATCTTTTAAATGATAATTTTGGTGCATGTATATATTTCAAGAACCCGCAGGTGCAGCTGATTAGGCCGATGTTGATCTTGATATGTTTGGTGATGAGACAGAAGAGGAAGCAAAACAGAATGAGGAGGTTAAAGAAGAAGCGTCGAAACTCGAAAGACACCGATCCAAGTAGATCAGCGAACCTGCAGATATGTTGTCTCTCCTATAGTCGCTTTACTGTTTATGTTATTAAAAACCAACATCTACCTACGGAAGAATAAAAAAAAAACTTTTTATAACAAATTAAAAAACATGAAGGTTTTGGTGTTGTGTCATTAAAAGACAAGCAGGTTAACCCAAGTCCTGACCCACAAGAAAATAGGGTACAATGGTAGTTTAAAAAACATGAAGGTTTTGGTGTTGTGTCATGGAGCCGCTGACGTGTCGTCTAAGTAAATAGGGCACGATGGTAGTATAAACCCATTTATAACTTGTGTTCAATGTCTTTTGAATTAAATACAGGTAATCAGCCGCTATGAAAAGGCGTTTGGTTCAAGAAACTATCATTTCAGAGCAGGAGAAGTGGAATTTGTTGCTGTTGATGCCCAAACAATGGATGGTAAATGAGTTTTCAATTATTAAACTTCATTTTTATTTGATTATTAAATAAATACAATCTTGGTTTTTAAAAAGTGCGCCTTAAGCGCGCTTAGGCTTAAAGCTCAACAAGGCTCAAGCCCTTGCGCTTTTGGTCGCTTAAAGTGCGCTTTTTTTTTTGAAGCCCACGAGTGGCGCGGCTTCTTGGCAAAAAACTTTATTCGGTTGGGTTACGCTTGATTTGTTAATAAGTTAAATTGTTAAAGCCGTTTTTAAATTTTATTCGGTTGCATTAAAAAAAGTTTAGAAAGCGTTTGCATTTTGGTCCGTCATGGTCTGCCTCAAGTCCCACTTAAAAAAACCGATTTCAACACAATAGCCCGGTTGACCTGGCCCGTCAATTTTGTGACTTCAAATGATTTTGTATATTGTTTTGTGACAGTTTGTTGCTTGATTATGATTTAGCTTTGTCACGGTTTATCGTTCATTATGATTTCGCTACAGGGAACATTGTTGATGGACCATTCATTAGCCAAGGACTAGAGAAGTGGAACAGCTGCGTCATTTCAAAATTGGAAGGTTTGGTTAATTCTTTTGTGTAGGTTAAATCTTTTATTACTTCCAAATGTTAATTGTATTTGATAGAAGTCTTTCTTATTCCAGATTTGAAAGGTGCGACCCAATTGAATTCGAGCTTGATACTGGCCAGGTGATAAAGGGTATGGAACCAACTGCCTCTAATTCTATTCTTTGTGTTATACAATTGTCTTTTAAATGTTGCTCCACCTCTATAAATTGAATAGTGAGGTGAGTTACGAATAAAGTCCAAATATGTAAGAAATAACATATTGGTTGGCATGGTCACTTGTGTCAACTGTCAAGCTTGAATTTGGATTGTAATTGGTCAGGATTGTAGCGTCCAATAGGCTCCAAGCTGGTTGTTAGCTATAATTTGTGTCAACTGTCAAGTTTATTTAAAATGATAATTTTGGTGCATGTATATATTTCAATGATAATATGTAAGAAATATACATCCTAATGGGCTGCTTACATTATGTTTATCTCTAATTGATTCAGCTTTCTCCTCTCTTTGTTATCTTTTAAATGATAATTTTGGTGCATGTATATATTTCAAGAACCCGCAGGTGCAGCTGATTAGGCCGATGTTGATCTTGATATGTTTGGTGATGAGACAGAAGAGGAAGCAAAACAGAATGAGGAGGTTAAAGAAGAAGCGTCGAAACTCGAAAGACACCGATCCAAGTAGATCAGCGAACCTGCAGATATGTTGTCTCTCCTATAGTCGCTTTACTGTTTATGTTATTAAAAACCAACATCTACCTACGGAAGAATAAAAAAAACTTTTTATAACAAATTAAAAAACATGAAGGTTTTGGTGTTGTGTCATTAAAAGACAAGCAGGTTAACCCAAGTCCTGACCCACAAGAAAATAGGGTACAATGGTAGTTTAAAAAACATGAAGGTTTTGGTGTTGTGTCATGGAGCCGCTGACGTGTCGTCTAAGTAAATAGGGCACGATGGTAGTATAAACCCATTTATAACTTGTGTTCAATGTCTTTTGAATTAAATACAGGTAATCAGCCGCTATGAAAAGGCGTTTGGTTCAAGAAACTATCATTTCAGAGCAGGAGAAGTGGAATTTGTTGCTGTTGATGCCCAAACAATGGATGGTAAATGAGTTTTCAATTATTAAACTTCATTTTTATTTGATTATTAAATAAATACAATCTTGGTTTTTAAAAAGTGCGCCTTAAGAGCGCTTAGGCTTAAAGCTCAACAAGGCTCAAGCCCTTGCGCTTTTGGTCGCTTAAAGTGCGCTTTTTTTTTGAAGCCCACGAGTGGCGCGGCTTCTTGGCAAAAAACTTTATTCGGTTGGGTTACGCTTGATTTGTTAATAAGTTAAATTGTTAAAGCCGTTTTTAAATTTTATTCGGTTGCATTAAAAAAAGTTTAGAAAGCGTTTGCATTTTGGTCCGTCATGGTCTGCCTCAAGTCCCACTTAAAAAAACCGATTTCAACACAATAGCCCGGTTGACCTGGCCCGTCAATTTTGTGACTTCAAATGATTTTGTATATTGTTTTGTGACAGTTTGTTGCTTGATTATGATTTAGCTTTGTCACGGTTTATCGTTCATTATGATTTCGCTACAGGGAACATTGTTGATGGACCATTCATTAGCCAAGGACTAGAGAAGTGGAACAGCTGCGTCATTTCAAAATTGGAAGGTTTGGTTAATTCTTTTGTGTAGGTTAAATCTTTTATTACTTCCAAATGTTAATTGTATTTGATAGAAGTCTTTCTTATTCCAGATTTGAAAGGTGCGACCCAATTGAATTCGAGCTTGATACTGGCCAGGTGATAAAGGGTATGGAACCAACTGCCTCTAATTCTATTCTTTGTGTTATACAATTGTCTTTTAAATGTTGCTCCACCTCTATAAATTGAATAGTGAGGTGAGTTACGAATAAAGTCCAAATATGTAAGAAATAACATATTGGTTGGCATGGTCACTTGTGTCAACTGTCAAGCTTGAATTTGGATTGTAATTGGTCAGGATTGTAGCGTCCAATAGGCTCCAAGCTGGTTGTTAGCTATAATTTGTGTCAACTGTCAAGTTTATTTAAAATGATAATTTTGGTGCATGTATATATTTCAATGATAATATGTAAGAAATATACATCCTAATGGGCTGCTTACATTATGTTTATCTCTAATTGATTCAGCTTTCTCCTCTCTTTGTTATCTTTTAAATGATAATTTTGGTGCATGTATATATTTCAAGAACCCGCAGGTGCAGCTGATTAGGCCGATGTTGATCTTGATATGTTTGGTGATGAGACAGAAGAGGAAGCAAAACAGAATGAGGAGGTTAAAGAAGAAGCGTCGAAACTCGAAAGACACCGATCCAAGTAGATCAGCGAACCTGCAGATATGTTGTCTCTCCTATAGTCGCTTTACTGTTTATGTTATTAAAAACCAACATCTACCTACGGAAGAATAAAAAAAACTTTTTATAACAAATTAAAAAACATGAAGGTTTTGGTGTTGTGTCATTAAAAGACAAGCAGGTTAACCCAAGTCCTGACCCACAAGAAAATAGGGTACAATGGTAGTTTAAAAAACATGAAGGTTTTGGTGTTGTGTCATGGAGCCGCTGACGTGTCGTCTAAGTAAATAGGGCACGATGGTAGTATAAACCCATTTATAACTTGTGTTCAATGTCTTTTGAATTAAATACAGGTAATCAGCCGCTATGAAAAGGCGTTTGGTTCAAGAAACTATCATTTCAGAGCAGGAGAAGTGGAATTTGTTGCTGTTGATGCCCAAACAATGGATGGTAAATGAGTTTTCAATTATTAAACTTCATTTTTATTTGATTATTAAATAAATACAATCTTGGTTTTTAAAAAGTGCGCCTTAAGCGCGCTTAGGCTTAAAGCTCAACAAGGCTCAAGCCCTTGCGCTTTTGGTCGCTTAAAGTGCGCTTTTTTTTTGAAGCCCACGAGTGGCGCGGCTTCTTGGCAAAAAACTTTATTCGGTTGGGTTACGCTTGATTTGTTAATAAGTTAAATTGTTAAAGCCGTTTTTAAATTTTATTCGGTTGCATTAAAAAAAGTTTAGAAAGCGTTTGCATTTTGGTCCGTCATGGTCTGCCTCAAGTCCCACTTAAAAAAACCGATTTCAACACAATAGCCCGGTTGACCTGGCCCGTCAATTTTGTGACTTCAAATGATTTTGTATATTGTTTTGTGACAGTTTGTTGCTTGATTATGATTTAGCTTTGTCACGGTTTATCGTTCATTATGATTTCGCTACAGGGAACATTGTTGATGGACCATTCATTAGCCAAGGACTAGAGAAGTGGAACAGCTGCGTCATTTCAAAATTGGAAGGTTTGGTTAATTCTTTTGTGTAGGTTAAATCTTTTATTACTTCCAAATGTTAATTGTATTTGATAGAAGTCTTTCTTATTCCAGATTTGAAAGGTGCGACCCAATTGAATTCGAGCTTGATACTGGCCAGGTGATAAAGGGTATGGAACCAACTGCCTCTAATTCGGATGGCAAGATTTGTTGGTATTGAGCCGTGCATCATTGTAATGGATCTTGAGGGTATCGGTGCATGATAGCGATGAGAGGTTAGGCCTTATTTATATAAAATCATCGTTAATCATATGTCATGTAATTTCGTCATGGTATCATGTTTCCATGATCATTGTATTGTTTCAGTATAGACTGTCTTTTTTTTTTTTTTTTTTTTTTTTTTTTTGTTTCAGTATAAACTCCTAATCATTTCCATATTTTTATAGATCAAGGTTGCTGATGTACTCTTTTCATGTGACCTGCATGCTATTGAATACTTTAATTGGTTTAATACTTTGCATTTGAATCTAGCGAAACTTACTAATTGCTTTTCTATAGGTGGATTTTAACATGGCATACGATGAATTTCATAAATCCAGGCTTGCCAATGCTAAATATAAGGAGTGGCAGCGTGATTCTACTAAACGGGCTTTAGATTTGCAAAAACTTGAGTATGTTTCTTGTTAACTTATTCCTATCTGTCGGGTTGGATTAGTGGGGGTCAAAACGGGCTGGGTCAGTGTGCGTTCACTCATGAAACAATTTTTATTCATTTAACATAATTCATGAGTTAGTTGTGGTTATTGAAACTATTGGATTACAACAATATTTCAATTAAGAACTAAGAAGCTTGAATGCATCAGCACTCTTAGATGGCCTTCTGCCTGTTTTGACACAGATAACCTATTTCCCTTTTATTTCGTTCTTTTTTATTTGACCCATATGGGATGCCTTTTATATATGTGACTATTATTTCCGGTTTTCATTTTATTAGCATTTTTTTTGTGATGTGCCATTGTGCCACAGAAAATCGTGTGAGATAGCTCTTAAAGAAAAAGATCTACATATTGAAGATGGTACTAATGAAGTTACTGATTCGACATCAGAACAATTAGCAGCTGTTTGTCATTTTACAGCTGTAAAAGTACTATCCCTTAATTCAGTTTTATATTTTCATGCAAACTTTTATAGAACTTTTTACATTTCAAAGTCAAATGCTTACCCTTTTCGGTATAAGCAGGCTTTTACAGAAGCTCAGCATATCTGCATCAAAGCTCAGCATCAGACCTACATTATCATCAGACAATAGCAACAATACAAGCATTGAAGTCTGCCCTACAGCTGTCTTCATCAAAGTTCAGCATCAGACATTCAGACCTATGACACTCCACTATCTTGCCCTCATATCCTTCATTCTATAAAGCTTCATCAAAGCTCTACACCCCTCAACAAACACTAAACATCATAGATCAGTTACACCTTCAAATCGGTAAGTAATCTGAATTCAAAGTACAAAATTTGACTTCCTTTACTTTCAAATCCTAACAACTTATATTTCCACTGTTTATTTTCAGAGCCATACTTGATGTTGGTCTTTTAAAAGCTATTCCCTTTCTCAAAGTGCAATCAGCTTTATTTTCACAGCCATACTTTATAGTTGTAAGTTACCATCTCGATTCTGAAAATTATTAACAAGCTTTGTTTCTCTATAAAGTGTGTTGTTTAAATTAGACTTCAAATTATTTTCTCAGTACTTCAAGTTTTTATGTAGTTACATGTTGATCTTTTTTTTTTTATGACACTCCACTATCTTGACCTAAATAGAAGGTCATCCTACATGTCATTTATTTAGTTTTTTTTTTAATATGTTGATATTGCTTATAACTACCCACGTGGATTTAAAAAAATGCAAAATAGTTTTTAAAAAGTTTATTTTTTTAATGTCGCGAATGGATGAATGTTTTGTCATTGAATTAATTAAGAAACGGATGAATGTTTAATTGAAAACATTTTTATCATGAGAATATGGGAATATGAATCGCCAGAGACTACATCGTCGTTTTCACAGATGTGCAACTTACCACCATCACCACTCTCTTCAACTATAATCATCATAACACCACCATTCCTATCATAGTCCATCAGAATCGTCTAGCCACCATATGTTTCAAGAATTTCAACCACACCATCACTGTCACCAAATCGTCACCATCAGCCTCCCTTCCCATTTGTTTGAAGCCGTAACCAACAGAAACATCCACATTACCTGACAGTCACCACCATCTACCACCTTCGTAACCAACAGACCACCTCATCTTTACCTTCGTATCAACATCGATACCCACCACCCCTTTCTACCCTAATTTCAACACCGACCAATCAGATCGACCCGTCACACCTAATTAAACCTTGTAGTTTTTGTTCGATTCGGTAGGCGATGGGTGGTTCAATGGCGATGAGAAGGCTGTTGGCCTGTTGCCGTTGGGAGGTTGAAGTCGGTTACCGATGTGGTGGTTTTGCACTTTTGCCGGAGCCTGGCCGCTTGCAATGTTGCCAAAGAGAAACAAGGGGGAAGGCTAGGTTTAATTAAATCTTTATTTTATTTCTTTTTATTTTTATCATGTCAACATTTAGAAGAAAAAAAATAACAAAATAATTGTGAAAAATAGTTTAAGTGATGATAAAATTTTTACACGTAGAAATAAATGTTATATCAAAAAGATAATTTCATAGTAACCTGAATATTAATATCAATAAATGTTTGCTATTATTCAATAGTTTATTTAGAATGTTAATGATCAACAAACATGAACGAACATGTTCATTTTCTAAACGAATGAACTTGAATACATTAATTAACAAAATTTTTGTTTATTAACAAAATATACAAAAAAAAAATGCTTAAAACTACAATATATTATTAAAAACACTTTCCAAGTAAATTAAATTAGTTAGTTTTTAGAAGAATAAATGTGTTAAGCGATATGGTTATTTTTTACTAAGTGAGTCAACCATGTCAAACTCAAATACGACATGTTAACAAAAATCAAAATTATTATCATATGCCTATCTAAACAAACAAGACAATTGTAGTTGCTTAGTATGTTTGTGTTAACTTTTATATTTGTGGACAACTATTTTTCCTTATGGTTATTTTTTAAATGAGTGTTAATTAACGGCTATTATTTAAACGGTTCTTTTCCCATAGTTGCACTTTTCAGTTCTTCATTCACATCAAATACGATATCAATTTCAATCCATGGGGGATGGTTATCCAATTCCGATTAAACAAGAAGGACCGTCGTTAAACGCTGAACAATCACCTGGTCGCCGTTCAAACCTTCCACTTTCCAACCCACCACCTTCAAACTCTCAGGTGACTGACCTTTTTCAACCCTCCTACCCTTCTCCAACTTTAAACCCTCCTCCAGTGACAAACCCTGCCGATGATGATCCAGATCCTTGGACAGACGAAGAGTGGAATTGGGCGTATGATTATGCCTTTGCTGAACTACAGTTTAACAAACTACGAATTAGGGAGGAGCATCATCGTCCGGTGGCAAACCCTCCTACAATGCCAAACTGTCCACCTTCAAACCCTCCTCCTGTTGAAAACCCCCATCAGAGACAAGAAGTTCCGGATTTGGCTGAAGGGTACGAAACCGACCCTGGGGCAGAATACGAACCACCATTGGATGAGGAAATGGCTTGGGAACCTACCATTCCGCAATGATTGAGATAGTGATGGCATGTTTTATTAAGTAATGTGTTGTATGGCATGTTTTATTAAGTAATCTTATTTCCATGTATTAGATTAAATTTTAACTATTTAGTTGTTTTAATTATAACTATAATTATGTATTAGTTTAAATTCTAATCGTATGTTCAAATGTTTAGTTTATTTTTAAATTAAAACAAAAGAAAACTTATTAGAGCGGCTCTCCCACCATTATATACTTAACCTTAAAGTCAAATTGACATAAGTTTAAATACATGGAATCTTTAATTTTTTTTTCCGGTTATCTAACAGTGAAAACTTAATAGGATATGTCTGATCACTGTACCGTTGAAGAATTTTCATCATTGAAAAATGATGGAGCATGGTATAATCTAATCTTTGTTATGGTCGAATATATTTGGCATGATGTTGGTGAAAAGAGATTGGTGGTTATTTTTCTTGATCAACACGTAAGGACATTCTTTTACTTTGCGTTGTGTTATACAAGTAAATATTTTTTCCCCACTAATTTTTTTTGTGTTTTAGAGACAAAAAATTGCTGCGATCGTCCCACAACATTTGATACACTTATATAATGACACAAATTTGCTTGGTGGTTTTTTTTCACTGAGTCATTTCCAAATTGAAAATTTCAACTATCATGAGCTCCCAAAGTACCAAAATTACGTCTTAATTTTCTCTGAGAAAAAAATTGTGATCAATGAATACACGAAGCTTTCTTCACTTATGCTTACCATTCCAAAGGGTGCGTCATTATATCCATTGGTGCCTTCCATTGAATCAATGAAGCAAGTTAGGAGGCCACATAAATATATTGTTGGTATATTCAAAATCTTTGTATGTATATATTTTTATTAATTTTTATAATATTATAAAAGCTCATATAGTATACACAATTTGGTTATTTTGTTGTAGATGTGGTTGGGAGAATAATTGATGGTAAACGAAATAAACGCTCTTTTGAACTATCTCTTCACGATAAGACGTAAGTTATTACTCATTAATTACAAATATTATTTGCCAAAATAATTTTAACTCAAAAATCTTTATTTACAGCGGTCATGAAATACAAATATTTTTGCATCATTTGGAGCCTACCGATGTTATAAGTACCATTCTAGCCATATCACGAAAGTCTATCATATACGTATCACGTGTCAAGTTGGTTCACCTACAAGATAGTATGTTATGCTTTACACATGAACTTTTTAAAAATTAGTTAAATTTAATAGCACATGTAATTTAATTTATATTATATTTTATTTGTTATTTCAGTTCATATTTTGTCGTCTACGGCTATGAGTAAGATTACGTACGAACCAGATATGCTCGAGGCACGAGATATTTAAACTATGGATATGTGTTGATGTTAAAATTTAGGTTTCTTATAAAATAGTGGTTTAATATTGAAGTCAACGTTACTTATTTGCGTTATGATTTGTTTTTCCTTTGTATTGAACTAATATGTTTAATGTTTTTTAAGTTTATATGTTTTTATGATGCGTTATCTTTTTCATTTTTTCATAGTAAAAACTAAGTTATAGGTGCATTTTCACTTATGAAATACTTAGTTTTAGTTGAATTATATGTTTTATTTTATCATATTGTACATTTAATGGTCTGTATTTGTGTTAAACCAAGGCATCATCACCATGGTTGACCTTTCGGTTGAAATCATCGTGTTTGAGATATTATTGAGGGTGCCATCGAAGGTTGTAGGTCATTCTATGAGTGTGTGTAGGGAATGGTATGCCTTACTGTCAACCAATACTTTTAAATGGTACATTGTTCTCCCTCATTAATTTCATCTAATCTGAGAGTTCTCTTAATTGACGACATAACTTGCTCTAATCATCAAATAAAATTTCAATCCGGTGATCATGGACCAACCACTATTGTTTCTTTTCCATTCAAGCACCAATTTGATAATGTCTCGATTCTTTCACATTTGAACGGATTATTGTGTGTTTGCTTGAATCATACATTTGAGTTGTTTCTTTGGAATCCAATCACTACTGCTTTCAAGCGTTTGTCAATCCCTTATTCTCATGGATTATATGAAGAAAATCTTAATGTCATTGGTCTATACATTGACGATCATGATGATTACAAGGTCTTGCATGTTAAGCGTAGGGTTGGTGTACTTGGCATCTATGTCTATTAAGTGTCATGTACTGATCTTGTAATGGTGATTTTCGAATTTCAACATTTATGTAACTATCTTTTGTTTAATTTCTAAGGTATTTATCACTTTACAATGACTAATGGACAACCAAAAGATAGTAATGATGCTCCAACCTCAAGTGCATCTTCAAAAGCTGAAAAACGAAAAGAGTATAATAGAAGATATTATGCTTCACGGAAAGAGAATAACAAAGTATCAAAATTTGGGAATGTTGATGTCTCCCAAAGTGCTTCATTAATATCTTTAGTGAATAATAGATCAACAGGAAGGACACCGTTAGGAAGTCTACAAAATAATAGTAGTCAAATAACACAAATGTTAAAGGAGAATGTATCAGGTAGTTCTGTCGAAAAACAAAAAGAGGACAACAAAGGATGCCCTGGTACAAGAAAAGAGAATGGAAAACGTATTTCAAATGGTATCAAAATTACACAAACTCCGATCGATGATGCCACACCGACAACCACATTCCCCTTTGTAATTGATGAAGTCATGCCTGATAGATCACGAGGTTTGTATTTATTTAACAATTTATTTTTTTTTATTGAACTTGACATATTTTACAACCTAGATTACTTAATACAATAAATTATTAGGTAGTCGAATTCAACCGCGTACACTATTACCTCAATTTTGTGAAGTTATTGGGCAACCTTCCATCCATGATGAGAATGCAGAAATTGATCCTTACAATTTTGTTTACGATGGTATACCTAGAGACCATCGTGTTTTAAAAGAACGGAGTGCATGTTGTTATTGTGGAGCAAAACTATTTAGATTTGAATTTGATACCTTTTGTTGTATGAGTGGGAAAACGGTGTTAGCAAATTCAGAAATTCCAAATGAACTGTACCGGCTATTCACGTCACAAGATGAAATTGGAAAAATGTTTAGGGAAAACATACGTGCTTATAACACAAATTTTTCTTTTGCCTCAATGGGCGTGACGTTGGATAATACACTGAACAATATGAAAGATGGTGTATATACATTTCGTGCACATAAAGGAATATATCACAAAATTGATCAATTGGTTCCAAGGGATGGAACTCCTAGGTACTTGCAGTTGTATTTTTATGATCCTGATACTGAGCTGGATTATAGACTCCAATGGCCAAATCTTGATCGAAGTATTACTGAGATGTTGACACGTATTCTTTCTACAAACCCATACGTCGATACATTTCGAAGTCTTGCGGAACTAGGACCTCTAGACAACTATAGGGTCACTTTGAATGCTTCAGTGGAACTTGACCAAAGGGTGTACAATCGGCCAACGACATCCGAGGTGTATATATAATTGTTTTATTTAAATTATTTAAAAGTATTATTGATTATTTTACTTACGTATAGTGCATCATTATATAGGTTGCTGGTATTTGGGTTGAAGGTAATGATAATATCACTTCGTTTAAAAGAAGTATTGTTGTGTACGGTAAGTCTGAATATAGTCAAACTATTCAGCCGTATGATAGTTGTTACGATCCACTGGCGTATCCTCTATTTTTTCCTAACGGTGAGTCGGGTTGGCATGATAAAATACCACGCCAAGGAGTGTTAATCAATGAACTCCACAACAATAACAACATCGAAGAAGAAATGGAAGGTACCAACAATTTCACTATCTTTATTAAGCGAAATTCATAAAAATAACCTAACATGTATTATTTTCAGTTAACTATTTGTTTTTAAACATGACCATCATTCAGAGGCTAACACACGAAGTGGAGAGGCTGACAAACGAAGTGGTAGAACAACCGTGGCTATGCGAGAGTACTATTGTTACAAGTTTCAAATTCGATCTACCAAGAACTTGCTTCTGTTCGGTGGTAGACTGCTACAACAGTTTGTTGTAGATGTTTACATAAAGCTTGAGACGTCACGTTTACAATATTATGAGCTAAACCAGGCTACAATAAGGGCAGATTTGTACCAAGGTATTGTGGATTGTGTCAATGCTGGTGAGGTTCATCCAAACAGAGTCGGACAACGGATTGTGTTGCCTGCATCATTCATCGGAGGGCCTCGCGACATGCGACGTCGGTTTCTCGATGCGATGACTTTAGTTCAAGATGACGGCAAGCCTGATTTGTTCCTTACAATGACGTGTAATCCTCATTGGCCTGAAATATGTGATAATTTAAATGTTGGTCAAACCGCACAAGATCGTCCAGACCTTGTTTCAAGAGTGTTTAGGGCTAAATTAGAAGATCTTAAGGAACAACTCTTCAAGAAACATGTCCTCGGGGAAGTTAAGGCATACGTTTATGTCATCGAGTTTCAAAAGCGTGGCTTGCCACATGCACATTTTCTCCTTATCATGTACCCGCAACACAAAATCAATAATCCAGACCATTATGATAAGGTCGTGTGTGCTGAAATTCCTAACATACTAAGGCATCCCAAATTGCACGAGCTTGTTGTCAAGCACATGATTCACGGTCCTTGCGGAAATTTGCGTACAAACAGTCCTTGTATGCAGGGTGATCCTAAAATTTGTCGCTTTCGTTATCCTAGGCAATTTAATGAAGAGACGGCACAAGGGGATGATGCATATCCATTATATAGAAGGAGAAACAATGGAATAAAAGTGGATGTACGAGGAAAAACACTTGATAACAGATGGGTTGTCCCGTATAACCCAAAGCTATTGATGATGTTTAACTGCCACATAAATGTTGAAGTTTGCTCAAGTATAAAATCTGTGAAATATTTATTCAAATATGTTTACAAAGGACATGACAAACAAGTTATTCAAGTTGATCAAGATGAGCAAGGGGTTGTTATTAATGAGATAAAGAGATTTCAAGATGCACGCTACGTATCACCACCAGAGGCTATGTGGCGCATTTTTTCCTTCTCTCTTTCTCAAATTTTTCCTTCTGTTTTGGCCTTACAACTTCATCTCCCTAATAATCAGATGGTTAGATTTAGGGATAACGATATAATGTCTGATGTTGTTGATAGGGAAAGAGATAGGAGAACCATGTTGACTGCATTTTTTGAGAAAAATAGAGAAGATGAAACGGCCAGGGTGTATTTGTATAAAGATTTTCCAAAACACTTCACATGGAATGGAAGCAAACGTCGTTGGAATCGTCGTAAAGGTAAACAACAAAGAGGTCGTATTGTTTCCGCCAATCCAGCTGAAGGAGAAAGGTACTATTTACGCCTATTTCTATCCAATGTTAGAGGGCCTACTTCTTTTGAACATCTTTGCACAGTTAATGGTAAAAGGTGCGAGACATTTCGAAAAGCATCTCTTGAGGCAGGCTTAATAGAGGAGGATGAATATCTATCACAATGTCTAGAAGAAGCCTCCTTATTTCAGTTTCCCAATGCTCTTAGAAGGTTATTCGCGACCATAATGATATTTTGCGAACCTGGAGATGTTCGAAAGTTATGGAATGACCACTTTGATTCACTGTCTGAAGATCATCGGTTGCATTGTCTAAGTATCGAACGAGTTCAAAATATGGTTCTTACCGAAATTAAGGTCTTTCTACAATCTATGGGTAAAAATATCAATGATTTTGATCTTCCTAAGATAACAGATGATGTTAACTTACAGTATGTAGGTTATCGTGAGTTACAAGAGGAGTATGGGATTGTTTTGGAACCTGAACACTTGAGTGCCAAAGATTCACTTAATCCTGACCAAAAAAGTGTGTTTAATGAGATCATGATGCATGTTGATAATGATCTTCCACGTGTCTTCTTTATCGATGGTCCAGGTGGAACGGGGAAAACATATTTGTATAAAGCCTTGCTTGCTGAAGTTCGTTCACGTGGTCTTATTGCTCTCGCAACGGCTTCATCAGGTGCTGCCGCTAATAATATGCCAGGAGGGAGAACGGCTCACTCAAGATTCAAGATTCCCATTAATGTTGATAATAATTCAATGTGCAATATCAAAAAACAGAGTGGTGTCGCTGAACTAATTCGGTCTGCTAAAATAATCATATGGGATGAAGCATCGATGGCAAAACGACAGGCAATAGAAGCGGTGGATCGAACATTGCAAGACATTATAGGCGTTAGTCTCCCATTTGGTGGGAAGATAATGGTTATGGGAGGTGACTTTAGACAGGTGTTGCCTGTTATTAAACGAGGCACTCGAGCACAGATTGTAGACTCAAGCCTACGCATGTCTCATCTTTGGTCTTTGACTAAAAAGATGCGCTTGACCATAAATATGAGAGCGTTGACGGATCCGTGGTTTTCTGAATTTCTTTTAAGAGTCGGTGATGGAACTGAAGAATCAATCGAAGGAGACTTTATCCGCATACCCGATGACATGACAATTCAATGCACCAATAGAGAAAACTCTATAAAAGAATTGATCAATGCAATCTTTCCGTCAATCAAAGATAATGTATATTCTTCGGATTATATAATCTCTAGAGCAATATTATCCACTAAAAATGAGAGTGTTGACGAGATTAATGATCAAATGATTGACATTTTCCAAGGGGAAGAAAAAGTTTACTATAGTTTTGACGAGGCTGAAGACGATCACCACAACTTTTATCCGATCGAGTTCTTAAACTCACTGACGGTCAGTGGTTTGCCGCCTCATAAGCTCCGTTTAAAAATTGGATGCCCAATAATATTGTTGCGGAATATCGATCCATCACATGGCCTATGTAATGGGACACGGTTGATATGTAAAGGTTTCCAACGCAATGTAATTGATGCGGAAATTGTTGTCGGTCAACATGCTGGAAAAAGAGTATTTTTGCCAAGAATTCCTCTGTGCCTTTCTGAAGATGACATGTTCCCATTCAAGCTAAAAAGAAAACAGTTTCCTATTCGACTTAGCTTTTCCATGACGATTAATAAAGCTCAAGGTCAGACAATTCCACACATTGGAGTTTATCTGCTGGAGTCTGTATTTTCACATGGACAACTTTATGTGGCATTATCAAGAGGGATTTCAAGACAAAACACTAAGGTGTTAGTACATCTCGCCAAAGATTTTAAGCGACGGGGGGTATATACCTCAAATGTTGTCTACCGGGAAGTGTTGCGTGATGAATGAACAACATTTGGATCAAAACGAAAGTAAGTTTATAGATGTTGAGCCTTAAGTTTTTATATTCCGATTATATATTTTCATGGTATTATTCTTTATAAATTGCTAACAAAAACCTTTTTAATTTATCTGTTACATAAATTAGAAATTTGTTATGGACGAAACAAAGAAGAAATCGGAAGATATGTCAGGTATCAATTTCATTTAAGATTGTAGTTTAGTTTATTCATCTATATACTCGGTTTTGATTAAACACATGTAAGAGAATAACATTGGTTTTTTTAGTGTCGACACATGCTCCAATAGAGGAGAAGATACAAGAAAGTCATTAGCCGGTGGTTGTATTGGTCAAACAGGAAGAGATATAAGAAACTCTCAGTAGTATATCTGATGAAGAATGGTGGTCGAACCATGTTGATGAGGTAATTGAGACGTGTAAGGTCTATGAAAAAAAAATCTCATCACAATGAAAGAAATTGACATGTGAATTGTTATTTGTAATTTTCTATGTTGATGACTTATATATTTCTTATTCACGTGTTTGTTTTTTTTAGATTAATATGTTTATGACTGATATGTAACCAAAATTTAAAAAGCTCATGACATACATAGACCAAAGACCAAACCGATGCTATGAACAAAAAACTAATAGAAGTACAATACAATATATTACGAGAGAATTGAAAAACTAACAAAAAACGAGTAATACATTGTAAATTACCGCCGCCACCCCCTTGGCTCTCCCAAATGCGCGGAAACATGACCTCCATCCGCCTAAAGGCACGATAGTGAAATAATCCGTAAAATCTCGCCTCCAATCCGAATAAAGTTAGTACTCTAAGTTGTTACTTACTATAAACCATAAGGACTATCTGTGTAGTTATCTCTTGAAAACAAGTACCGCGTTGTAAATTGTTGCCACCGCCGCATCGCGCGGGTTTCTAACTAGTATATATATATATATATATATATATATACCATCACATGTTAATGGGGTGCTTAATAACACATGGATTTAATATATATTTAAAATTGGATGGTGCAAGGGTTAAAGAAAATGTTGATTTTAAGAGGCTTAGTAAGAAGTAAATATTAGAGTACATAATTATTATTAGTTATTATTAGTGATAGATTAGGGACTAAGTGTGTAATAGGGTTACATAAGATGGGTTTATATAGACCACCATATTACATACTTAGTCCCTAATCTATCACTAATAATAATTATGTCTAATAGTAAAATACCAATTAATTAAGTATAAGTGCAATGTTTTGGGTTTGTGAAGTATTCATATATATAAAACACACAAGAAGACTTATTTTCAATGTTTATGCAAATGTCACATTTTATAGGATATCATATCTGAAGAAACAAATAGTCTCACCACTGGTTAGAGATGATAAGATTATAAGTATTCTACAGGGTTGATCTTTCACTAGCAGCTATGGATTAAGGAACCTGCAAACAAGAGTTGACTGTGGATGTGGAGACGACTACACAAGGTAGTAGTTTATGATAAAAACGGGGGAATGGGGATAATATCAAGTGTGATAGCTCTCCGGGTTAGCATAAAGTGTCCTCTCCTATTGGGGATGTGATCCCTTTTAGAGGAGAGTCTGTATGCCACCATTACCCAAGTCCTAACCGTGGTTAGGTTGTCTCCATCACCCTTAATTATGTTAGTGAGGTGATATATGGAAAGCTTAATTAATGGGAATAGTGGAACATAATACCGCCTTTATTACTGAGCTTACGTGATTTATGCATGGCGATTGACCATGCATAAATTCCGCCCTTGACCAGGACTTGACCATTGACCGGTCATTATTGTGCTTTGACCGCTTCCTGCGCATAGGCTTTTCTCCGCGTGGCAATGTTATTCCGGGTTTGGGTATGCGGAATAGTGTATTCGGTACCCAATCCCATCAAGTCCCCTGTAACACCCCAACCGATGGCGGAAACATCAAGGTGCTACGAGGTAACGATTGTTCATGAGCTCGAGTTACTAAAATACAAATATCTATTTAATAACGATTTAAGTGTCAACATTACATTTCAAAACATTACATCTAGAAACAAAGCATAAGTTTTATTTATGATGTCTAAGTCCAAGCCTTATGTGATAAACTTCAAGCATCTCCTGAAACATGTACAAAATAGTATCTGTCAACACACATGATGTTGGTGAGTACACTTAGTTAGTGTACGTATGATATAGGTATAAAAAGGTTTTACAATTCAAGTGTTATGATTTACTCAAGGCAGTATGATAAACACGTAAGCACACGATGCGGGTCACAATCAAACCTTTATGTTGACAAAGACTAAAGAGTTAACAATGACCCAAGACTTCCCTAACGCATAGGTATTTTCCATTAGGCGGGTTGTCAATCCAAATAGCGCTATTCATTGTTAAAGTCCGCTAGCAAAGTTAATGATTATGTAACGATTGCAAGTATACTACGTTTATGTCTAATCATCACGCACAAGAATTTAAAGCATAACATGTGTATGAATTGTATGTAAAACGTTTATGAATATGTGTAAGTGTAAGTTTCATAGGTGTACATTATGAATCACCCCAAAAGTGTAAGAAAAGATAAAAAGGGGATAAGTATACTCACAGTTTTGCTAAGCACGATAAATCTGAATAAACTTGTCACGAGTTAAGACTACGAATTCTTGAAGAACTTAACCTATACGTATAAGAATACTAATAAGGGATATGTCTTAAGAGTCTAAGACGTCCAAAATCTAAGGCGTTAGGATTCGTTAAATTATTTGGGGAAATAGTATTTTTATAAAATAAGTATTTAATGATAAATATGTATCACGAAAGCATATTATGTTTTAAATTTCATAAAATGACTAAGTAAACTAATTATTCTTATTTGAATATTTTGTATAAAAATATTCTAATTAATTTATATAAAGGTTTTAGTCAATTATTTTAACTAAATATATAACGATTTTTATGACTACATAATATTTAAACAAATGAGTCTAAGATTCACACTTATGATTTTCAGCTCTGAAATATTTTTATAGAAAGACATTTATAAAGAGATTTTATATATGATATAAAATTAGATGTTTTATTTATGTCTTATTAAGCATAAATAAGGCTAAAATACAAGATAAACTTCAAAAAGGTTATTTTGATGAAAATTAGTTACCTTCTGATGAAAAGTAATAAAAAATAATTTTTCCACCATTTTTCTCAATTTACTATCTAAAACTGATTTATTGAGTTTAATTTATGCTTTAGATGATTAAAAATAGGAAAATCCATAACACGTATTGTTTTCTGAACTCATAATTTTTATTTAAGTTTCTTATGATTAGAAATAACCTCTCAAAAATTTAGGGATTTAAATCCTTTAAAATGAATTTTTAATCAATTTATTATGATAAAAAGGATTTAAATTGATAACTATGCGAAAATAATTTATTTTCCCAAAGATAAAAATACTATGATCTTCTACATGATGTCAAGATACTGCACGTAAAGTTTCATAATTTTTGGAACAAGAATGAATTTATTATGAATATTATTTATTTAAAGCTAATTAAACAAATAATTTAAGAAAACATGTAAAAACGTTTCAAAACAGAGAGAAAATGACATGAAAATTATTCTAACATCTTGAAATATATTTTCACCAATTTTCATGTTAAAATACTTAATATCCGATTTTATATGAATTAATCATGATTTCAGATATATAAAATGATTAAAAATATTAAAAATCGTCAAAAATTCACGAAAATTTTTATACAGCTTCTATTAAGTAATATGATCATACGTACCAAGTTTCGAAATTTTTAGATCAACGATGGTTGAGTTATGGAATTTTAAAGTTGTAAATACTTTTAAATCAAAATCCCCAATTAATCAAGAACACCCTAATCCTAGATTTTTCAATTGGAGCCCTTAACGATTATGTTTGCTGAATTAAATAGAGGGATTTTGATCTACTAACATAAATGAAAGAATAACCAAAAGGAATTGGAAAAACTCACGATTTTTATAGCTCAAAAGATAATAGACCCGAATAGGAAAAAACCCACTTAAAAATCTTCAAAATTCGAGAGAACCACGAGATAATAAGCAATGATTCAGTTATAGATTTGATAGACTAGATAGGAAAAGTATATGGGTGAGTTTAATTGTGATAAAACTAGATAGAAATGGTGTAATTGGATTATGATTGAAATGGGTATTTATAAATAAAAATTCTACAAGTGTGAACACAAATTGAGTTTAGATGAGTACAAGATGTGATTGTAGGCTATGGTAGGCTGAATGGATATGGTTGGAGTTGAAGTCGGCTGAATTTTTTTTTTTTTAAGGACTAAAATAGTGTATTTGGGTAAAGCCAAAGGTGCAATTGTTACAGTCTCCCCTACTTTTAGAAATTTCGTCTCGAAATTAATTCAAGTGGAGGGTTCTGCAAAAAGATAAGGATACTTCGTTTTCATTTGGTCCTCACGTTCCCAAGTAAATTCTGGGCCACGTTTGGATTCCCAACGAACTTTAACTATAGGAATGCGACTACGTTTAAGGGTCTTGACTTCACGATCCATGATTTCCACCGGTTTCTCGATGAAATGCATTGTTTTATCAATATGGATGTCTTCAAGCGGAACATGAAGATTCTCATCAGCTAAACATTTCTTCAAGTTTGACACATGAAAAGTTGGGTGAATACTGCTGAGTTCGGTCGGTAGATCTAACTTATAAGCCACTTTCCCAATCCTTTTCAAGATTTTGAATGGGCCTACATATCTTGGCGCAAGTTTCCCTTTTTTCCCGAATCGGAACATACCCTTCCAAGGTGAAACCTTGAGAAGTACTAGATCCCCGACTTGAAATTCCAAAGGCTTGCGTCGTTGATCAGCATAGCTCTTCTGCCGACTCTGAGCAACTTGCAATGATTCACGAATTCGAGCAATCTTGTCAGTTGTTTCCTGGACTAGTTCGGGACCGGTAATTTGAGTGTCACCGACCTCGTTCTAACACACAGGAGAACGACATTTGCGACCATAAAGAGCTTCAAAAGGTGCCATACGGATACTGGTATGGTAACTGTTGTTATATGAAAATTCAACTAATGGCAAGTGTGAATCCCAATTGCCACCAAAATCAATAACACAAGTTCGAAGCATATCTTCTAAAGTCTGAATGGTTCGCTCAGTCTGACCATCAGTTTGAGGATGGTAAGCTGTGCTAAGATTAACTTTAGAACCCAAGTTATCTTGCGAAGATTGCCAAAAGCGGGAGGTGAAACGACTGTCACGATCAGAAATGATGTTCAAAGGAGTTCCATGACGACTGATGATTTCATCAATGTATAATCTAGCCAGTCTTTCAACGGAATAGGTTTCACGAATAGGTAAGAAATGAGCGGATTTGGTTAATCGGTCAACGATCACCCAGATGCTATCATAACCACGAGTAGTACGAGGAAGTTTAGTAATGAGGTCCATAGCAATGTTCTCCCACTTCCAAACAGGAATCTCTGGTTGTACAAGTAGGCCAGAGGGACGCTGGTGTTCGGCTTTAACTTTAGCACAAGTAAGGCACCTAGCCACGTAGTGAGCTATGTCCTTTTTCATACCGGGCCACCAATACATAGAACGCAGATCTTGATACATCTTATCAGCACCAGGATGAATGGAGTAACGGGATTTATGAGCCTCGTCCATGATGAAAACAGGAAGATTATCACGATCAGGAATCCAAATACGATTAGAAAGATAAAGCAGACCATGTTTCGTTTCCAAATGATGTTCGGCTCCACACGACATTTCTTCGTACATGTTGCCTTCAGTGACCGAAACATGTTGAGCTTCAAAGATTCGAAGTTTAAGATCATGGGTTTGAATACAGTATAGCTGAATGTGTTCCTTACGACTGAGAGCGTCAGCAACAACATTTGCCTTACCAGGGTGATAGCGAATCTCGCAATCATAGTCATTTAACAATTCAACCCAACGGCGTTGACGCATATTTAGATCCTTTTGGTTAAAGATATGTTGAAGGCTTTTGTGGTCAGTGAAAACCACGCATTTGGTACCATAGAGGTAGTGCCTCCAAATCTTCAATGCGAACACGACGGCACCAAGTTCGAGATCATGGGTGGTATAGTTTTTCTCGTGGACTTTCAATTGACGTGATGCGTAAGCTATAACATTGCTTCGTTGCATGAGAACACAACCAAGACCTTGGCCAGAAGCATCACAATAGACCACGAAATCTTCAGTACCATCTGGGAGAGAAAGAACCGGAGCATCACAGAGTTTTTGCTTCAAGATTTAGAACGCTTCTTCTTGCTTAGGACCCCACTCATATATCTTATCCTTGTGAGTCAAAGAAGTAAGTGGAACAGCGATTTTTGAAAAATTTGAAATAAAGCGTCGATAATAACCGGCGAGACCAAGGAATGAATGAACTTCGGTAGGAGTTTTGGGTATACACCAATTTTTAATGGCTTCAATCTTTGCTGGGTCCACATGAATTCCTTTATCATCGATTATGTGTCCTAAAAATTGAACTTCTTTAAGCCAAAATTCACATTTCGAGAATTTAGCATACAGTTGTTCGTGTTGTAAAAGACTCAAAATCTGACGAAGGTGTTGTTCGTGGGCGGTTTTGGATCTTGAATAAATGAGGATATCATCGATAAAAACAATAACAAATTTATCCAAAAATGGTTTACACACTCGATTCATAAGATCCATGAAAACAGCAGGTGCGTTAGTTAGACCGAAAGGCATAACCATGAATTCATAGTGACCGTATCGAGTGCGAAAAGCAGTTTTAGATACATCATCCTCATGGACTCGAAGCTGGTGATATCCAGAACGAAGATCGATTTTTGAAAAACACGTTGCACCCTGCAACTGATCGAAAAGATCGTCAATACGAGGCAAGGGGTAACGGTTTTTAATTGTAAGTTTATTGAGCTCACGATAATCAATACACATGCGAAACGATCCATCTTTCTTCTTAACAAACAAAACTGGGGCTCCCCATGGCGAATAACTTGGACGAATGAAGCCCTTGTCAGCCAATTCTTGGAGTTGACTGGCAAGTTCTTGCATTTCCGAAGGTGCAAGACGATAAGGAGTTTTAGCAACAGGGGTAGCACCGGGGATAAGATCAATTCGGAACTCAATAGGACGAATAGGAGGAAGACCAGGTAAATCATCAGGGAAGACTTCTGGAAAATCACGAACAATAGGAATATCTTGAATCTTCTTCCCTTGGTCCTTTTTTTCCACTACATGGGCTAAGAATGCCACATATTTCTTGCGTAAATATTTTCGAGCTTGGGTACAAGACATGAGCTTAAGGCCACTTGAATGTTTCTCACCATAGACTTGCAGAAAGTTATCTGAGAGAGGGATTCGAATATACTTCTCGAAACAAACAATTTCAGCATGGTAGTTAGAAAGCCAATCCATGCCTACTATGATATCAAAACTGCCCAATTGCATGGGTATAAGATCAATGGAGAATTCGTGCTCATTAAGGTTAAGTATGCAATCACGAATAAAAGACTTGATTGTAATGGGAGTACCATCAGCAACCTCGATGGTAAAGGGTCTTTCAAGTTCAGAACGAGAACGAGAAAGCAAAGGTTCGAAGGCTAACGACACAAAACTCTTGTCCACACCAGTATCAAACAAAATTGAAGCACAAAGGCCATTAAGTAAGAACGTACCATTCACGACATCAATCGCTGCCTGAGCTTGATTTGCATTAATGTTGAAGGCTCTCCCACGTGCTCCCTGATTAGTAACAACTTGATTTGGTTGGTTAAGTACTGGGCAACGAGCTTTGATATGGCTTGGATCCCCACAATGATAACAAGCACGAGCAGGTGCAATGGGTAATGGGTTTCTAGCTGTTTGTTCAATTGCTGGATGAGTTGTTGGTGGAGGATTTCCTTGCGGTGCAAGTACCACCCTGCAAGTGGTAGCAAAATGCCCCCACTTTCCACACCTAGTGCACTGACGACACGGGATATGGGCTGGGTGATGATACTTGCAAGTATTGCACAAAGGATGAATACCAGTGTAGGGTCGAGTAGTAGCTGGTTGATTAGCACCAACAGTTTGAGCCATAGGAACTTGGCGAATAGGGGTAGGGGTGACGACAGCATAATTCCTGTTTTGCCGCTTACGCTTGTTGTTGTTGGAGGAGGTTGAAGCAGTCTTATCTGAAACAGCCTTGGAAAGTTCAGCATCCGTAGCAGTTTTCTCAGCAGCTTTCTTCGTACCCTTCCGAACAAGAGTCCCCTTTCTCACGTGTTTATCAGTCAAAGAAGCTGCAAGCTGAATTGCTTCTTCCACCGAAATGGGTTTGCTACCAGTGACGACATCTTGAATAAGATCAGGCAATCCCTCGATATATTTCTCGATTGCTCGAGAAACTGGGGTTACCATGTGTGGAATCAAAATGCTAAGCTCATAATAACGAGTGTTGTAGGAAAGATTCTCCCCACTGTCTTGTTTCAAAACGTAAAATTCATCTTCAAGTTTCTTAATTTCATTTCTAGGGCAGAATTTGGCTAACATGAGGTCCTTTACCTCGACCCAAGTCAAAGCTAGAGCAACATTAGTACCCCGACTATGCTTTTCACCGTTCCACCAAGTTAATGCCCTCTTGTGAAGAACACTGGTGGCATGGCGAACGCGGAGTTCATCAGGACACTCGCTATTTATAAAAGTGTTCTCCATGCTTTCAAACCACTGGAGGAGGCCAGTAGCTCCCTCTTCCCCAGAGAATTTAGTTGGGTTGCAAAAGTTGAAATGTTTGAAGGTGCAACGAGTGTTACCTCCTCTGGTAGTTCCAGAGCTTCCAGAATTGTTGCTATGGTTCAACTCAGCAACTAGGTTAGGAATCACAGCAGTAATACGTTCAGTTACTAGTGTCGTAAGTCGACGATCAGCTCGATGACGAGAGTTACGATGAGCAGTACGACGATCAGCCATCTAAGAATAAAGAATATTATGAGGTCAAAAATAATAAAATCTTTATACGCATGACGGGTTTGCACAATATGTGTATGAAATAACCAAGTATGAAAATGTATCACCAATATATGAAAGTTTTTCTTTTTAAGCATATAATGAATCATTATGATTTCAAGAAATCAATAATAAAACAAGGAGTGTTCTTATCTAGTCATAAGACCCGACAAAAACTTTGACTGTTCAAAGAATCAAACTCAGTTGGAGATAAATGAAGACGTGCTTTAGCCTATAAGTGGACACTCACTCCAGGAATCCCCAGGTAAGCATAACAGGTCCACTTTCAGATTTATGCGCTATGCTTGCCTATGCCAGAAAACCCAGTGTACAGGCACCCACCCTTCCAGATTGCACGTGTTCTCTCACTTAGAGTTAGACACTTTGAAGGATGAAAAATTTATGAAAAACAAAAGTAGGCATTTAAGCCAAGAATATCCAGCATGCTCCCAAGTGTAGACGTTTCTTCCAAGTAAAGTCACTCCTCAAAACCCTTGACGAAGAAATAAAGAAAGAAATAAGGGGAAGAATGAGAGGTGACAAAAGAGAAAGGTTAGTGGAGCAAATAAACAAATAAACACAAGTAAGGTCATGTATGGGTTCTTAGTTATAGTCTAAGTTATTTACTAATAACCTAATTCCCTATAACCACGGCTCTGATACCAATCTGTAACACCCCAACCGATGGCGGAAACATCGAGGTGCCACGAGGTAACGATTGTTCATGAGCTCGAGGTACTAAAATACAAATATTTATTTAATAACGATTTAAATGTCAACATTACATTTCAAAACATTACATCTAGAAACAAAGCATAAGTTTTATTTATGATGTCTAAGTCCAAGCCTTATGTGATAAACTTCAAGCATCTCCTGAAACATGTACAAAATAGTATCTGTCAACACACATGATGTTGGTGAGTACACTTAGTTAGTGTACGTATGATATAAGTATAAAAAGGTTTTACAATTCAAGTGTTATGATTTACTCAAGGCAGTATGATAAACACGTAAGCACACGATGCGGGTCACAATCAAACCTTTATGTTGACAAAGACTAAAGAATTAACAATGACCCAAGACTTCCCTAATGCATGGGTATTTTCCATTAGGCGGGTTGTCAATCCAAATAGCGCTATTCATTGTTAAAGTCCGCTAGCAAAGTTAATGATTATGTAACGATTGCAAGTATACTACGTTTATGTCTAATCATCACGCACAAGAATTTAAAGCATAACATGTGTATGAATTGTATGTAAAACGTTTATGAATATGTGTAAGTGTAAGTTTCATAGGTGTACATTATGAATCACCCCAAAAGTGTAAGAAAAGATAAAAAGGGGATAAGTATACTCACAGTTTTGCTAAGCACGATAAATCTGAATAAACTTGTCACGAGTTAAGACTACGAATTCTTGAAGAACTTAACCTATACGTATAAGAATACTAATAAGGGATATGTCTTAAGAGTCTAAGACGTCCAAAATCTAAGGCGTTAGGATTCGTTAAATTATTTGGGGAAATAGTATTTTTATAAAAATAAGTATTTAATGATAAATATGTATCACGAAAGCATATTATGTTTTAAATTTCATAAAATGACTAAGTAAACTAATTATTCTTATTTGAATATTTTGTATAAAAATATTCTAATTAATTTATATAAAGGTTTTAGTCAATTATTTTAACTAAATATATAACGATTTTTATGACTACATAATATTTAAACAAATAAGTCTAAGATTCACACTTATGATTTTCAGCTCTGAAATATTTTTATAGAAAGACATTTATAAAGAGATTTTATATATGATATAAAATTAGATGTTTTATTTATGTCTTATTAAGCATAAATAAGGCTAAAATACAAGATAAACTTCAAAAAGGTTATTTTGATGAAAATTAGTTACCTTCTGATGAAAAGTAATAAAAAATAATTTTTCCACCATTTTTCTCAATTTACTATCTAAAACTGATTTATTGAGTTTAATTTATGCTTTAGATGATTAAAAATAGGAAAATCCATAACACGTATTGTTTTCTGAACTCATAATTTTTATTTAAGTTTCTTATGATTAGGAATAACCTCTCAAAAATTTTGGGATTTAAATCCTTTAAAATGAATTTTTAATCAATTTATTATGATAAAAAGGATTTAAATTGATAACTATGCGAAAATAAATTATTTTCCCGAAGATAAAAATACTATGATCTTCTACATGATGTCAAGATACTGCACGTAAAGTTTCATAATTTTTGGAACAAGAATGAATTTATTATGAATATTATTTATTTAAAGCTAATTAAACAAATAATTTAAGAAAACATGTAAAAACGTTTCAAAACAGAGAGAAAATGACATGAAAATTATTCTAACATCTTGAAATATATTTTCACCAATTTTCATGTTAAAATACTTAATATCCGATTTTATATGAATTAATCATGATTTCAGATATATAAAATGATTAAAAATATTAAAAATCGTCAAAAATTCACGAAAATTTTTATACATCTTCTAATAAGTAATATGATCATACGTACCAAGTTTCGAAATTTTTAGATCAACGATGGTTGAGTTATGGAATTTTAAAGTTGTAAATACTTTTAAATCAAAATCCCCAATTAATCAAGAACACCCTAATCCTAGATTTTTCAATTGGAGCCCTTAACGATTATGTTTGCTGAATTAAACAGAGGGCTTTTGATCTACTAACATAAATGAAAGAATAACCAAAAGGAATTGGAAAAACTCACGATTTTTATAGCTCAAAAGATAATAGACCCGAATAGGAAAAAACCCACTTAAAAATCTTCAAAATTCGAGAGAACCACGAGATAATAAGCAATGATTCAGTTATAGATTTGATAGACTAGATAGGAAGAGTATATGGGTGAGTTTAATTGTGATAAAACTAGATAGAAATGGTGTAATTGGATTATGATTGAAATGGGTATTTATAAATAAAAATTCTACAAGTGTGAACACAAATTGAGTTTAGATGAGTACAAGATGTGATTGTAGGCTATGGTAGGCTGAATGGATATGGTTGGAGTTGAAGTCGGCTGAATTTTTTTTTTTTTTTTTTAAAGGAAGGACTAAAATAGTGTATTTAGGTAAAGCCAAAGGTGCAATTGTTACATCCCCCAGTCCAGTGTGTCTCTTATTTAAGAAGTTATGATGAGATGGGAGGGATGCTGGACTTGTAAGATATGTGTCTTTGATGAAGGCTTGTTTGTAGTGTTAAATTGCGCATAAGGATCTGTTGAATGATTCTTGCATTGCGGAAATGTTATGCGGAGAACGGATAATAAAAATTTACGTCAAAGCTCCGCAGGCGTGAGACACGTCAGTGTTTTGTTATGGACAGTTGTTAGTTCCCCATGATCTTGAAAACGTGTGGTCGTTATGGCGAGTGGGGTTGACGTGACTAGTGACAGTTGAGACGTGTGCAGGCACGTTGATCGGCGGTTTGTCAGGCGAGTAGGCGTGTGAGGTGCGTGTGATGTCTGTTTGTCTACATATGTACACGTGTCATTTCCCTATTAGACTCATGTACGAAAAGATCTGGCTGGCCCACTGATCATGACGTCAGCTGTATTAATTACCAAGCCTATATATTGATTTTCAATCATGCCTTTTTCCATTTCCACTCATTTCAAATTTGAAATTCATTTTAACGTATCTCTCTTTCTGTCTTCGTTTCTTCTTCTCCAATATAGCTATGTCTCAAGATTCTCAAAATATTCTAGCGTCGAGCCAGACATCTGAATCTGTTAAAGATTCTGGGAAGGAATCTTCCAAAAGTATTGAGGCTACAACCATCAAGTGGGATCAGGCTTCCTTTTCTGGGTTCCTTGATCAGTATGGTATTTTGTAGGAATGGGAACCGGAGCTACCGGCGGAGGGGAAGAATGCTTTGCAGGCACCGCCGAGCAAGATAACCTTATATGCAGCAGCGTTTACTAGGTGCTGCTTTCGTCTTCCAGCCACCAAGTTTGTTGTGGATGCCCTGCTAACGTATGGTATTCATCCGACGCAATTGACCCCTTATGGGTGGTGTCGTTTGATTCATTTTGAAGCTACTTGCAGGGCTTTGGATATCCACCCTACATTCGAGAAGTTGAATGTTTTTTATGTTCTTGAGGCTGCCCGTGGTGGCAGTGGCTGGTATAGCTTAGGTATCCGCAGGAAGGTGAAACAACTTGTGTCGGAAAATTTGAAATCCATGTATGAGTGGAAAGATAAATTTTTCTATGTCCACCATGGTGTTATCCCTGCTGCTTTCCAGTGGATGGTGGTAGGTTTAAAAGAGAAGATTGCAGAATTACCCCCAATGGCAGGGTACAAAGAGCAAGCTTGGTACAAGTCGCTTTGCAGCAATGCCACTCCGTTGATGATGGATGAATGTCCAGAAAGCGTGTTGGCTTTACTGGGCCTCAGTCTCATCTGTCCGGAAGGACATGATCCGAATCCTCCCGAAGGTAATGGTTTCATCCCTGATTTTTGTTTATATTGTGTCATATTGCTGAAATTATGTTGCGCAATTATTTCTAGGTGTGTCTCTGTTTGATTTGTTTGCTAAGAGGGGTGAGGCAAAGGTGTTATATACTCCGGCTGTTGAAGGTGCGCAACGGTTAGTGGAGAGGATCGGCTCAAACTTTTTGTTCCGAATCTCATTGATCCTCCGAAGCAGTATGTGAGAACAGGTTATGAACCACGTCTCTTTCCTTTATTTATGATAAATTTCTTGTGTGCGCGAAGGAGGCGCTGGTAGGTACGCATCCTGCGTACTGATTGTGCGCGTTCTTCGTGGCAGGTGCGGGTATTCGACTCCGCAGAAAAGCTTCAGTTGAAGTTGAAGAAGTTACCTCTGAGCGCCAGAAACCTGTTGGTTAGTCATTGTAATTCTTTTTGTTCTTTTCTCACATATAGGTTAATGTATACAGATGTGATTTCCGCGCCAGGCACGAGTACATCTAAGAAGCGTGCCAACGCGAGCAAGAAAACAAAGCCACCGACCGCTCCGATTATTGTTGAGGAAGTGGATGAAGAACTAACGGAGTCTGACACGGAGTTGGAACATAAGCGCGTCAGGCGTTCTTCACCCGTGCGTCAGTCTGAGGGTGTGTCTGCGGAGCTGTTTCAACAAAGGATGGATGAGTTGAAGCAGAATAGGTTCAGATCCCGCAGTCATCTGGATAGGCAACTGAGTTATTGTGTCCGGAGCCTATTTCAACGGTTTCGGTTGATCCGTTTAAGCCTTTGACTTGGTCAGAGGGTGGTAAACTTGAAGTGCCTGTGAAGCCCCTACCAGTGCGTGAGAACCTTCCCATGAAGACTTTGAGGCACTTATCCGATATGATTGGCTAAGCTTTCTTCTGAGTATTTAAGCATTATTTTTGTGTAACTTTTGTATTAGCTTTTTATGCAGGGCAACATCCATTTGCGGAATCCCGCTTGAAACAGGCTACATCTGTGTTTGAGAAGATATCTTTTCCGGACCGTCCGATTATTGAAAACATTGGCATAGCTGAAGATCCAACGAAAGATGCAACCACTCTGAATGTATCTGAGGGAGTTGTGGATGAAGATGTGATGCCGCAGATGGAGCCAATCCCGGATGATTCGGCTATTGCTATTGAGAAGGCTGCGGGGAAGAAGGTAGATGAGTCAGCAACCCCCAATTTGAGTATTGAACATCCTGATGTTTCATTAGAGCGAGTGCAAGAGCTGAGTTCTTCGCAGGGGTCAAAAGTTGCTCTCAACTTGGAGACGGAGAAAGAAGATGAAGTTATTAAGGAGAACCCCTCCGCCTTTGTGCGCACTGTGGAAGACTCCACGGTGATATATAAGAAGGCCCCTTCAGACGGCGATGGGAAATCTGGCCAATCTGGTCGTTGGCGGGGAAAGTTTTCCTCACGTGAAACTGATCCGCCGAGGCCATAACAGCCGTGCTGGGATATCCTGGATACGACCCGGTTCATAAATGCGCTTGATGCTCAAGAGTTTGTGATGTTGTCTGTTCCCCCCGTCGAGCGTGATTACCAAGACAGTGTGGATCAGCGATCCCTCTTTATTGACATGGCTATGAATCTTGCATTGGGTGTTAGTAGCCTCGGTTCTCTTATCCGACGTGAAAACGAATTCATGCGGAATTATCAGAACTTAAAAGATTCAGAGGCCAGCTTGTTGAGGCGTGAAAAAGAGTTCCAACGCGCCCGTCATGACATCCGGTAGAGATTGAGCACCATAAGAAGATGGCTCACGACGTTGTGGAGGAGGTGAACAAGGTGAAGAGGGAAAAGGCTGAAGCTTCTAAGGCATGGTCCGCCGCTTGTCAAAGGACTAATCAAGAGACTGAGCTTCTGCGTTCCACCATTGAAAATTTGAAGAATGAGAACTCTCGTATGAAAAAGGAAGCAGAGCAGAGCCAAAAAAAACCTATGAAGAGAAGCAAGCAGAACTGGCTGACACTATTCGTAAGTACAATAGTCAGCATGATGATCTCCTCAGAGCCACCACCTCACTGTCTGATGCGGAGGCCAAGATAAAAGATCTTGATCTAGAGAATGCCAAGCTTCAGGAAGAAAAGGTATTGGCAGAGTCTTCTTGTTCTCAGGCAAAGTTGGAGTTGGATAAAGTTCAGAATTCATTTGAAGAAGCTACTGATATAGCCGTTGCTGCCAATGAGAGGATCGCTTGGTTGATGAGCGATGGTGCTACTGGGGTAAGTTAGAATTCCCCCTTTTATAAATAATTATATCTTGTTCCGTAAATTTATATAACATTTTGAACTTGCAGATATTCAAGCGTGTCTGGAACGATCCCAAGCTGACAGAAGTGGTTGCCCGCATTTCCAGTACTTCCGTGAAGCAGGTTTGAAGCTGGGCTTTTGCCATCATGCGGATGGTAAGAAGAAAGAAGCCGGGCCATATGAAAACGAGTCATATGATAACGAACTGTTGAAGGCCTATGATGATTATGAGCACTTGAACTTTGAAGTGTTTGAGCTGTTAGAGGCCTGTATGAAGACTGATGACCCTGCTGGTGAGTTGCGCAATTACTTTATAAAGTCAGATCGCCTTGGTGAGGAGCTAGCTGAGAAGGCGCGCAAAGAAGAGGAGGCCAAGAAAGCTGCTTCTTCTGGCGGAGCAGGGACGTCGTCTGCCGCTGGTGATAAGCGCGAAGAAGGTTCAAATACTGATGATGTTTCTCAGTATTTGAATCTTGGATGAATGTTTCCCTTCTTCCCTTATGTTTATTTGTTGTTGTTTACTGTCGATGAACAATTTGTCTTTCTTTACTTATTGTGAAACTGATAGAATGTTTCTTTAAATTGCGCGTGTTTGGTAATCATTAGATGATGTCATCACTTTTTTCTGACACAAGTGTCTTGTCAGACTGCCAATGATTGATGTGACAGTTATGACGGCTGTCAGGGCGACTGTCACACCGTCCTAGGGTAATCGAGTGGTTACCATTAATGGTAATTAATTACCATAATCTCTCTCCTCTATTTATAGTAAGTGTATCTTTCTATCTTCTTCATTAGTTACCTTTGAAAAAAAATTATTGCATACTTTCTGAGTAAATGGCGACTAGCACTTCCATCAGTAGGCTTCAAATCACAGAAAGATTAGCATTGCAAGGGATGATGAAGCTGTCTCAGCATCCCAGCCATGACCAGTCTTCAACAGATGCTCTTGATCGTCTACTGAGTATTGTGAGCAGTTGTTGTCACAAGAAGATATGCGGCCTGATAATCTTGATGATCAAGGGACCTTTGATGGTCAGCCGTTGAAGATGAAGAAGCTGTCGGAGTTGGGAGATGTAACCAAGACTTCCAATACTAAACCCAGGAAGGTTAGGGGTTAATGTATGCTTCCAATGTTTTGAAGTCTTTATGTGTAAATCATAAGTAAAATCTTTTGTAGTTGCTATTGAACGTCTTGTTCATGGGGTATATTTTGTTTTTGTGATGATCCCCCCTTTTTTATGTATATCAACAGTCTATGTCTTTGGTTTGGAGATTGTAGTATTAAACAATGGCTTGTATGACAAAGGCTTGCTTGTAATATAAATGACTTGGACTTAAAGTCCTTATTACAAAATCTGAGAATAATAGATTAAACATAGCATATGCGCAATTGCGCTGCATTCCAAGTACATGGTACTGGTGAACCGTCTAGGCGTTCTAAAGCATACGCTCCTTTTCCCAATACCTCTTGGATTTTGTAAGGTGCTTCCCAGTTTGGAGCAAGCTTTCCTGGTTTTTCCGCATTTGATGCTTCATTATTGCGGAAAACAAAGTCGACAACACGGAAAGATTGTTCCTTGACTCGTGCATTGTAATACTTTTCTAACTGTCGTTTGTATGAGGCTTCGCGGACACAAGCCGAATCTCGGCGCTCGTCTAGCAAATCTAGATTCATCCTCAATTCTTTATCATTATCCGTACATTGCGCGAACAAGACTCTTGGGGATGGATGTGTTACTTCTGTTGGGATGACCGCCTCAGTTTCGTATGTCAAACTGAACGGTGTTTCCCCGGTGCTTGTTTTTGAAAGAGTGCGATGAGCCCATAGAACATGGGGTAATTCATCCACCCAGCCACTACGTCTTGTTCCTAGACGTGCTTTGATGCCTTCAACGATACTTCGGTTTGCCCGTTCAACTTGGCCATTGCCTTGAGGATGCGCGACCGAAGTAAATATTTGTTTGATTTTCATGGATGAGAGCCATTCTTGTAGATGTTGATCTGCAAACTGAGTGCCATTGTCACTTACAATTTCCAATGGTAGACCAAATCTTAAAGGGATTCAAGCAATGCATGACGAACTAAAAGATCTTCATGCTAGTTAAACTTGGACCCTTGTTCCTCGACCTGCTAGAACCAACATTATTGGTTCTAAATGGATATATAGAATCAAATATAAATCTAACGGATCCAGTGATCGTTACAAAGCATGTCTTGTGGCCCAAGGATTCACTCAAATACCGGGTCTAGACTTCTCTCACACCTTTAGTCTAGTCGCCAAGTCTGCCACTATCCGGGTTGTTCTTAGTCTCGCCAGCATTAACAAATGGTCCCTTCGACAATTAGATGTCAATAACGCCTTTCTCAATGGCCATCTCACCGAAACCATTTATATGGAACAACCGCTGGGCTTTGAAGACTCAAACCAACCCAACTATGTGTATAACCTCAACCGTGCTCTTTATGGTTTAAAACAAGCACCACGTGCTTGGTTTCAGCACTTAAGCTTCTTTCTTCTCAATCGTAGCTTTCACAATAATCGAGCCGACATATCTTTGTTCGTTTACAACCACCAAGGTAACTTAATTTATCTTCTTGTTTATGTTGATGACATCATTATCACGGGAATAATGAACATTTCATCAACAACTTCACATCATGTTTAAACAAAGAATTTAAAATTAAGGACATTGACTCTCTAAATTTCTTTCTCGAACTCAAAGTTCATCACACAAAACGGGTCTATTTATAAACCAATCTAAATATGCCCACGACATCTGATGTGTCGTAAAACACATCTATTCTTCTATGTATTTTGAGTTATAATTGAGTCTTTTGTACATAGTTTTTAGTAGTTTTAGGCGTGTATTCGTTTGTTTGTCTATTTTTATCATTGTATAGCTTTTATTAGTTTTTAGTACTTATTTATTTATTTTATTATTTTATAGGTGTTCGTGGAAAATGTGCTCGAAAAGAAAGAATTTTAATTGAGACACGAGCACTTGAGAGCATGTGTTCATGGACGTTGGAGCGTAAACGAGCAACTTTGGTCAAGTCAAGAACAAACGAGCCAGGAACATGGAGTAATAATAATAATAATAATAATAATAATAATAATAATAATAATAATAATAATAATAATAATAATACTATATAAATAATAGTATAATAATAATAATAATAACAATAATAATAATAAAATAATCGTGACAAAGATCACTGATGTGTGTAAATGTATATATAAAAATAACACAAGCTTTAATTAAAACGACTCACCTAAAAACTACACACGCACGGCAAGTGTACCGGTCGCAAAGCAGTAAACAGATAAGACCGAGTATCGAACCCAAAGACGCGAATGCAACTCTAGATCACAACCTCTACCGAATACTAGCCTAAATAAATATATACTTATGTGGGGGGTTAAACTAATGATTATAAACTTAGAAGAAACTAAATATAAATAAAATAACCTCAACTGCTTATAGGAACTTGGAGAAATCAGATAGGAAGAAGGCTGGTTACTTAGGTAAAATCCCTAGACACTAGCAATAAATCCTGAATCTGGTAATTAACTTGAGACCCTATTCTTATCTAATAAACCTCCTGTCAAGGATGGCTCACTAGACTCAAGGCAGGACAAGTGTAGAAAATGCTAAAATGGATCTAGATCGCCCTAGCGTACCAAAATCCCACAGAAATCAGATTAAAACCTCTCCTGGATTAAAACCCTCAAACTATGAAGCAGACTTAAACTCTACTGAAGAAAACCTAGGAAAACTCTAAACACGGACAAGTAGCGACTCCCGCCCTAGCGCTTGCCAACTACCGAACAATGCGTAGTTAGTTACCTAGCAATCTCGAGTTAGATTTCTCACCCTCAAGAATGGACTGCACGTTTTAGTTAATTTATTATATTAGTTTGTTATACTTGTGTCGTACTCCAACTCCAAATACTAGCACGCTAACCTAAGTTGACGAACTAGATTGATTTCAAGACCTAGGGGTATCTCTACATGCCTAGCTCCATAAAACCAATAAACAAATTTCAAATAAAATCAACACCAGCACGCATATATCAAATCCAACAATAAAATTAGAATCATGTAATTCTACACATCAAAATTAAAAACCAAAAACATTAAATACTGCAAATTACGTGTCTAGTTCATAAACCTAAGCAACCATAAAATATTTAGCTCATAATTATAATTAGAAACATAGTCATAGAGTCTCGAAAAACAATAGTAAACATGTCTCTAAATAAATAAAAACTATAAAACAAACCACCGAGTCTTCGAATAATTAATCTTTAGTGCACCACGAACCTTCTCCTTCTCCAAAAATCCTCCAAGACTCCTGTGCCTCTAACAAGATTTTAATTTTCTTCTCCTCGATGCTGTTCGTTCCTTCCAATGTTTTTCGAATGAATGATATATTGTTGTTGAAAGTAATAATCCCTTCATAGAATAATCTGCGCCGCCTTATGTTTTCTTTTGGGTTTTTGGGCCCTTCACAAAGGCCACGAGCCTTGTGCTTGTTGACTTACCATTCTTTTCTTTTCTTTTTTATTTAATTTTATATATATATATATATATATATTATTATTAGCATATTAGTATTAGGTGCTCTCGTAACGTGTTTGCGACTTGATCAAAGTTTCTCGTTTACGCTCAAACGTCTATAAACACCTACAAAATATAAAACGAGTAAATAACTACTAAAAACTAATAAAAATCTATAAAATGATACAGAAAGAAAAACAAACGAATACATGCCTAAGACTACTAAAAACTATATACAAAAGACTCAATTATAACTCAAAATAAATAGGATAATAGATGTGTTTTACGACACATCAAACATCCCCACACTTAACTCTTTTTCGTCCCTGAAAAAGAATTATGCAATGGGATCACAATCAAATAATCTGGCTTCAAAACATAGGTTACTTTAATTTTAAAAATCTAATCACGTGTCAACTGCGATTGCAGGTATACTTGTCCTCTTAATCATGTGCTCGAAAAGGTCACGTATCCATGGCCCAAGATCCAAAGATGGATACGTGATTAGATTTTTTAAAATTAAAGTAACCTATGTTTTGAGGCCAGATTATTTGATTGTGATCCCATTACATAATTCTTTTTCAGGGACGAAAAAGGTTTAAGTGTGGGGATGTTTGATGTGTCGTAAAAACACATCTATTCTTCTATGTATTTTGAGTTATAATTGAGTCTTTTGTACATAGTTTTTAGTAGTTTTAGGCGTGTATTCGTTTGTTTGTCTATTTTTATCATTGTATAGTTTTTATTAGTTTTTAGTACTTATTTATTTATTTTATTATTTTATAGGTGTTCGTGGAAAATGTGCTCGAAAAGAAAGAATTTTAATTGAGACACGAGCACTTGAGAGCATGTGTTCATGGACGTTGGAGCGTAAACGAGCAACTTTGGTCAAGTCAAGAACAAACGAGCCAGGAACATGGAGTAATAATAATAATAATAATAATGGGTCAAGATCATGTACAAAGTGTGTTTTTTGTGAGAAGTGTGAGAAGGTGCTTTGGCCATTGGATCATCTTAATCTAGGGTGTGGATTAATTTAATGGCATTTTTGTAATTAATGTTATAATTTTATTAATTGATTATGTCATTAAGGGTAGGATTGTAAAATACACAGTCTAATTAAATGCCTAATTAAAACCTCATCTATCACCTCTCTCCTCCTATTAATTATGATTTTACAAAATAAGATGATTAAGAAACCTCATCAGGAGCCATTACATTCAATGATACCATTATTCAAGTAATTCAATCCTTTTTTTTTTTGCTACGCAACTTTCCAGTCACAAAATTGGGGTTCTTTTCATCAAAAGTGTCAAATAAATTTGGGAATTTTTCCTAGGAAAATCACGTTCATTCTAGCTCTATTGTTAGTTTTTTTTTTTCATTTATATATTTTGATTGTTTTTTAAAATATGTAGTTATGCATATGAAGTTATGAACTATACTCATAAATGTATGTATAGTTGTGTTTTAAAGTACATTTTAGTGTGTTTTTTGAATGTGTTACTGATTGTGTATGATGAAGATAAAACACACTGGATTGTGAAGAAGATGATGATAAAACACACGGGACTGTTAAAACATAAAGTTGAGAATATTGTGATAAAACACACGGTTATGAACGTAAAACACCTTCTGGATGAAGCAACACATAATATGACAAATGAATAAACACATTCATTTAAAACACCCTAGTATGAACGTAAAACACCACAGTATGAGATTTGGATAATTGATGTAGTAGAATGTGAATGGCAATACGGGCATAATGATTCTTTATAAGAAATCAGTAAAATTCTTGTAAATTCAAACATAATTCCTAATAAAACTATTATTTAATAACAAAATTAATTACACAAATTATCTCCTAAAATAAGTTTAACAACTCAAATTACAATGATGCCTCTCTAGTTAAAAAGATTGGCTGCCACATGTCACATCTAGATTGGTTCTCACATTTCTTACAAAAAATTGGTTTTGTATAAGAACCTAAACCTAATAATAATAATAATAATAATAATAATAATAATAATAATAATAATAATAATAATAATAATAATAATAATAATAATAATCGTGACAAAGGTCACGTATCCATGGCCCAAGATCCAAAGATGGAATTTAGTGTATTTTTGAAAAAAGGGGCCCAAGCATAAAGATAGGTCAGGAAGGAAATTTGGACGGATAGTATTTTATTTTTGAGGCGGCATATATCTATTAGGATAATTCGAAGGAACAGAGGGCACACAAAGGAACCGCCATATTATTTATATTCGAACAGAATTCATTCAACACAGAGAAGGTGTGATCGATTGGAGAATTTTTGAAGACGGAGAAGGTACCGGGGTGCACTAAAGATAAATTATTTGAAGACCCGGGGGTTTGTTTTATCGTTTTATTAATTTAGAGACATGATGAAATTGTTTTTTATAGACTTTGAATCTACGTTTCTAATTATAATTATAAACTAAACTTTTTATGGTTGCTTAGGTTTATGAACTAAACACGTTATATGCAGTTTTTAATGATTTTTGGTTTTTAATTTTGATGTGTAGAATTACATGACTTTAACTTTTATTGTTGGATTTGATATATGTGTGTTGGTGTTGATTTTATTTGAAGTTTGTTTATTGGTTTTGTGGAGTTAGGCATGTAGAGATACCCCCTAGGTCTTGAAATCAATCTAGTTCGTCAACTTAGCTTAGCGTGCTAGTATTTGGAGTTGGAGTACGACACAAGTATAACAAACTAATATAATAATTTAACTAAGACGTGCAGTCCATTCTTGAGGGTGAAAAATCTAACTTGAGTTTGCTAGGTAACTAACTAGGCATTGTTCGGTAGTTGGCAAGCGCTAGGGCGGGAGTCGCTACTTGTCCGTGTTTAGAGTTTTCCTAGGTTTTCTTCAGTAGAGTTTAAGTCTGCTTCACAGTTTGAGGGTTTTAATCCAGGAGAGGTTTTAATCTGATTTCTGTGGGATTTTGGTACGCTAGGGCGATCCGGATCCATCTTAGCATTTCTTCACTTGTCCCGCCTTAAGTCTAGTGAGCCATCCTTGACAGGAGGGTTATTAGATAAGAATAGGGTCTCAAGTTAATTACCAGATTCAGGATTTATTGCTAGTGTCTAGGGATTTTACCTAAGTAACCAGCCTTCTTCCTATCTGATTTCTCTAGTTCCTTAAGTTCGTATTAGTTGCCGAGTTAAGTTAAGTTTAATCTATTTAGTTTAATTAAGTTTGTAATTAATAGTTTAAAATACCCCCCATTTAAGTATATATTTATTTAGGCTAGTATTCGGTAGAGGTTGTGATCTAGAGTTGTCTTCGCGTCTTTGGGTTCGATACTCGGTCTTGTCTGTCTACTACTTTGCGACCAGTACACTTGCCGTGCGTGTGTAGTTTCTAGGTGAGTCGTTTTAATTAGTACTTGTGTTATTTATATATATACATTTACACACATCAACATCCTCACCCGAGCCGGTTTACTTGACTCAAAACCGATTGACACTCCTCTCACATCCAAAGATGTTTTCACCTCTCACGGCAACCCCTTCCATGATCCTACTCTTTATCGCTCTCTCGTGGGCGCTCTACAATATCTCACAATCACCCGTCCTGATATCTCATATGACGTTAACCAAGCTAGCCAATTTCTTCAAAATCCCACAACTGATCACTTCCCGCTAGTAAAAAGGATTCTTCATTATGTTAAAGGCACCCTATCACATGGTTTAACATTTGATCGTCCACTTAACACTACTTTACTAGGTTTTTCAGATGCATATTGGGCTCGATGCATCAACACACGAAGATCCACATACGGCTATTGTATCTACTTAGGAGGGAACTTAGTTTCTTGGAGCGCTAAAAAGCAACCAACGGTGTCCTGATCCAGCTGTGAGTCAAAATATCGTGCCATGGCAAATACGATAGCAAGTCACCTTCTTCAGGAACTTCATGCTCCTCCACCGAGTCGACCGACACTATTATGTGACAACAAGAGTGCCCTATTTTTAAGTCAAAATACAATGTCACAAAAAAAACCAAGCATATCGACATTGGCTATCATTTCGTTCGTGAATTGGTAACCGCCGGCAAGCTTCACACAAAATTCATCGCAACCAACAAACAAGTTGCCAACATTTTCACCAAGAGTTTGCCAAAACCGTTGTTTGAAAAATTTCGCATAATGCTTCTTTTTGGTCCGCCACCAACTTGCATTGACGGTGGTATTAGACAATAGCATATTTCATAGAGCAATATCCTCCTACTCATCAATGTATTCAATGTAATTATGTAGTCAATAGTTTCTTAGCTTAGAGGAGTAATTCTCTCCACATTATTAGTCTAGTAATTTGTATTTAAAGGGTTGTAACATTGCAATGAAATTCAAGTTGGCCATTGTAATTTCATAATTCTTCCTTTTGTTTTTCTTATTGCTGCTATTAGTGTTTTAAAAAATGACATATATTCTTTAATATTATTGATATAGGAATTATGTTTTAATTAAGTTTAAATCAAACTTATCTCGGGTTAGCCAACTAAATTCAATTTCGACCGTATCGCTAGGCAGAATTGAAGGAAATCGGTTCGGCAACGTAGCTTGTAGCGATTAGTTAGCGAGCACTCAACGCCAAGGAGGAGCTTTACAACATTGCCTAATGACATCCGTTGATGGAAAAACTGAAGGGATCGAACATGATGAAATCGCTTGGATGACAAAACTGACGAGATCAAATACTGAAACTTCGTAGTTGAACATGTGTAACCTATTTTTTATTTACAAAATAAATATTATTTGCTATCACCAATTTTGATAATTATTTTGTGGAAAAATTACAGAAATCGTTCTTTATGTTAACCTATTTTTTCAGTAGATGTCCTTAAACTTCAAAAGTGATGAGAATCGTCCTATATGTTCTAAAATCTTTCAAATCTCGTCCTTTAGCACTAACCTGGTTAGTTTTTTTGGTTAAGTTATATCACGTGAAAGTCACATGAGGGCATAAAAGATATTTCACCCTCGTTTTCATTTAACCTCTTTTAAAATCCTCCAAACACTGCAACCCATCTTCCCCAATTCAACCAAATTAGGTTTCCCTCACCCCAATCCACACAATTTAATAAGAGTTAGAAGAACTACTAATTACTGTTTCCAATGGATGCAGTAACGTTCGACATCATAATCGCAATAATAATCCTCTTCTTCATCATCATCTGCTTCATCACAATCGAAGGCACCTGCAAACGCCGCTTATAACTCAACCCAAATGACGTCGTTTCATCACCCTAAACTACAGATCTACACTCCACTCCTCCTTTTCCTCCTAACCTTTTCCCTTCAATAAAGCTTTCGGTCACCAGTGTCAACACTCACATGAATCCCATGAACCCCATGTTCATCACCATCATCATCATGATAATGGGTATGCTGATTTAGGTGTAAAGAAGCTCCCTGAAGAGTTAGCTGAAGAAGAAGATCGTAAGTTTGAATTTAATAAATTTACGTCAGGAATTGATCACGGCAGTGACTCAGAGCTGTCTGGGATTGGTAATGTTAATGATTGTTGATAATTGATGGTGTTTAATAAGTAATTTCTGTTGTTAATTGTGTTTTTTAGGGCTTTGGATTCGTGCAATGGGGTGTTCACTGTTGGTGAGCTTGGCTTCTTTGATATGTTTGATTTTACTGCCATTGATATTCTGTGAGTTGATTAAGTTTTGGAAAAAGTACAGAAATTGTATCTATGTAACACCCCAACCGATGGCGGAAACATCGGGGTGTCACGTAGTGACGATTGTTCAATAGCTCATGGACTAGAAATGTAAATTTGAATACATTGAATTTAGTAATTTATTACATTAAAAGAAATACAACAATTACGACTAGCAATCTAAACTAAGATATAGTAATCCCAATCTAAGTCTATGTTCCAAACGCTTGGAAGTAATCTCATAAGAACCTGAAACATGTATGAAAATGATTTGGTCAATACAAAATGTATTGGTGAGCATACCCTGTTTGAATAAATATAGTTGGAAAAGTGTTTAGCAATTCATGTGCGGTACCATTTGCAATTATGTAATAAGTAATATCCGTTCAAAATCAACCCTATGTAAAGAAAAGCAGATATATATAGTATGCGCTAGTAGTAATGTAATACATAGCAATGACAAGGACTCTCAACAGAGTCACAAGGGTATATACCATAGTACTATTCATTGAAATGCCAGGCCCTCAAAGGTTAATAATTTTGACAAGTCATAGACACACAAATTAACATAAAGCAAACACACATGAGAATTGCATTTAGTAAAATGAAGTAGAAACTTGATAATAAGTACATGAGTCACCCCAAAATAGTAAAACAGTAAAAAAGGGAAAGATATACTCACAGTTTGCGAAAGCGATCAAAATCCACTTAAGCGGTCGTGAGCTAAGTAATGGGAATTCCGAGGAATTCAACCTATAATGTGTAAGCATACTAATAAGGAAATGTCTAAAAAGTCTAAGGTAACTAGGGTCTAAGGCATTAGGGTTTGCTAAGTCGTTTTGGGGAATTAGAGTTTTTATGATAAATCGAATTATTATAGAAGTTGTATATTAAAAATAATATACCAAGTTTGTAAATATGGTTTAGGTAATATAATTTTTATCAATTAAATATTTAGGTCAACATATGTTTAAATAATTAATACAAAATAATTTAGTCAATTACTTTAACTAATTATCGTAAATAAATACAATAATCATCAATATTGAATTAAATATTTATGAGTTACACCATGACCCAATAATGATAATAAAGACTTTCAAACTTAATAATTTTTTCTGTTTTATAAGCAATGCATTTATAAAATAGAAGTTAAGTAGTATAAATAAATATATAATTAATTATGTCTAATTAAACATAATTAAGTCTAAAATTACAAGACATGATCAAAAAATGTTATTCCTACAGAAAATGGATACTTTCTGAGGTAAATTGATGAAAATAATTTTCCCATAATTTTATAAACTTATTTATATTTAAAACATATTTAATGAGATTAAATAATGTTTAAATGATTAAAAATAGGAAAATTAATAAAAATAAGTGTTTTCTGAACCAATAATTTTTATTTTAGCTTATTATGATTAGAAATAATTTCTCAAAAAGTTTGAGATTAAAATCGTTAAAATGAATTTTTAATCAATTAATTATGATTTAAAACCATTTAATTCAATAAAATATAAAAATAAGACAATTTTCAGAACATAAAAGTGGGGTAATTTTCTATAAGGTGTCAAGAAGCTACTCCTAAATTTTTATAATTTTTGGAGCAAAAATGAATTTATTATGAATTATTTGGTATTTATGATTTATATAAATAAGGAAATTTAAATAATATGATATAAAAAAACGAAATAAAAAAAATGGGGCATGGCAGATTCGAACCCGAGTGGTTCTTGTTGTCATCTCACACCCATACCACTAGACCAAGCACAATATTTGTTAACTCAATTGAAATGTAATAATATATAAACAATAAATAAAATTGATCTTCTTCCCCAATTATTAGCTCAAGAACCTAACCCTATACCAAATCTAATAAACCCAATACAGATACGATTATACATCTGTTATAAGGGGCTTATGTTCAGAAATGTATAAGAAACAAATTGGCAATAAAAATATTACTCACACGATCGCAATGAGGGTCGAAGAAGAAGAAAGAGGACGATGGGTTCTGACCGATTTGTTGACCTTCTGTTGATGATTAAACCAATTTAAAAGTGGGTTTGTGTTGTGTAAGGGTCGTTGAATGATTAGAAATAGTCTATTTATAGGTTATAGCACGAATTGTAACATATGATTTGGCTTTAAATTTTCGGTAATAAAGTCGACGGTTTCAACTAAAAATCATTGATTAATAGTTATATACATGATTAAAACGTATGTCACTGATCCATCTTGATTCGAAACTGATGGAGAATAAAAAAAAAATGGAATAGAAACGGTTTAAAAACGCCTAAACGGGATAAGTAATCGTTCACCGGAATCCACTCCGGTGGCCGGTCGACTGATCGGAAAAAGTGAATGAGGGACAGAGGAGACAAAATCTGATTTGCTTGAAAGTTTTGATAATTGGCATAAAAGGTCCCTAGATTTTATCTTGGTTAAGTTTATTATAATCTAGTTAGCTTTTCCTTTATAAAAAATTACTTAGTTAACTAACTTAACTTAAAAGTTTTTAAAATTTGAATTTTTTTTTTTTTATAGAATCTTTTACGAATAGGTTTCAACATACGCATTTAGTAAAACTTACACCCGATCCATAATAAATATAAATGATAAAACTTTAGTTCGCTCTAAAATTAAATTTGTAAAAACAACGAAACTTACAGGGACTATAATGGAAATTTTTTTGAAGGACTATTATTGTAAATCGGATGAAAGACGAGGGTGACGGATGTCACAGTCTCCCCTACTTTAGAAAATTTCGTCTCGAAATTTCCTTCAAGTGGAGGTTACTATGATACAAAATGCGTTGTAAAAGCCAAGTAGGTGTTAAATTTGCATGAGTTATCATTTAACAAAATTTAAAGTAGTGGTTTAATATTCAAAGTAAAAGTTTCAAAATCTTTGACAGTTAACTCAAAGTTAGAAAAGCTAAAAGTTTAAATGGAAAAGGCTTTGGGAATGTGTAACTGGTGAGGAAACTGAGGTACTAATGAAGCAGTCTCCCCTACTTTAGAAAAGTTTTCTGACCGAACTTTACTAAGGACATACAACAGGATTTCGACTAACAGAGAATGTAAGAGTATACAAAGTTTGGACTTTCTAAGTGGGTGGTCAAGAGAAAGACTCCAGGAAGACGAATGAAGCTCACGTAAGAATGTTCTTATCGAAAATGCTAGCTATTAGTCAACGATCTAATGAATAGGTAACTATAAAGTAATGGGTAGGTTCTTGGTGAGACTCTAGTCCGTTCCCGCAGTATCGTTTATGCTTATATATAGGGTGTACCGCAGCTAACCCACCACACTCCAGATACTTTGGACTCGTACTGTTTGTCTACCAACAGCCTAAATAGAATTGCCACACCACCCTCATGTACCTGTAAACCCATGATTGCGTCCGGACCGTAATCATCGATTTACCTTACACTAAGGTGTTATGCTTTTCCATAACCCTATCCTAAGTAATACAAGAAACAAATGGTGCAACCAGGGATATGCTAAGTAATTGATACTGCAATGAAACAATGACATGGTTAGAGGTCCTTCCCTTTCGGGTTTACCCTTTAACCGTAATGAGAGTAACATGTAAGTAATAGATATGGTTAGAGGTTCTTCCCTTTCGGGTTCACCCTTAATTGGTAACTTTTGTTCACATCATTGGCTCTAAACACTCATATTGATAGACTCTGAGGTTTACACCGTTCCCCTCGGATTGAAGAAATACTCTAATCGAGTCGTACGTAGGCACTGGCTTAGATCTCATACAAGTTATCAACTAGTGTCTTCGTTGGCCATGATGATGAACAAATTAATGTAAAGTATAAAAGGGTTTTGCTCACAACAGAAAAAAAAATATGCATACCGAATATGCGTTCTTGTAAGTATATAAGTATAGCATAAAATTCCGATTGAAAGAATAGTATAACATAAATCGAGTAAATCGCACAATTTGCACAAAATGAAAGTAAACGAGTTAAATTAATGCTCAAAACAGTGTTGTAAGAATAACTACTAATAACTAGTGCGAGAATAGTTGCGAATAACGCGTGAAAATAACTACCAACAAAAGAATAATACAAAAATAATAAGATAATGTGCGAGCGTAACTATAAATAGAATGGTGTAAAAATAATAATAATGAAACTTACTGTAAATGAAAGTGCGCAGAACAGACGTATAGTCTACTGGTATGAGGATAACTTTTTGGAAACCGAAGAATGTTTTAAGTTCAAAACAGGTTCACTTGAAAAGATTCCGTAGGTACACATTTTCATGTGTTTACGAGATGTCGAGTTTGAAAAGTGTTATAAGGTATATTATTAGTTGCAAATTTCTCCCGAAAACATATATTGGATACGTTATATGAAAACATGCAGATTTACATTTTAATTTGTAAAATATGCGATGCAAGTTTATAAAATGCAAGATGAAATCATTTAATGAAGTGTGTGTAAATCTAATGTGTTTCGAAAGACCAAGATTTAAAATGGCGTGAAGGTTGTGAATGATCCCAGATGCCTTGACGAATTTTGGAAAATAGAATTTTCCGTATTTAGACATTATTTAACTTGTAGGTTGAAATCTCATTAAAGTCGAAAATTTTTCTAATTGTTATGAAATGTTGAGAAAATCCAAGTGTTACCCGTTAGGACTGGGTAAACTTGAAACCTTTTAATTGTCAATTCTTACGAAGTTTATACATCGAAAGATCTTTTGTTTGTAAGGATCGTTAAGTTATCTCTTTGGGCTCATAGCGGGCTACTTGTTTCAAGGCACAAGGTGTATAAAAAGTGTGTACTATTCTAGTGAATTCCAAAACTTTAGCGGGATTAAAAAAAACGAAATGTAGAAATAGATCCTTGAGATGTGGATTTCACTCCTAACTCAAAGATGTTATTTCAAAATTGAAAATTCTTATAGAATGAAAACCAATCACTAAGTTAAGGATGTAACACCCCAACCGATGGCGGAAACATCGGGATGTCACGTATTGATGATTGTTCAGTAGCTCATGGTGAATAATAAATTCTCATTATATAATTTAAATGAATTACATACAATTGTTCTAGAATTGGTACATCAAATTGAATAAAACTATACACATATCTTCAAGCATCAAATCAAAATCTTCAAGCAAATAGAACCTGAAACATGTTAAGTTGAAAATGTTTTGGGTCAACAAATGTTGGTGAGAATTACATAGGTTTTGATAATAGAATAAAATTGTTGTGCAATTCATGTGTCATGGCAATCTAGTCCATATGCGAAAACATACTAGAAGTAAATCGAGTGCATAATCAACCTTGTTGACTGTTGTAATTGTGGTACATCCCATACGCTCATGGTTCACTCGTTTAAATTGCAGTAACAAACACCCACGTAACCTTTGTAGGAGGCACGTATCCGGGTGGGATTGTCAGTCCAATAGATCTATCAATGTATACCGTTTGGCTGATGAATGTTTATGCTAGAATTGTGCTTACTCTAGTCATGTTCAAGACATAATGCAACATAGAAAAAACACATAGACACATTGATGATTGAATTGCATAAATGATGTTGTAACATGTTTCACCCCAAAAAATGGTGATAAATAGAAAAGGGGCTATGTAAAACTCACCTTGGTAAAATGTTATATCTGTTGAAAATAGTGTGTTGCCCAAATGTATCAAGTATCACCTATAATGAGGTAATAGATATGTCTAAGTCTATCAAGTCTACAAATGTATAAGTTCTAGGGCTTCGAATTGGGGATAAATGCTTGTTTGATTAATATGAAAATTGTTTGATAAATGAGAGAATATTAGTAAATAAATAACCAAAAATCTTTTTATGAAATTTAAATTTAGGATGGTCACAATAATGTGTTTAAAGTACAAAAATAATTTTTATAAAATTATTTCCTTTAAAATAGATTTTTAATCTATTTATTACAAATTGTCAAAATTTAACTTTAATATTCAAAAAAATACTAAAATTAAAGAATTATTGTTTTAAAAATCATATTTCTGTTCTAAATATTTAAAAATAAATTGTATAAAATTTTGGTGCAAAAAATAATAAAAATTGAATTTATTATGATTTAATTATGATTAAATCTAACAAAAATTGATTAAAAATATAAAATAAATGATTTTTCTGAATTAAAAATTATTTCAGTAAGGTTTAATATTGTACAAACATAGGGTAATTTTTGTAGAAATTAATAAAATTGTTTTGATATTTTAATGGATTTCTATAAATATAATAGTATAAAATTGATTTAATTATTATAAATATTAAATAAATGAATTTCAGAAAAATAAAAATTGTAAATAAAACTTTTATCTCAGATTTAATAAATATAATTTTTTTTAGAATTTATAAAATAGTTTTAATATTTAAAAACGAATTTATAAGATTAAAATGTTTAATATATATATTAATTGATTTGTTTGTTTGAAAAATGAAAAAGAGAAAAAGAATGTCACGTCCGGGACTCGAACCCGCGTGACTCGGCTGTGGGACACCAGACACAACCACCTGGTCTAAGCCAGTGGTTGTGTTTGGTTGTTGTTAATATAAAATAAATACAGAAAGGTGTTCTTCCCCAAAACCTCAATTACGAGCCCTAGATCTACAATCAGGCAAATCTCACAACATTAACCCAATTAAACATAGGGCTAATGTTGTGCAGACGCCGATTAACAAAACCCACAATAAAAATTACACTTACAGTCACTTTATGATCACGATTGATTGGTCAATGGCTCGAAGTCAAAATGCGATCGTTTATGAAGATCAGAGAGTTTTTATGAGGAATTGAGGATTGGAAAGGTTATTCGGCGATGTGAGATGGTCCAGCAACATCTAATTTATAGGGTAAAGGATTTGTGTTTGATTTGGCAAGTTTTGACTATGACATGAATGTGTGACGCGTCAATCAATCAAATTGGTAACAATTGAGAGCTAATTATGGTGTGACTGAGTCCTAATAGGACGGAGATGATGATGCAAGATCAATCACAGTCAATTGCGAGTTATTGGTTGTGATTTTGGCAAGTCGTGTACCTCAGTTGACTTTCCAAGTCAACTGAGGTGATTTCAAGTTGTTATATAATTAATACGGCCCAGGTTAGAACAGATATGATGGTTTAGAGCAGCTGGTTGGTGCTTGGGTGTGGTGTGGCTGTCTGTCCGGATTCGATCCTTGGCGTGGACACTTTTTTTTTATTTTTAAAACAGAAATGGGAAGGAGGGTTTGGTGGGCCGGCCTGATGGGCCTAAGACATTACTGGGCTGAGCAAAAAGGTTTGGGCTCAGAATTGGGTTGGGTAAACAAATCAATAAATTAATTATGGTTTATATTATTATTATTATTATAAACTTTTATATATATATATATATATATATATATATATATATATGTGTGTGTGTGTGTGTGAAAAAAATTATCTTTGTATAAGGGTTCAAAATATCTCCAAAAATAATAAAACTTGTCGTTTTACTCCGTAACGTATAATAAATGCGTAATGTTACAAAGGATATCACTCCTAGCTTAGTGGTTAAGTTCCTTTTTGAAAGAAATACTCTTTGAGGTGTGGATGTCACTCATATCTCAAAGATATATTCCTAAGATAAATAACATATAAAGGAGTGAAACTAATCACCAAGGTATGGATGTCACTCCTAACTTGGTGACATCGTTTCGTTTGTGAAATACGATTGTCTTCCTCTCCAAGTAAAATATCGAAAGAATAACAAGAAAGGATCATAGCGAAAATATCTTGAAAGAAAATATAAGAATAAGGGAAATATACACGAGATGACTCGTGAAAATAAGCTTAGTTATAGACTAGGCTAAAAGGCATTCTAATAACCTAATTCCCTATAACCATGGCTCTGATACCAATCTGTAACACCCCAACCGATGGCGGAAACATCGAGGTGTCACGTAGTGACGATTGTTCAATAGCTCATGGACTAGAAATGTAAATTTGAATACATTGAATTTAGTAATTTATTACATTAAAAGAAATACAACAATTACGACTAGCAATCTAAACTAAGATATAGTAATCCCAATCTAAGTCTATGTTCCAAACGCTTGGAAGTAATCTCATAAGAACCTGAAACATGTATGAAAATGATTTGGTCAATACAAAATGTATTGGTGAGCATACCCTGTTTGAATAAATATAGTTGGAAAAGTGTTTAGCAATTCATGTGCGGTACCATTTGCAATTATGTAATAAGTAATATCCGTTCAAAATCAACCCTATGTAAAGAAAAGCAGATATATATAGTATACGCTAGTAGTAATGTAATACATAGCAATGACAAGGACTCTCAACAGAGTCACAAGGGTATATACCATAGTACTATTCATTGAAATGCCAGGCCCTCAAAGGTTAATGATTTTGACAAGTCATAGACACACAAATTAACATAAAGCAAACACACATGAGAATTGCATTTAGTAAAATGAAGTAGAAACTTGATAATAAGTACATGAGTCACCCCAAAATAGTAAAACAGTAAAAAAGGGAAAGATATACTCACAGTTTGCGAAAGCGATCAAAATCCACTTAAGCGGTCGTGAGCTAAGTAATGGGAATTCCGAGGAATTCAACCTATAATGTGTAAGCATACTAATAAGGAAATGTCTAAAAAGTCTAAGGTAACTAGGGTCTAAGGCATTAGGGTTTGCTAAGTCGTTTTGGGGAATTAGAGTTTTTATGATAAATCGAATTATTATAGAAGTTGTATATTAAAAATAATATACCAAGTTTGTAAATATGGTTTAGGTAATATAATTTTTATCAATTAAATATTTAGGTCAACATATGTTTAAATAATTAATACAAAATAATTTAGTCAATTACTTTAACTAATTATCGTAAATAAATACAATAATCATCAATATTGAATTAAATATTTATGAGTTACACCATGACCCAATAATGATAATAAAGACTTTCAAACTTAATAATTTTTCTGTTTTATAAGCAATGCATTTATAAAATAGAAGTTAAGTAGTATAAATAAATATATAATTAATTATGTCTAATTAAACATAATTAAGTCTAAAATTACAAGACATGATCAAAAAATGTTATTCCTACAGAAAATGGATACTTTCTGAGGTAAATTGATGAAAATAATTTTCCCATAATTTTATAAACTTATTTATATTTAAAACATATTTAATGAGATTAAATAATGTTTAAATGATTAAAAATAGGAAAATTAATAAAAATAAGTGTTTTCTGAACCAATAATTTTTATTTTAGCTTATTATGATTAGAAATAATTTCTCAAAAAGTTTGAGATTAAAATCGTTAAAATGAATTTTTAATCAATTAATTATGATTAAAACCATTTAATTCAATAAAATATAAAAATAAGACAATTTTCAGAACATAAAAGTGGGGTAATTTTCTATAAGGTGTCAAGAAGATACTACTAAATTTTTATAATTTTTGGAGCAAAAATGAATTTATTATGAATTATTTGGTATTTATGATTTATATAAATAAGGAAATTTAAATAATATGATATAAAAAAACGAAATAAAAAAAATGGGGCATGGCAGATTCGAACCGAGTGGTTCTTGTTGTCATCTCACACCCATACCACTAGACCAAGCACAATATTTGTTAACTCAATTGAAATGTAATAATATATAAACAATAAATAAAATTGATCTTCTTCCCCAATTATTAGCTCAAGAACCCTAACCCTATACCAAATCTAATAAACCCAATACAGATACGATTATACATCTGTTATAAGGGGCTTATGTTCAGAAATGTATAAGAAACAAATTGGCAATAAAAATATTTACTCACACGATCGCAATGAGGGTCGAAGAAGAAGAAAGAGGACCGATGGGTTCTGACCGATTTGTTGACCTTCTGTTGATGATTAAACCAACTTAAAACTGGGTTTGTGTTGTGTAAGGGTCGTTGAATGATTAGAAATAGTCTATTTATAGGTTATAGCACGAATTGTAACATATGATTTGGCTTTAAATTTTCGGTAATAAAGTCGACGGTTTCAACTAAAAATCATTGATTAATAGTTATATACATGATTAAAACGTATGTCACTGATCCATCTTGATTCGAAACTGATGGAGAATAAAAAAAATGGAATAGAAACGGTTTAAAAACGCCTAAACGGGATAAGTAATCGTTCACCGGAATCCACTCCGGTGGCCGGTCGACTGATCGGAAAAGTGAATGAGGGACAGAGGAGACAAAATCTGATTTGCTTGAAAGTTTTGATAATTGGCATAAAAGGTCCCTAGATTTTATCTTGGTTAAGTTTATTATAATCTAGTTAGCTTTTCCTTTATAAAAAATTACTTAGTTAACTAACTTAACTTAAAAGTTTTTAAAATTTGAATATTTTTTTTTTTATAGAATCTTTTACGAATAGGTTTCAACATACGCATTTTAGTAAAACTTACACCCGATCCATAATAAATATAAATGATAAAACTTTAGTTCGCTCTAAAATTAAATTTGTAAAAACAACGAAACTTACAGGGACTATAATGGAAATTTTTTTTGAAGGACTATTATTGTAAATCGGATGAAAGACGAGGGTGACGGATGTCACAATCTATTTGGGGGCTAGGGTTCAACAGTGGTTGTCGAATGTGGGGTTCATGCTGGGTGTCGAATTTGGGGTGTTTAGATGTTAGCGGCAGGTGGTGATTGTGTGGGGTGGTAGGTGGCATGTTGTGGTGGTGGGGGGTTGGTGTAGGCAGCTTATGGTGCTGGGGGTTGGTGGGGCAGGTGGTTGTTGTGTTGTGTTGGTGGTAGGTTGATGGTGGGTTAGTGGTGGTGGCGGGTGGTGGATGGTGGCATAGGTTGGTGGCGGGTGGTGGAGGATGGGAGGGACAGTGGTTGGTGAAGAAGCTAGAGAGAATGAGAGAGTGAAAAAAAGATCAAGGGGAGAGAGATGTAGTTGAGAGAGATATATTTTCTTAGTTTAGAAAAATAATATAGGATTATTTATTAAGTATATATTAAATTAATGAAGGAAATTACGAAGTTACCCTCATGTGGGGTTCACATGACCATTTTTAACGTTAAAATGTAACCTCGTTAGTGCTAAAAGACGAAACTTGAAAGATTTTAGAACATATAGGACGATTCTTATCACTTTTGAGGTTTAAGAACATCTACTGAAAAAATAGGTAAACATAAAGGACGATTTCTGTAATTTTTCTTTATTTTTTAAATCCTATTGTAAATAATTTTTCCAAACTCCACCAATTTTGACAGAGGTTAAATCTTTTACTTGATTATTTAGAAATTTAAGGGAATAACCTTTCACATAACCAAACTCCAACGTCTTTTACAATAATAAATTCCAAATGCTAACCTAATTCCCGCCTTAATTACCAAAATTCTTTATTCACATCAACACCAATGGGCAAAGGAATATTCTTCACCTCCGCCTCCATTCTTCTCGCCGTCTTCATCACCGCCACCATACGCCACCACCTTCACCATCACCACCACTACCACCACCACAACCCACCACTACCCAACTACACTTCCAATGCCTCCAAACTCCTCCGATCACACGGCTTCACCTTAACCTCCAACTTCCTCCACATCTCACCCGAACAACTCTCCCTCTCAAACCCGAATTCACCGTTAACCGTCTTTGCGGTCCCCGATACCGCTATATCCAACCTCTCAGTCCGTCCATACATGATCAATACCCTAATTGCACACCACACTTCACCCACAAAACTAACCCTCGAAGATTTATTAAAGAAACCCTTGAAAACATGCTTACCTACATTAATCCCAAACCAAACTGTTACAATAACCAAGATTGATTACAAAAAACGTGTTCTTGAAATCAACAATGTGTTGATCACTCACCCGGATTTGTTTCTTGATGGGCATGTAACCATTCATGGTATAGCAGGTTCTTTTGCCACCTTTGATCATCAACATAATAATATTGTTTTACCAAGTTGTGAATTGGATAATAACATTGGGTTGGTTAAGAATAAAGATGAATGGAAGAGAATGATTAAGTTTCTTGGTTCGTCTGGATTCATGGCGTTTGCGATCGGGTTGGAGACTGTAACTGATGGGATTTTTAAAGATTTTAAGAACTTGAATTCGGTTACTGTTTTCGTAACGAGGAATGTGGTTTTGAGAGCGATGTCTTCGCCTTTGTTGGACAGGTTTATGAGGGTTCATGTTGCTATGCATAGATATTCGTTTAAAGAGTTGGTTGGGCTGCCGCCTAGTGCGACATTGTCGACGTTGGTTATTGGAAAACATGTGGTTGTTAGTGAGAATTCGAAGGTTTCGAAGGGGGTGATGATCGATGGAGTGTCGATTACGGTACCGGATTTGTTTGTGTCGAAGAATTTGGTTGTTCATGGGATTGCTAGGGCTTTGAGTATGGATGAGCTTTCAAGTATGTCTAGATAGAAATGGCGGTTTTTTCTTTTTCAAATTCTTTTTATTCTATGGGGTTGTTCAGTGTAGCAAGTGTATATGCACATTCATGTTTCGTTTTTTGATCCAATGGGGTTGTTGACCTGATAATTTTATAGTGAAAACCTTTTAATTGGGAATGTATGGTGAAAAGTCTAGGCCTAGAAAGGCCATGGGACGGGTTAGAATGGGTTCGGATTAATTTCAGTGTCATCTGTATGATAATGTTATTAATTTTAGCAAATAAGCATATCTAACAAGCTAGGTATAAAGTCATTCACATATATACATACTCTAAACTAATTTGGGGAATGATTTACCTCACTTTCTAAGAGAACCTATTGTTCTATATTAAAATCCAAAAGGCTTATGTTAAATATACCAAGATTTGGAAACGCATCGTTTTAACTGTCGCGTACGCTGCTGTCTGGAGGATATGGCTGGCCAGAAATAACAAATTGTTCGACAACAGGTCTATCCAACCGCGGAAATCGGTGGATCTCATTAAAGAAGACGCTTTTGTGTGGTTGACCCATAGATCGAATCTTTGGATGCCGTCTTGGGATAAGTGGGTAGATTTTGATGTAGCTAGTTGTGTGTAAGGTCCGCCTTGTTGTTGTCTGTCTTGGTGTCGTGTTGTTCGGCTTTTGCCGGTTTTTGGTGTTTGTTTTTTCCAGCCCCTTGCTGGCTCTTTATATATATATATATATAAAACGTTTCGCAGTTAAAAAAAAAGGATTAATCTACCAATTTAGTCAAACTGCATTTAATGAGCTAATCTACCAACTAATTAAATAATGATTAAGTTAGTATTTACTATGGGCATTGTTAAATATATCAACTTAGTCAAACATTTTACTTGCATTAAATGCTATTGGCTTTTCAATACACACTTCTTCAATCAATTTATTAAATTTTTTTTTGAAAACACATAATTTATTAAATAAGTTAGTTGTATTAAAGTTATTATTATTAATTTTTTTTAAAAGCACATAAGTAATCTTCTTATAAATAGCAACTTGTACAATGACTATGGCCACAACCACAAACTTTTATTATAATTTCTTGTAGATGTCGATTTCTAGAGAAAACAACTCAATCGTAGGAGGTGATTCTTTTATGAGGACACCCGAATTTGTCACTAATCAGGTACCAACTTTTATATTATTGTTATATGTTCATATAGGAGGTATTTCAACTTTTATTTTGCATTCACAATGTTTTATGAGAAAAAATATAACTTTGTCTAAAAACTATAATTTCGTCAAAGGAATATGTAACTTCTATTTTGAGAAAAATACGTAACTTTTATTAAGAGATTAGAAGAATGAGAGAACCAACTTCACTGATCAAGATTATTAACAAAAAGAAAAGAAAGAAACCATGTATGTATCTTGTTTTGTGATTTACAGCAATCAAGATTTTGCTTTTACCTCACCCCACCATAGACCCACTCCTGCTAGTAATCTACCAAGAATGATTTAAATGCATATAATAAATAAAATAATATAACTTCGTGTCTGGCATTCACAAAGTTATAATAACTGTGTTTTTTTTTTAATCTCGTCAAAAGAAAAAAAAATATTCGGATAAATATATTATTTTACACGGTAAATATAAAACTACTTATAAATGTTAACACAAATAAAATTCATTTTTAGGCATTCGGGTCTTGTGAAGCATTGGTGGATTGGGTACAAAAGTTGGGATACTCACTTGGTGTTGTCGTCGTGAAAAAAAGATCAAATAAAAGACCATGTGGTTTCGTGTATAAGGTTGTGTTCCAATGTGATCGTAGCGGCGAATATAAAGTTAAAGATTCAAGTAAAGTTACCAGCACAAAAAAAAAACTAATTGTCCATTCGAATTAGAAGGAACATATTCAAATGTATATGGTTGTTGGACCTTAAGGGTGATATGTGATGAACATAACCATCAACCTGTACTGTATATGGAGGGTCATCCATATGTAAAGCGACTTTCCAAAAATGAATTTAATTTGGTTGTAGATTTGACAAGGATGAATGTGGCGCCACGTGATATTCTAGCAATAGTTAAGGAGCGGAATTTAAGTAATGTGTCTACACTCAGGACTATTTACAACGCACGCAACAAAATTCGCATGGTCGATCAAGTAGGCAAATCTCCAATGCAGGTTCTCTTGTCCATTTTGCACTCTAATGGTTATGTTTATGAAATTACTACAACCGGGTGTAACGAGTTAGAAAATTTATTCTTCATTCATCCGACATCGTTTGATATTTGGCGTGCATTTCCACACGTGTTGCTTATAGATGTCACCTACAAAACGAACCACTATAATATTCCTTTCCTTCAGGTTGTTGGTGTAACTTCAACTAGCAATACGTTTTCCATAGCTTTTGCCTTTATGCATAATGAAAAGACAATTAACTAGACAAGTGCATGTACCCACGTGTTATAGTCACAGATAGAGAGCTGGCACTAGTGAATGCATGCAAAGAAGTTTTTCGGATGCTGCTCGTTTGCTTTGTCGGTGGCACATTGAGCAGAACCTCTTTAAGAAATGCAGGCAATCTTTTAGGTCATTAAAGGCTTGGGAAAATTTTCTTTCGTTATGGAAGTTACTAGAAAATTCTACAACGTTGGAATCTTACAAAGAAAATTACAAGCAACTGGAATCAATGTTGATAAAATATCCACGTATGTCTTCTATATTCACGTACAAGTGTATATATATTTCTTATATATATATATATATATATATATATACAGTTCTTACCAGTTTATTTTGATTTTCAGGTGTTTTAGAATATGTAAATAAAAATTGGTTGAACGAATATAAGGAAAGGTTTGTGTCTGTCTGGATTGATCAGCATCTCAACTTTGGAAATAACACAACCAATAGAGTAGAGAGTCAGCATGCAAAGCTAAAAAAATATTTGGAGGGATCAAATTCTAGTTTGGATAGATTTGTGAGTTGTATTGACCGAATCGTGAAGTCGCAACAAACAGCAATTAAAGAAAGCTTGGAAAGTAGCAGAATTGTCCGCATTCATCAACATAATCTACGATGTTTCACACTATTGCGTGGTTATGTTTCAAAAGAAGCTCTCAAAATAATTCTTGAAGATCGGGAACGATGGAAGGATCGCCCGGTAGACTGTGATTGCCGACTTCGCACCAGTCATGGGTTACCATGTGCTTGCGAACTTTCAAAGTATATAAGTTCACGTAAGTATTTTATCTACTTCCAATTTATTGTTTTAAACTCTTCATTCTAAAAGTTTAGAGAAAATAGTACTTATTTATATTTGTATGTAGATCAATATGTTCCCTTGGATTCGATTGATATTTTTTGGAGGAAGCTAGATATTTCACCATTGACATCTTTGCAAAATGACGATGTTAATTGTGATAACGAACTGCAACTTTTTAAAGAAAACTTTGACAAGCAGTCCAAAGATGGGAAGAAAAGTTGGCTAAGAAAACTGAAAGATATATTCGGCCCAAGTGAAACCGACATCCAGGAACCTCAAGTTCAAAAAAATACTCGTGGGCGACCAAGCTTGAAGAAATCACAAAAAAAGGTGTCAAAAAGGAGTCTGAACCTCAAGTTGAAAGAAAAACTCGTGGATGACCAAGTTTGAAAAAAGCGCAGCAAAAAAGGTGTGACAAAAAGGAGCCTGCCAGGCATAACTCATTCGAATTTGACTTAAACAAGGAACCAGTGATAGAGTGGAACGAGATCCCAAATAAGCCGGCCAGACATAGTTCATACGTGATAGACTTGAATGAAGTGCCACTCATGAATGGTTTAGATATGCTGGTTGATATTCCAAAAGTGTTACATCCATACATAACAAATATACAAAATGTTAAAGGCGATGGAAATTGTGGATATCGAGCGCTAGCTGTTTGCCTTGGACTTGATGAAGATGGATATTACGAGTACATTCGACAAATGATGAGAGAAGAGTTACAAAGTCGATATGATATCTACGCCAACATTTTTGTTAGGGATGTAAATTCATTGTATCAAGACTTATGCTTCTTTGGGTCACCTTGTCCAGAAGTACACTGGATGAAAATGCCTGAGGCAGGTGTTCTGATTGCTAATAAGTTTGGTGTAATCGTCCATTCTTTAAGCATGTCAGGTAGTACAACTATTTTCCCGTTTTGGAGTGGTCCAGGAGAGATTCAACATCACAGAGCTCTTACAATTGCCCTAGTTAATGATGAGAACCATTATGTCATGGTGGAATTACAAGGAGGGTACCCAATGCCTATTATCACGCCTTATTGGAATTTTCGCAACATTAGCCAGTCTGCAACTAGATGGGAAACCATGTATAGGTTGCGTCTAGAACTGTATACTCAACTTTGTCACCGTGAAAGTGGTTTTGTCGATCTAGTTAACTAAGTATTTTAATGTTTGCATGTTTACTTTTTTTATTAGAGACTCATATCGTTGTTTATTTATAATGAACTTTTGCACTTTCGTATTTATTTATATTTTTTTACGAAAGATTAATTTATTTTTTATTAATATTGGTATTAATATTATTAATAATAGTACAACAAAATTTAAAATTGTAAATAAAAAAAAGATAGGAAATAGTAATATAAATAATAAATAATAGTATAATAATGTAAATGTCTATCTATCATTAAATGTCTACCTATCATTAAATGTCTACATATCATTAAAGTTTGACTAAATTGGTATATTAATCATTTTAGTTGGTATATTTAACACAAGCCATTTACTATTTATATTACTATACTACTATCACTTTTTTATATAACATTTTAGATTTTGTAGTACTATTATTAATAATATTGATACCAATATTAACGAAAAATAAATAACCTTTAATAAAAAAATACGAAAAATGCAAAAGTTCATTATTAATAAATAAATATACGAGTCTCTAGTAAAAAAAAAAAGTAAACATGCAAATATTAAAATACTTAATCAACTAGACCGACAAAACCACTTTCACGGTGACAAAGTTGGGTATATAGTTCTAGACACGGCCTATACATGGTTTTCCATCTAGTTGCAGACTGGCTAATGTTGCGAAAATTCCAATAAGGCGTGATAGTAGGCATTGGGTACCCTTCTTGTAATTCCACCCTGATATAATGGTTCTCATCATTAACTAGGGCAATTGTAAGAGCTCTGTGATGTTGAATCTCTTCTAGACCACTCCAAAACGGGAAAATAGTCGTGCTGCCTGACATGCTTAAAGAATGGACGATTACACCAAACTTATTAGCAATCAGAACACCTGCCTCAGGCATTTTCATCCGTTGTACTCTTGTACAAGGCGACCCAAAGAAGCACACATCTTGATACAATGAATTTACATCCTTAACAAAAATGTTTGCGTAGATATCATATCGACTTTGTAACTCTTCTCTCATCGTATGTCGAATGTACTCATAATACTTATCTTCATCAAGTCCGAGACAAACAGCTAGTGCTCGATATCCACAATTTCCATCGCATTTAACATTTTGTATATTTGTTATATATGGATGTATTAATTTGTATTCAATTGTAATTATCCCTTTCCAAAAATCCCACCGATGCCTTGGCCACTCCGGTATGGTACTCGGCCATGACTATCGAGTATAACGCTTTAATTAGAAATGGTACATGGGAGTTAGTTCCTCGTGACCTATCCATGAATATTATTCGTTCCATGTGGTTGTTTAAACATAAATACAGGTCAGACGGGACACTAGAGAGGTACAAGGCCAGATTGGTGTGTGATGGTCGTTCACAACAGGTGGGCATTGATTGTGGTGAGACTTTTAGTCCGGTCGTTAAACCGGCTACCATACGCACAGTAGGGATGACCATTTTTTCCCGAGTACCTATACCCGTACCCATACCGTACCTGTACCGGTACCTGTACTCGTACCGATTTTGAGTACTCGGTATAGATATTGGTACCCACTTTTACTGATTTCGGTATTCGGTACTTTCGGAATCGGTACGGGTATCGAATTCTATGTACAATTGAATTTGATTATATGTGTTACTTCGTATTATGTTATTTATGGTATTCGTATCAATTTTACCTATTTGGTACATGTACCATATTGGTACCTGTACCAAAATTTTCAATTTGGTACCCGTATAGTATTGATACTCGTAATTATTTACATACTTGGTACCCGTACGGGTGCTCAAAAAAGAAAAAAAATAACAAAATGGTACCAAATGGGTATCGTACCGAAATACCGATACCACGGACTCGTACCTGTACCGTACCTATATATTCGGTACAGGTATTTTCGGTACGGATACGGGTATAGGTACGGGTACGGTACCGGTCTCATCCCTAACGCACAGTTCTCTCACTCGCACTATCTGAAGGTTGGGTTGTGCACAAGTTTGAATTCGTCTATTCTTTACAGGAGCCCTTCGAAAAAAAGATATGAGTTAAAAAAGAATAAAGATTCCATTTTTATATCATATCATAATATATTTTTTCTTGTACATTCATTTTGTCTTCTATTTTTTTTAAAATGTATCTCTCTCTATAAAAACAACATTAATAAATAATAAAACAAAAAATAATGCTGATTAAAGTACAAACAAATTAACTACATATTGACTATAAAAAAATCGTAAAAGCTAATTTTTAGTAATAATAAAATAATAAAAAAAAACTTAAGTTAATTAAGCCTAAGTTATGATGGTTGTATTTATTGAAAGTATGGTGTAAATACCAACATCCTTTTTAAATGATACAAGGTATTATGTACACATGGGGAAGGCAAAAAATTTGACCAACTTGGTATATTTAACACCACTCAATCCAAAATGACCATCTAAATTATTTTTGGCAGTGAAACGTACTCACATTCAATGTAGTAAATAACCAAAATTAAAATATATACAAGGAAACAAATGAAAAATTAGATTAAAAGGGAGGTCAAACTACCCATAATCTCTTGGTCTAATAGTACTAGTGGGAAACCCGCGTGTTGCGGCGGGACAGTTAAACCGAACAAAAAATAGATGAAAAAACGTTGAATCACGCACATGTATGTCGGCGAGTTAACTTGTCATATTAAAAAAAAAAGTTAAAAATCATCGTAGAAAAAGCTAAGTAAGTCGAAACCGTAACAAATCCACATAAAAAGGGAAATAAAAAACTAAAAAAACTTTAATGACTTGTTTGCCTCTGCTTAGATTACTTTTACATTATCAAACGCAATTTTGTTTAAAACGAAACTTACATTGAAACGTATATAAAAATGAAACCATTAAAGGAACTTCTTATTTCTCTTTCTTCTAAACACAAGATAATATTATCAAAAAACAATAAATTTGACCTATTTCGTATAAAAGGATTAAAGAAAAAAAATATAAAAGCACATTGTTTTATAAATAATAAAACTTTACGTTTTTTATGGGGTAAGCTCGATTTAGCTCTTAATATGCCAAATTATTCATGTAGTAGATATTTTCTAAAAGACTCAAATACCTAAAACTTTAGTAACATTGTCATGAATAATAATAGATTTACTAACTTTTATAAAGTACCTAAATTGTATATAAAAGATTATAATAAAACAAAGATTATAATAAAACATGTAGCATTATAAAAATTCTTTTTTACATGTTTTCTATTTAACATGTTCAAAGTAATTGTAGAAATAAATGTCATGACTTATCATATACATAACTCTTGACTTCATTTAGATTAACTATGATGCTTTAAAGACAACTTTGCCCCTAAAATGTAGTTATTATGTGCATTGTATGTTGTATCATAAGCAAATCAAGTTGTACCTCTTAAATTTTAAGAAGTCCTTGTTAAATGCTTTATAATATAGTATAGATATAGATATAGATTAGTGTTTCCCTTACTTAAAATCCTTGCAAGTGCAAGGTGAGATAGAATTATAGTGTTATAAAACTTACCGTTCAAAATAAACAGCTATAGTCGAACGGTAAAATTTATTTTTGCCAAAAAGACGCTGAATAGGATTAAATCTACCAATTGAAATTGCATCTCTTTAGGGAGAACAGGGCGGGATTGGCAACAGGTTATCGGCAAAGTAGCCGATTTGGCTACATCACCCGAGTCGGTCGGCTTGAAGCCTAAGGTGAGGAGATCGGCAATATCTCGCCAAATAAAGAAGAAAGAAAGGGGGAAAGGGTGGAGTCCACATCTAAGGGGTGTGTGTGATTGGTGGGTAGCTTAAAAATGTGGGGTTTTTATGTTAGACTTGCATTTTCAATGTTTAAGTTGGTTTTTGGTTAAAATGACGTAGCGAAATGAGATTGGTGCGCTTTAAGAGCACTCACATCCCATCAACTAAATGTATGTGAGTGTGTCCATCAAATTATATGGGGTGAGTGTAAGTGGTTGTGAGTAAGGGGAGAGAAAATATTTGGTGGAAGCACTGTTCCACCCTAAATTTGAAAAGCTACTGTTCACCCCTATATATATTTTATTATTTTTGTAAGTAGTTGTGAGTGAAGAGGGAGAAAATGTAACGATAAAAGTATGAAAAAGTATTATTATTTTAATTAGGAGAGAGAAGATTTAGAGGTAAAGTAGTGATTTTTAGTGTAATTTGATGGATGAGATTTGATGAAAGGGATGTGAATGCTCTAAGTTTGAAGCCTAAGATGCCCCTTCTCCTCTTAGGTATAGATGGCTGTTCTCTGCCAATAAAAGATATCATATAGGCATACTTCATTCACCAGAATCATAAAACAGAATTGGAAAATCAATATAATATATGTAACATAGGTTTATAATTATACCATTGGAGTTGATAGTTCAATGGTAAGGCAAAGCCTTTTAATACACTAAAAGTGTGAGGTTTTAGTTCAAGTCTCACAAGGAGCAAGAAATTTACCATTCAAAAAAAACACAAGCCTCCTATGTCCTAACCCACCAAATCCTACTCTTTTGATTTCATAATAAATACTAAAAAAAACGAAAGAAACAATAGATATAAACATGTAGATAGCAAAACAGCAAAAAGAAATCATCCAAAACTCAAGCTATAAAAACAAAGAACTCATTAAGAAGCTAAAAGAACATGGTTTTGATATTCGACTCCAAAAAATACAATTTAAGCAAAATGTTGTCTCTTGTAATTAAAAAAAAAAAAAAAAAAAAAAACAGGACAGAAAATCGATTTTTGATTTTGATACTTAAAATCCAAACACTGTCAACAAATAAATAAAAAAAATAGATAAAAAAATGAATTTATTTTCTGAATTTGTTTGTGGAAAATCAATCGGAGCAACAACAGATAAAGCCGAAAAGTCGAAAACCAATACATGATTTTGATTGATTTCATTAAGATCCCATAACCCAACAGGCCAACAGAAAGGGCCCTATTAGTCAGTTTGGAACTTCGGAAGAGGGGCCTATCAGGCTTTCCAATTGGGCTTTAAACAAATTATCAGGGGTCTATGAAAGTATTGCAAGGGCCGTACTAGTTTTGGATCCAATTTTAGAAGAAAATAAACGTCCATTACTATTTCCCGAGGGCATCAATCCGCTTATGCGCCCATACTATAAGAGTATAAGTTGAAGTGCACGACTAGGTTTGGGTGCAAACCGGTTTGAATTGGATATAAGAAGGTTAAAACCGGATATTGTTCAAACCGGTTTTTGAGGTGGGCAAGAATCCGTCTAGGTGTGACTGGTTTTAAATTATTAGTTTGCGAACCGATCACAACCAGTTGGTTTGTGGTAGAGGTGTACAAATTGGATTTTTGGCCAAACCCATTTCGGTTCCAAACCAGTTCGGTTTTAGACTGGTTTTGTCGGTTCGTAAGCCCGGTTTCGGTTCGTGGACCGATTCTTGCGCACTTTTTTTTAAAGGCAACACAAATTTTTTTTGTTTTTTACATAATAAATTTTATTGATTATTATAATTTTTTTAAGGTGTATGAGTATATATTTGTATGTGTGAAAATTTTTTTGCATAAATTTATTATACTTAACTTTTTAAATACAAAATAAAATTCAGTTTTTTTATTTTAAAATACTGGTTTGAGTTAAAACCGGTTCGGTTCGGTTTTTCTCGTGGACCGCCGGATCTTGTAGAAATCGGTTTTTTTTACAAACCGGTTCGGTTTTCCCGATCCCGGTTCCTAAACTGGTTTTTTTTTTATCACCTCTAGTTTGTGGCGACAACCCGGTTTCTAATCTCGCACCGATTTTTTTTTTCAGGCTCCACTTAGATGTATCCTTACACTCCATTTCAAAATCATCAATTGCTGTCAATTTCAGGAAACCAATGTGTTAGCTCAAATAAGTATTCTCATAGTTTCTTGTACAATTATTTTAGACAAAACGACCCAAGCGTCCTTCTACTTATGTTAATCTTCTATTTCGCACGTCTATTTATTTAATCCAAATTTTTTTATTAATTTGTAGGATTATACCAAATTAACCTACACGAGGTTGTAAACCTTTTGTGAACATTCCATTAGTTCTGTAATTAAATGATTTCTTTTTTAACTCATGTCAAAATACAAATAAATGTTAATTAAGCTACAAATCTATGTTACCTTATTAAGGAGGAGAGATGGGTAGAGTTGTTATTTTACACAAGCTTTAAGATGGTAGACAAAAGGTCTTAGTATAATTATCTAATTTTTTACCATTTTCTTCCCCTTTTACCCTTGCTCCTCTATTTGTTCATGAATAACCCTCTTTAACTCATAGAAACCGATAGATTGAAATTCCAATGCAAGATTTGAAACGGATTTGAATTCAATGCGACAATTAATGATATTAGGCCATCCGATATTAATTTTCCTTTCCTTCACCTTCCTCTAAACAACCGATGGAACTTATAAACGTTTTCAATGCATTTGAAGACAGTCATTCACTCTCCTATTGACAACTCTTGATTTCTGCTCAAACCCTCTTCGTTCATACTGACCCCGACCTTCCCTCCATAAAATGTTTTTCAGGTAACCTAACAATTAAGTTGTTTTATCAAATTTTTATAATTAGTTATTTTTGTGGATTTTGCTTTCTGAATTTAGGCTCATCAAGTTCTCTCATTGCACATGTATGTACATTCTATTTCACCTTTCACCATCTCTAAATCTCTTTCAATTTTGCTATATTGTTCGAGTGTTCGATTATGGTTTATTTGCATTGTCGGTCATTTGTAGTTTCTTGATGATGAGCTGGTAGTTTCTGAATTTGGGCTCATCAAGTCTCTGATTTCAAACCAAGGGATCGTTCTGTTTCAAAGAAACCTTTGTTTGATCATCATGCTAAATAAAAAATGTAGATTTTATTATGTATATACACATTTTTAGGTAGATGAGGATGAACTGGTGCTGCAATTATCTAATTTTTTACCATTTTCTTCCCCTTTTACCCTTGCTCCTCTATTTGTTCATGAATAACCCTCTTTAACTCATAGAAACCGATAGATTGAAATTCCAATGCAAGATTTGAAACGGATTTGAATTCAATGCGACAATTAATGATATTAGGCCATCCGATATTAATTTTCCTTTCCTTCACCTTCCTCTAAACAACCGATGGAACTTATAAACGTTTTCAATGCATTTGAAGACAGTCATTCACTCTCCTATTGACAACTCTTGATTTCTGCTCAAACCCTCTTCGTTCATACTGACCCCGACCTTCCCTCCATAAAATGTTTTTCAGGTAACCTAACAATTAAGTTGTTTTATCAAATTTTTATAATTAGTTATTTTTGTGGATTTTGCTTTCTGAATTTAGGCTCATCAAGTTCTCTCATTGCACATGTATGTACATTCTATTTCACCTTTCACCATCTCTAAATCTCTTTCAATTTTGCTATATTGTTCGAGTGTTCGATTATGGTTTATTTGCATTGTCGGTCATTTGTAGTTTCTTGATGATGAGCTGGTAGTTTCTGAATTTGGGCTCATCAAGTCTCTGATTTCAAACCAAGGGATCGTTCTGTTTCAAAGAAACCTTTGTTTGATCATCATGCTAAATAAAAAATGTAGATTTTATTATGTATATACACATTTTTAGGTAGATGAGGATGAACTGGTGCTGCAATCATTTAGACTAAAGACGCAGAAGGGAGTCGGCAGGTTGCAATGTCTATTTCGCAGAGTAAGAACCGATACCCTACATTTTCATCTTATTCAATTTTTGGATTTTCTTCATTTTATATATAATTTCATGAAACATGTTCAATGAATCTTTCTTTGGTAATGTTCTCTTTCTTAGTTTAACTTTTTCAGATTACAAGATTACCAACACTTTCTTGTTGATATGTTGGTTTGCTAAAGCATATGTGTCACCAGCTGTGGCGGTGAGTTCCAGTGTTCTTCTTTTAAATCTAATTTCACAACTTTATAGTTATATTGTATACGGCTTCAATAATAAAAAATCTAACTAATCACAAAGCTTCTGTTAATGAGAACAGGCTCATAATAAAAGTTTTGATTAATCAAGCAAATGGGTCAAGATTATGTTTGTATTTCTTGTTGTCCAAAGACGCATTTAACTTTCACATTTCAAATTTGTTAAGAAATATGATTTTGGAAGTTCATAAAAGAATGTAGTTTTGGAAATTTGATCAATGTGCTTGACTTTAGTAGAGGCTGGAATATGGAATTTTTAAGTAGTGATATCATGATTATTTACCACCTTCTACCTTCAACATTTGACTATCAATATCCTTAATCTATGATCACTTTTTGTTATGCTTATAATAATTGTACTTTGAAACAAGGCATTGTCTAATCCTGTGGAGTATTTGAATAGGAGCATTTGAATGTTCAGTCAATACTAATAACATATGTTTTATATATGTTTTATATTTGTAAATGATTTTGTAATTATCTCTCCATAATTATAGGAGAAAGCTTGTATTATTTATAGGATTCAAATCAATGAGAAAATCATGTTGAATCAATCTCTTTCATGGTATCAATCTAGGTTTTCCTAAACCTCCCTTCCGCCGCCTTGCACCTCACCTTTCCGGCCGTCGCACCACCACTGTTGTGCGCCGAAGCCTGCTTTTCTCCCTCTTCATCGTATATCCCTTCTATTCCTTTACCCAATGGATTCCAAATCCCTTCATCCCGCACTTGCTGTCACCAATATCAAGTCACACATCCCCTTAATTCTAGAAAAAGATTCAACCCACTTCACGACATGGAAAACTTTATTCCAGGTCCACTGTCAGGCTTTTGAGGTGCAGCATCATCTTGCTCCCAAGATACCCGTGACCCCTCCCCCTGCCTCCTCTGATCCTGCTTCTGCTGCAAACGCAGAGGCGGCGGTCATCGCCGCTGAATCTCTTTGGTCACGTCTAGACGCCATCGTCTTATAGTGGATTTATGCCACTATTTCTCAGCCTCTTCTACACATCATTCTCCAACCCGGTCAAACGGCGTATGAAGCTTGGACTGCCGTTGAGAGCGAATTTAGTGATAACCAAAATACCCGGGCTATTTTTCTTGGTCAGGAATTTGCCAATTTATACCTTGAGAATTTTGCTTCTATGGATGAATACTGTCAACAAGCCAAGCACTTGGCTGATCAACTCGCGAGCGTTGGCTCCCCCTTTGACAATCAAATGCTTGTGCTTAAGGTACTTACGGGCCTCACCGAGGCATATGACAGCATCTATACGGTGCTTCAAAACCAAAACCCGTTACCTGAATTTCGTGATGTTCGATCTCGGTTAACTCAAGAAGAAACCAAGAAGAAACGTCACGCCACTCGTGCCTCAACCTCGGCTGCTACTGCTTTACTTACCAACTCCACATCCACACCTAACAACTCTACCCAGTCCACTCCAAACCGGTACTCTACACAGCCCAATAATAACAATCCCAACAAGAATGGACGAGGCAGACGCACGAACAGGCCCACCAATAATTCTCGTCCCAGGTCCAACAACAATTCCCAGCCCAATAACACTTCCCACCCATATATCGTGTTTCCCAATTCGTGGACCTCTGCCCAGTGGGCCACAGCTCTTCAACAAGCCCAATTACAAAACCACTCAGCCTCTACCCAACCCCCTTGCCCTTATCCATCCAGGCCCAATAACAATAACTCTCAAGGTATTCTTGGCCCTCGCCCGGATCAAGTTAATTTTGCCGCTTACTCCCCGACCGACATTGAACAAGCACTGTACACACTCGCTCTCAACCCGCCGGATCATGGTGTGATGGACACTGGTGCCTCTTCTCATTCCGCCAACGCCCAAGGTATATACTCTCCGTCTAATTTTAATACTTGCACTAACAAATTTATTATAGTTGGTAATGGCATGACCATCCCCGTATTGGCCCAAGGCAACCAAGTCCTACCACCACCTTACCCACCCCTTAAACTCAACAATGTCCTGTTTGCCCCTAATATCATCAAAAACCTTATCTCTTTCCGTCGCCTTACCACGGATAATTTAGTGTCTATTGAATTTGACCCTTTTGGCTTTCTTGTGAAGGATCTCAAAACTCGGGCTCCTATCCTACGATGAAATAGCACTGGCGATCTTTACCCACTGACTACACCTCTCCCACTCAAGTCCCTCAAGTCCTCCTCTCCTACCACCTTCGTTGCTGTTTCTCAAGATCGCTGGCATCAAAGATTGGGTCATCCTGGCACTAATTTATTAAAGTCTTTGAACTTATCTTCTTTTATTGATTATGGCAAATTTAATAAAACTCATTGTGAACCTTGTGTTTTTGGTAAAAGTGTTAGATTACCTTTTTATGATTCTGTCAATGTTACTCATACAGCTTTTGACATTATTCATAGTGATTTATGGACATCTCCTGTGCTTAGCACTGCTGGCCACAAATATTATATTTTGTTTGTTGACGATTTCACTAATTTTTTGTGGACTTTCCCACTAGCCAATAAGTCACAAGTTTTCCACACATTTACCAATCTTCACAACCTAATTAACACTCAATTCCATTGTAAAATCAAACAATTTCAGTGCGACAATGGAAAAGAGTATGCCAACCAAAATTTTTACAACTTCTGTCACCATAACGGGATGCAATTCCGTTTTTCTTGTCCTTATACATCCTCCCAAAATGGTAAAGCGGAACGCAAAATCCGCACCATTAATAACATGATCCGCACCCTTCTAGCCCAAGCCTCCTTACCACCCAACATGTGGCACCATGCCCTTGAGACCGCCACTTACCTCTTAAACATCCTCCCTAGCAAACTTCTCAACTTTAAATCCCCCACATCTCTCCTTTACAATTGCACACCCGAATACGACCATCTTCGTGTCTTCGGGTGTCTGTGCTACCCTCTCCATCCTTCCACCACCATCCATAAACTAAACTATCGTTCCCATCCTTGTGTCTTTCTTGGGTACCCCACAAATCATCGTGGGTACAAGTGTCTTGACTTAACCACACACCAACTTACTATCTCTCGTCACGTACACTTTGAGGAATCCATATTTCCCTACACCATAGAATCACCTACCCAACAACCCTCATATGAATTCCTCAACCCCACCATCTACCCCCTCGTTTGGGAACACCTACAAACAATGCCCAAACCCACTCACCCTCCTACCCTCGGGTCTGATCCCACCTCGGACTCAGCCCAACACCATCTGTCCCCTTCCAGCCCAACTCCCCCTCCTCCCACCACAGGCCCACTTATCTCTCCTGGCCCAATACCCGATATTCCACCTACTGCCCAAAACATCCCACCGCCTACCTCATCTTCCGGCCCAATCTCCGTTCCTCCAGCTACTGCCCAACATCCTCCCCCCTCGGCCCACATTCCTGGGCCCAACCTGGCCCAAGCGCCGGTACCCACATCTGCCCAACCTCCCTCACCACCCCCTCCGCCTGCTACCCGACCACATACCCGATCCATGAGCGGTATCGTGAAGCCTAAATACCCACTCAATCTACATACCTCTACCATCGTTCCTATCCCGAAAAACCCACAGGTTGCCTTGTCCTCTCCTGAATGGTACAATGCCATGTCCAACGAATTTAGTGCACTTATTAAAAACAAGACCTGGGAGCTTGTACCTAGGATCCCAGACATGAATATTATTCGCTGTTTGTGGTTATTTAAACATAAATTCAGGTCGGACGACACTTTGGAGCGGTATAAAGCACGACTGGTATGTGATTGTCGTAAGCAGCAAACGGGTATTGACTGTGGTGAGACATTTAGTCCAGTTGTAAAACCATCTACCATACGGTTGGTTCTCTCTCTGGCTCTCTCCAAGTCCTGGCCCATTCATCAATTGGACGTCACCAATGCCTTTCTTCATGGTAATCTGGAAGAAACAGTGTACATGCATCAACCCATGGGTTTTCGTCATCAGGACTTTCCTGATCATGTATGTCGCCTTCGGAAGTCTCTTTACGGGTTAAAACAGGCACCCTGGGCGTGGTACCAGCGGTTCACTGATTTTGTCACATTACAGGGTTTTCGTCAAAGCAAGTCGGACAATTCTTTGTTCATATATCATCATGGGAATGACATTGCTTATCTACTTATTTATGTTGACGACATTATTCTCACCACGTCCAATGATGCTCTAAAGACCCGCTTGTTACATGATTTGTCTAGTGAATTTGCCATGAAGGACTTGGGGCAGTTGTCTTATTTCTTGGGTATTCAGGTGACTAGGGATAGCAACTCTATGTTTTTATCTCAACATGCGTATGTCAAAGACATCATTCATCGGGCTTCCATGGACTCGTGCAACCCTGTCGCCACTCCTGTTGATACGCAGTCCAAACTCCCTGCTGATACCGGCCCTTTTCATGATGACCCTGCCATGTATCGCAGCCTTGCGGGAGCTCTTCAGTATCTCACCTTTACCCGCCCTGACATCTCTTATGCAGTGCAACAAATCTGTATGCACATGCACGCCCCTCACCTGGCTCACTGGAATGCGCTTAAGCGCATTATCAGATATATTCAGGGTACTACGGATCACGGTCTTCATCTGGGTTCTGCTTCTAGTCTGCCTCTTCGAGCCTATACGGATGCTGATTGGGCTGGCTGCCCCGACACTCGTCGGTCCACTTCTGGATGTTGTGTTTATTTGGGTGACAACCTAATTTCCTGGTCTTCAAAACGCCAGTCCACGATCTCCAGGTCCAGTGCTGAAGCCGAATACCAGGGTGTTGCGAACGTTGTTGCTGATATCTGCTGGCTGCGCAATCTTCTCCTTGAGCTTCATCATCCGCTTTCTCGGGCTACACTGGTCTATTGTGACAACGTCAGTACGGTTTATCTCTCCGGCAACCCGGTTCACTATCAGCGCACTAAACACATTGAGCTCGATATCCACTTTGTTCGTGAACAGGTTCAGCGTGGCCATATTCGAGTCTTACATGTTCCGTCTCGTCACCAGATAGAGGATATCTTCACCAAGGGACTCCCTCGCGTTTTGTTCGATGACTTTCGTTCCAGTCTCAACATCGGTCCACCCGACGTTTCAACTGCGGGGGTGTAATAACATATGTTTTATATATGTTTTATATTTGTAAATGATTTTGTAATTATCTCTCCATAATTATAGGAGATAGCTTGTATTATTTATAGGATTCAAATCAATGAGAAAATCATGTTGAATCAATCTCTTTCAAATACTTTATTGTATTGGAGGTGTAATTTTTTAATCGAAAAACACTTGATAGTAGATTTGTACACCATTGTCATAGTTAAATATTAAAGATTAGACACACTGGTAGTTTCAATTGTATTATAACAATCTTGAAGAAAATGTGTTTATGTTGTTTCAAGTTTTAGTTATTCGAGTGTTTGACGAATTCGGGCTATTTTTAAAGAGTAATAGTTAAAATGACTTTAAAATCACAATTTTTTGGGAAAAGAGATGTATTTATTTGCATGTCACGTATTTAATTTTGGGTTGTTAAACTTTTTCTTTTTTGTAACTTTATTTCATCTCAAATCGTCTGACGTTACCCGCGACAACGCGTGGGCATCCCTACTATAGATATTTATTTATAGAAGAATGCACCAATGTAAAGAAAAGTGTACGTGATGTGCCTATGAAACTACTTAATCGAATATTCCTATTATGTGCTATTGCTAATAACTATAATCTCACACAAGTTCTCTTGGCATATAGTAAGCCCTATTCATTTTAACTAGACTAGTGGGATTGCCCGCGCGTTGCTGCGGGTACATAAACTTAAGAAATTTTAGATACTTTGTAAACAAAGTTGATGCAATTGGAAATTGTAACTTGTTTCGTTAGGCACTAAAGAACTTCGAACCATTGGCATCAACTACCATGATTTAGTTTATTATTGTAGTAAAATAAAAATATGGTGAACAGGTCAACCCAACCAGTTTTGATTGGCCCAAAAATTTTACTTCTGAGCTATTTGCTCAAGTTCAATATGTCTAAGCTCAAACACGAGAGGGCATGCCAATGTTGGTATTTTTCAACTTTTAGTTATTACCACTCAATAAAACTAACTCGCCCAAATAGACTGCTTCTAAGATTTGATGCTTTTATCTGGTTTTTGATGAGCAAAAGCGTGTTCAAGAACCAATCATAGGACGTATGTTTGGGTTAGTTTGTGCTACTTATCTTTATACTATTTTCAGATGGTATAGAAACAAGCCAAATTATTTTAGAAAATGTTTCTTTTGTAGTAAAACAAACTGTAAAAGAAAAAAAGTGATGTTTTGGTGCACTTAGATATTATTAATCCTTAAATATTAGCATTTGTTGAACGTGGAAGTGATTTGTAGATACAATAAGTTGGTAGATTAACGGGTTATGGATCCCCAATCTTTTTATGGTTATTAATTTTTACAAAACCAAGAAATTCACCTTGTCGACAACATTCCATGAAAAAAGCTATCAAGCAACAACTAAACCTTGTTTTTGCGCTTATAATCAAGAAACTCATATACAGCCATTGCTTTCCCTACATCGCCAGTATGCTCCATGACCTGAAATCACCAATTTGTAGGCACTTTTCAATAGTGTTTTAGGTTTAATAGTGAATTGCCCATTGTTTTTGTATTTTATATACCAATTTAGGAACAAATTTGATAAAAGAGAGATATGGCTGACCTTGGTGGCTGTTTTCTTCATTATCGACTTGTAACTCTCTTTATTAACTTTTGTCAATTCAACGTAAAATTCTCCTTTTTCGGATCAAAACTCAATGGCTTTGGTGTTGTTTTCAAAGCTTTCCATTTTGAAAGATTCCTAACAGGTTTCAACACAGGACTTAAACATGATTCAGATGATGAATCGTGAACCGGAATTGACTCACACCAAACTTCTTGACATATGATTCCATCTTGTTCATCATCATAATCATAATCTTCTTCATCGTCTAAGCCGTCTTCATTTTCATCCTCATAATCCGAAACTTCAAGTTCATCGTCGCTTTCAAGACAATTCCCATACCTGTAATTCGGTGGATAGCATCCATCATTATCTGAACCATACAGAGAACCAGAATGCGACTTGGGAAAGGTTTCGCCTTTTTCGTTCTTTTCCAATAAAGATTCAGTACTGTCATAAACATCAACATGCTCATATGTTGTGACATTTGTATCAAATGTCACCTTTTTCCTTGTACTCAAACTCAACGTCTCCTCATTCTTTCCTCTACAACACAAATATTATAAAACATCATAAAAGGGCTTAGTCCCAAACTATTAAACTAAAAAAATACATTAGTAAAACCTCAATAATTACCTTAATTCTTGAAGTGAATCACAGGGCTTATCCTTGATGCTTTGTACCAATGACACATCCGCTTGCACAATGTTTTGACTTTTAGGATTCTGAAACACAAATTCACAAATTAACCCAATATCAAAATTATCATTTATGGTGTTTAAATGTGCACTGTGAAGTCATATAATATTATTTAGGATAAACAAAACACATTGTGATCATTGAAATCCCACATCCAAACATTCCACATTTGTCATATGTGGTTGCAAAAGTCGCTAGGCGTGCCAACTCGGTTGACTAAGGAGTTGCGAGTACTTGGCCATAGTCTCGGACAAGAAGACGAACACACTGACGCAAGAATTGAATCCCGTTCTTCCCCATTTAATCCTGTCACAAAGTGACATAATGAGCTCCTAAATATGAATATACGAAAATGTAGTTTTCATTTTAGGTTTTTTTTTTTATAAAATTTGGGACTTACCAATATCCATGAGTTCAGAATGCCAAGGCCCTCTTTTGTTTCAGCAAAAGATTTAAGAACATCAGAAGGAAGATTCAATAATTCTTTAACAAGATGCAATCGTCCGGCTCTACTCTTTGCATTAGGAAACATATTCTGTAACAAAGAGCTTTTATGAGCATCTGTGAGTTTGATTGCATCAAGTCTTCTAATAATATCCCTAACTTCACTCCTTTCGGTGTCGGAAATCGGAATGTCTCTTTGCAGCAGCAATTGTTTCTACTTCTGCAGTAAAATAATTTCCTGTAGTTAATATACCGAGTAAACGAACTGCTTCCCGCAACGGCTCATTATTTCCCCACCCACGGTATCCGGATGCCCTTTACATGTGGCTTCACCCGCAGAGAATAAACTATTATCTAAATAAACATATTACACACCATGTTTGATCTCATCTTTTGTACCAGATGTAGAAGACTCTCTTCAAATCCAAGTCCAGAACATAATCAACAAATTTGTTAATTAAATCACCACTGATCTATTATTTGTAATCCTTAGACACGTAAAATAATGTGACAACCAACTTTAGGAAATCAACACACCTCACATTATACTTGCCACCCCTAAAATCCATCCCTTATCCTTATCAGCCATAAGTCTTATCCACCACCCATAACTCCCTCAATTCTAAGCTAAATCACTCAATTCTTTTTTAAACTCATATCACCCTATTTAATGAAAATTTTGGTTTTGATTAACTCTGTTTTTAAACTTGGAGGACACTAATCTAAAAATACGCACTTCAAAAAAATCATTATAATGACTAATAAACTGAAAAAAATCAAACATAAACAAATTACAAAAAAACCCTAATATAAGTTACCAAATAGAACAAAAACAAGATACCTCAGCCAAAAGACGCTTCTTGTGAAGAAGCTTGGCTCTGGAGGCAGAACTATATGCCTATCAATCAAAATACCCAAACACAAACAAAAAAGTAACAACAATTTAATAAAAGACGAGCGACCATAGTGGAAATAAATTGATGCAGAAAGTATTATTAATACCTGTATTCGAATGTATTTTCGAAATACCTCTCGGACAGAGAACAGAGCATGGATAAAACCAGTTGAGATTAACTTTCTGATTCACCCAATGGCTGATCTGAACCATACTCAACAATCCCATCCTCAACCTCCTCATCTTTCACAGTACAAACCCTTTCTTAAACCTAAATTAATGGCGTATTGATTGAAATCGGACCTTTGGTGTAAAGCCCTTTGAAAATGCTTTCCATCTTGTTTGAAACTGATATCCCAAATTAATACAGAATGAATGGTCGATGGTCGATTCATCTGTTCTAGGAGTTCAACATGAGGTACAAGGGTAGACATGGAAATTTGTTTTCCTATTGTAAAGGAGGAGGTGGGTGAAATCTCCAAATTACCCTTTAAGGTGTCTTAATTGTCACCATTATCCCTATTTTACCCTTAATTGTTATGCTTAAATATGTTGTACATATTGCTTGTTAAGTTGGACGAATATGCAAATTACTAAAGGGTACATAACTCCTCCTTTATAAAGTAGTATAGATATTTAAAATAGATTTTAGATGGTGTGTGATTGCGATTAAAGAAAGTCTCAACTTTACTCGTTAAAGAGAGAAAAGTTACAACACAATACTTTTATTTTACATTCATTTCATCACACCAACATCAACTCAACAACAAGAAACAACATTTCACAAACCCTTTAACCCAAACCCCGATCACCCATTCAAAGTTCCGACTTAGACTCGGCCATAGACAATGGCTCGGCTGCCTCGCCACCACCAATACTCACCACTTTCGACCCTTTAACCCTATCCGGCGCCAACTTCCCAATCGAAACACTCAACACTCCATCCTCAAGCTTAGCACTCACCTTATCCAAATCTACATTCTCTGGCAACCTAAACTGCCTCCAAAACTTCCCATACGACCGTTCGCACCGGTGCCAGTGTTCCCCGCCGCTTTCTCTCTCCTCTTTCTCTCTCTTCCTTTCCCCACTAACCCTCAAAACCCTATTTTCCTCAATCTCAATCTTCAACTCCTCCTTTTTCATTCCTGGGACATCCATTGTGATCACGTGACCGTCACGTGTCTCCTTCCAGTCTACTCTAGCGGGTGCCACGATCACTTCGTCGTCGCGTTCGATCCCGAACGGGATTTGCTCTAGTTCCTTAAAGGGGTTGGTAAATATGTCAGACTTCATTAGATCGGATAATAGACTTGTTCCAAGTGGATCGGGATGATGGTCGAGTAATGATAGCAATGATCCGGAACATGTCTCGGCTATGAACAAAAACAAAAATGTTGATAGTAGAATAGCTCGCATTGTGTAGGATGAAATGATCAGGTGTTGGTTAGTTTGTTTGTTCGTTTGAATAGTTGCTTTGTATTGTGATTGCTTGATCGGTGGGGTGTAGTGGTTAACTTATATATAGGTGGAGATCGATTAGTTTCGGGTTATTTGGGAAGAATTTCTTGAAGGTTCGTGGGAAGTAGCAGAAACAAGAAATAGGTAGAAGGTTCTATATGTGTTTACGTGAATATTCTAGGGTGACTCTGGAATATCGTAAAGAGGGAAAATGTTTTACGAAAGTGCTTTTAATTTTATGGTCTAGCATATTCACACATTAGGGTTTTTTATCTAAGGGGTTGGTTATTTAGACAACTAGAGTTTTTATCTACACAACCCCTATATGGCCCATCAGGGCCTATATGGCCCATCAGGGCCTCCATGGTCCGTCGAGCCCCCACCAGACAGAACGACGGCCCATCAGGGCCTCGACGACCCGCTGTTTTACCCTAAATGATTACCAATCATTGGTAATCATTGGCAATGATTGAATAATGATTGTTTGGTTTTTTATAAGTGTAGTGTGTGTGTTTAAGATGGGTTAGAGATGTGAATATAAATATTTGGTTTTTTATAAATGTTATTTTTTTATTTGTATAATATGATTTTTTTTATATGGATGTGAATATGAATGTTCGGTTTTTATTAACGTTTATATTGCTGAACTAAACAAAACCAAAGATACGAACAATAAAATAAAATAAAGCATAACATTCAAACATTTACATACAAAATAAAACATGTTGTTCAAATAAAGAAACGATAATATTCAAAATATACAAACTAAGGACCCGACCCATCCGGCTGACCCGACCCGTCCGGCTGATCCGACCCACCCGGCTGACCCGACCCGACCCACCCGACTGACTGGTGGACGCCCCACCCGACTGACTGGTGGACGCCCCACTCTACACCAACCAGCGTATATCCACACGCATCTCCGCCATATCAGCCCGCATCCCCGCCATATCAACCCGCATCGACCCCATGTCAGCCCGAATCGACCCCATGTCAGCCCGCATCGACCCCATGTCAGCCCGAATCGACCCAATCTGATTCAGAACCTGCTGAAGTAGCTGGCTCGTGGTCTTTGGAAACCTAATAGCATGATAAACGCGGCCAACATGCTGTCGGGCATCAGGGGCGACCTCTGGCATCGGTACAGCCTCTGGTGGATCGCCGTCGCCAACGTGTGGCATCTCCACCTCCTCGACACGCGGCCACTCAGCATGATCCAGCGGCTGTGGAACAAAACGCTCACCAGGTGTACCCCAAGCGAGCTGGTAATATGCGGCTGGTTTGCTTTTCGGGACCCGGATCGCCACCTTCATCTGCGTAATAGTCGTAATATTTAATGGCCTGAAACGTACAACAATAACAATAATATTAAATAATAATAAATAACAAATTATAAATTACAATAAATAATAAATAAATAATAATCATACTTGGGCAGCATCGACATCGGTAGTGTCTCCTCATTAATATTGACCCACAAGTCGGCCGGGCATACACGTAATGCTATGGCGGTGACCAACCTACCAATAGGAATAGCCCCGGCAAAATGCCTATGAGGGTAGCCGGCAACGTACTCAGCAAAGCACTTGTGCAGTGCAACCGGCCTCCCCGTGAGGACGCAGTACAAAAAGAAAAGGTCCGTCTGATTGACCCTTTCTTTAGAACTACACCGCCCGGAAATAGACCAGGTAATCACATGGTGTAGGTAACGAATCAGAGGGTCCCTGATGTTGCTGGACCTGCACCGGATAATAATAAAATTATAAAATTTCGGCAGAGTTTCCTTTGTTTTTTTACGAACCAGACAACACAAGTCGTCTAAAACAACAACAACAACAGTAATAATATTAATAAAGCTAAAACTTGAAAATAATAATAATACCTCTCGTCGCTCGTCGAATACGCTGCACCACCACCGATAGTGGGCCACCACGATATCAACACGTCGTTAGGCAAAGTGGTCAGACCTGTAACGTACATATCCTGGACGAGCTCGTCCTCGGTGTACCACCCTAAACACCTCGTAGCAAAATCGTCCATCGAATACGTGTGGAGGTGTCCAAACATCCTAAACCGTATCTCAGGATCGTGATCAGCGGGATCCGCACCGGCTGGGAGCCGAGTATAGCAAAAGGTGGAGATGAACTCGACCGTAAGCGACCGATGCACATCCTGGTGGAGGTACGCAAACATCCGCCCCCACGGGCTGTCGGCGGGGATCCACTCCAAAAATCTCGCCGCCCCATCAATATCCCGAAGTGCAGTCCAGTCGATGCCGCGCGATCCGAAAACAGGATGCGACTCCATCTTGTCCCACCGGGCGATCTCATAAGGATCGTGGTGGGACCTGTACACCCAGTCTGTCATCAGACCCAACGCCATAGGATCCCCATCATCAGGCTTGGAAGCACACTTCCTTTTAGGTGCCATATCTGCAAAACAAAACAAAGATTATTATGACAACAAAAATTAAACGAACTAAATACCAACACCATAGGACTGTTAAGCACTGATTTCAGACTCACAAACAAACATCACGAGCTGTTAATTCAAACTGTTATATTAAAATTTCAAACTGTTGGCACATTATACAACTTCACATTATTAAAATTTCAAACTGTTATGGGGCATCGAGGCCTCCACGGGCCGTGGTGAAACACCTCGACGGGCCGTCGAGGCCTCCATGGGCCGTCGAGGCATTAAATGTCTAAACCTAATCCATTTTTACGGGCCACCGAGGCCTCCACGGGCCGTGGTGAAACACCTTTTCAGACTGACACCTCGTACCTCGTATCATGACGGGCCGTGGAGGCCTCCACGGCCCGTCGTTTTTCCCAGATTTGTCTTCAATGGCCCATCAAGGCCTCGACGGTCCGTAGAAAGGTTGTTTAGGGTTTTTTTAGGTTGTGTAGATAGCATCACCCTTATCTAAACACCTCCCTTAATGGCTTATTGAGGCCTCAATGACCCATTGAGGGTCAAACAGAGAAAATCAATGGCCTATTGAGGTCTCAACGGCCCATTGAGGGCCAAAAACTGGAAAAAAAGATGGTCCATTGAGGCCTCAATGACCCATTGAGGTTTGCCAATTATTGGTAATCATTGACCAATAATTGGCAATGATTGGTAATTGTAAAAAAGAAGTGTAGTGTGGGTGTTTAAGACTTTCTCCATGGCCCGTTGAGGCCTCAATGGTCCATTGAGATTTTTTTTTTAATTTTTAACTCGTTGAAGTAAGGTTTGGCTGCTCAATGGCCCATTGAGAGGTCTCAATGGCCAATTAAGGCCTCAATGGTCCGTTGGGATTTTTTATTTTTATTTTTTAATTTTTTACACATCGTTGAAGCAAGGCTTGTCTCAATGGCCCATTGAGGGGTCTCAATGGCCAATTAAGGCCTCAATGGTCCGTTGAGATTTTTTAATTTTTTTTTTAATTTTTAACTCATCGTTGAAGCAAGGCTTGTCTCAATGGGTCATTGAGAGGTCTCAATGGCCAATTAAGGCCTCAATGGTCCGTTGTGATTATTATTTTTTTTTAATTTTTAACACATCGTTGAAGCAAAGCTTGTCTCAATGGCCCATTGAGAGGTCTCAATGGCCAATTAAGGCCTCAATGGTTCGTTGCGATTTTTTTTTTAATTTTTAACACATCGTTGAAGCAAGGCTTGTCTCAATGGGTCATTGAGAGGTCTCAATGGCCAATTAAGGCCTCAATGGTCCGTTGTGATTTTTTTTTTTATTTTTTACACATCGTTGAATCAAGGCTTGTCTCAATGGGTCATTGAGATGTCTCAATGGCTAATTAAGGCCTCAATGGTCCATCTTTGATTTGTCTCAATAGCCCATTGAGGCCTCAACGGCTCATCGCTTTTCAAAATTTTGGCCTCAATGGCCCAGTGTGGCCTCCACGACCCAGGTGTTCCATTTTTTTTTTAGTTTTTTAGTGTGTTTTATATATTTTAAGCTTGAAATTTGTGTTTTTTTTATAAAAAATAAAAAATACATTCTTATCATAAGTATAAATGAGCGTATACAACAATTTTTTTCATTAAATAATTCAGTAAAACAATAACATGTATACTGAATTATTTAATGAAAAAAAATTGTTGTATACGCTAATTTATACTTATGATAAGAATGTAATTTTTTATTTTTTTTTTATAAAAAAACACAAATTTCAAGCTTAAAATATATAAAACACACTAAAAAACTAAAAAAAAATGGAACACATGGGTCGTGGAGGCCACAATGGGCCATTGAGGCCAAAATTTTGAAAAGCGATGGGCCGTTGAGGCCTCAATGGGCCATTGAGACAAAGCTTCTTGAGGAAGCTTCTCCAATCATTTAAAAATTAAAAAAAAAAATAATAAACCCCAACGGACCATTGAGGCCTTAATTGGCAATTGAGACAAAACTTCTCAATGAGCCATTGAGACACTTCTTTTTTACAATTACCAATCATTACCAATCATTGGTCAATGATTACAAATAATTGGCAAACCTCAATGGGTCGTTGAGACCTCAATGGGCCATCGTTTTCACTTTTTTGTAAAAGGATGGGTCATTGAGGCCTCAATGACCCATCGTTTTTCCTAGATTTGGCCTCAATGGCTCATTGAGGCCTCAATGACCCATCCTAGGGGTGTCTAGGGTTTTTTTTGCGGGATGTCTAGATAGTATAACCCAATTTTATACCTAAAAGTACTCCCTCTCATTTATTGTTGCTGAAGATACTCCCTTTCTTAAGTTTTATATTAATCTAATTCAAACCTTTTTATTTTTATATTGTCAATTTTTAATATTCTGTTATCAACTTAAAAAAAAAGCCTTTTTATGTTTTATTGATATTTTTAATGTTTTTTTAAGACAATATTTTCTTGTTTTAAAATATTTTCTTTTAATTTTTCTAAGCACGTTTTTTTTTTCTCATTTTGATATTTTTGAACATTTTTTAAAACAATTTTATTGTTTTAAATTTTTTTTTCTTTTAATTTTGCTAAGTATATTTTTTTCTTATTTTGAACAAGGAAAACATTTTTTTTCTAAACATTGATTTAAATTACATTCGAAAGCTTTTGCAAATGATTTTTGTTAATAGTTTTTAACATTTTTTTTAAATTAATCTTTTATTAATGAACTATAATGATTAGCTAACATTTAGTTTGATTTACACATTTCATCTTAAGTGACCTTGAACTTAAATGATGCAACTAAACAAAATAAAAAAGTTTGTATATACCAAGTAAAAGAGGTTAAATCCTTACAGTTTGATGATTTCAAAATAGTCGTATAATTGGAATGAACACGTTAACATTGAAAATAATTTAAAAACAATAATTGATTAGATTCTATAAATAGGGATTTATGAAGTTTAGTATTAGTTTCATAAATCCTTACTTTTAAATGTATTAAAAATGAGGATTTTTAAAGGGTTGAAATTTGTCAAATTTAAAGTGGTATTTTTGAATATAGGTGTGCGTTTCTTGAGTTCTAAAAAACTTTTGAAAACCATAACAAAGAAAAAGCAATAAAATGATTTGAAAGGGCTCCGGTTATTTGAACATCCCATGATTTTATGTGAACATCCTCCGGCTTGTTGAGACCTTCACGGGCCATATATAAGTATCCAACGGGACGTGGAGGTCCCCACGGGCCGTGTATAAGACAAGACCTGCAATGATTGGGATGAGTGGGGGTTGTGAAAAAGATATGTGTGGGTATTTGAGATGGGTTAGAGAGGTGAAAATGGATTTATATGAGTGTTTGGGATGGGTTGGAGATGTGAAAAGGGATATTATTTGAAAATTTTTATTTTAAAAATGTTGATTTTTTATAAATGTTGTTTTAAAATATAAATATACTTATAAAGTGTAAAAAATATCGATTTTTTAGTTTAAAAATATAAATATATTTATAAAGTGTTAAAAAATGTTGATTTTTTATAAATGTTTATTTTTTGTTATTTATATAAAATGTTTTTTTGTGAATGTTGTTTTTAAAAATAACTATAATTATAAATTGTTTCGGTAATCATTGCGTAAACATAAACGTTTATGTAATCGAAGCACACAAACCACAAGACACGAACAATAAAACCAAAAAACCCATAATATTCAAATGTTTACATAATTAAAATGTTCATACAATAATAATAACCAAATAAACCACTACTCCTTTTGCGTCTTAGACATACCGACCCGACTGCTGGACGGCACATCCCGACCGATACGCGGGGGAACACGCGGCGGAAAATTCGTTGCAACTTGCCTCTCGAGCTCACTTTCTATCAACCACCACACATCAGCCTGCACATGCTCGAGCCGTCGCCCATGCTAATCCATCGCCGTCAGAACCTGCTAAAGTAGTTGGTTTGTGGTACCAGGCAACCTAACAGCGTGATAAATGCACCGCGGATGCTGTACGGCATCAAGAGCCAGCTCCTCCATCTCGGCATCCACCTCTAGACCGCCCTCCTCCTCCGCCTCAGCAATGTGCGGCATCTCAACCTCCTCTACCCCACCCTGGAGGCCCTGTTGTACCATCGGCTCGAGCTCACAAAAGGGCCTCCCAACCATATGGATTAAATAATGAACGGGTGGATCAGCGGCAGTCTACGCACATACCTTCATCTGCAACATCGTCTGTAAACCTATAGGGCTGAAACGCATAACCGGGTTAGTAATTATAATAAGAATGACGATAATATATATATATATATATATATATATGTATAATAAATAAATAAATAATAATAGATAATATATAGTATATAGATAATAATAAATAAATAAATAATAAATAATAATACCTCGGCCTCATCGGATCTTGCAGCTGATGCTCGTCAATATGATAAATAAAATGGCCTGGATCGCAACACATTATGATCTCGGTGATGATCCCCTTGATAGGTATCCACGCCTTATTATGTCTATTGGGGTAGGCAGCAACATACTCGGCGAAACAGCGATGCAGGGCACACAACCTGCCCGTGATGATGCACTATAAGTAGAAGAAGTCGTCTTTGAGACCCGTTCGTTACTGCTACACTGCCCAGAAATAGAATATGTAATCAGGCAGTGTTTGTAACGAATTAACGGGTCACGAATGTTGGTGGCCCGATCACTCCTGCACAGGGTAATAATTATAATAATTATAATAAATAAATAAATAATAACAATAAATAAATAATAAATAAATAATAACAATTATATAATAATTAACGGGTCACGAAGGTTGGTGGCCCGATCGCTTAGGCAATGTTGTCACGGAGGTAGTATAGATATCCTTAACGAGCTCCTCCGGGCGGTAATACTCTCGGTGAGTGTAGCCAACTCGTCTACCGAATAGTGCCTCTACTCACCAAACAACTAGAACTGGACCTCCGGATCATGATCCACCTTGGCCCTGAGTGGGTTATAACAGAATAAGGGTATAAACTCCATCACCAATGGCCGATACGAATTAGCGTTTACGTCGCCGAAGAACTGATCCCAAGGGCTACCTGCAAGGATCCACGCCCTCATCATCGCCTCTCCGCCGACTGCCCTAATCGCATCCCATTCTATCCCTCTCGACCTAGCAACCCTCTTTTCAATAATCTTGTTCTTTCTTTCCACCTCGTAGTAGGTTGCGATCGGTGATGGAGTTTATACCCTCATTTTGTTAATGTTGTTTTTAAAAATAACTAGGATTATAAAATGTTTTGGTAATCGTTGCGTAAACATAAACGTTTATGTAATCGAAGCAAACAAACCACAATACACGGACAATAAAACCAAATAAACCATAATATTCAAACGTTTACATAATTAAATTGTTTGTACAATAATAATAACCAAATAAACCACTACTCCTTTTACCTCTGAGACGTACCTACCTAACTGCTGGGCGACGCATCCCGACCGATACGCGGTGGAACACGCGGTGGCAAATCCGTTCCAACTTGCCTCTCAAGCTCAATTTCTATCAATCACCACACTTCAACCTGCACCTGCTCGTCACCCATGCTCGTCCATCGCCGTCAGAACCTGCTGAAGTAGCTGATTTGTGGTATCAGGCAACCTAACAGCGTGATAAAAGCACCGCGGATGCTGTACGGCATTCAGGAGCCAACTCCTCTATCTCCACATCCACTTCTAGACAACCCTCCTCCTCCGCCTCGGCAACGTACGACATCTCAACCTCATCTGCCACACTCTGGAGGCCCTGTTGTACCACCGGATCGGGATCACCAAAGGGCCTCCCATTCATATGGATTAAATAATGAACGGGTGGATCAACGGCAGTCTTTGCACATACCTTCATCTACAACATCGTCTGTAAACCTATAGGGTTGAAACGCATAACCGGGTTAGTAATAGTAATAATAATGATGATGATAATGATAATAATAATAATAATAATAATAATAATAATAATAATAGTAAATAGATAATAATAAATAAATAAATAATAAATAATACCTCATCGGATCTTGCAGTTGATGCTCGCCATTATGATAAAAAATTGGCCTGGATCGCAACGCATTACGATCTCAGTGATGATCCCCTAGATAGGTATCCACGCCTTATTATGTTTATTTGGGTAGGCAGTAACATACTCGGCGAAGCAGCGATGCAAGGAACACAGCCTGCCCGTGATGATGCATTATAAGTAGAAGAGGTCGTCTTCGAGAACCGTTCATTACTGCTACACCGCCCAGAAATAGAATAAGCAATCAGGTGGTGTTTGTAACGAACTAACGGGTCACGAAAGTTGGTGGCCCGATCGCTCCTTCACAAGGTAATAATTATAATAATTATAATAAATAAATAATAACAATAAAATAATAATATAATAATAAGAATAATACCTATATCTCGCTATCCCAAACTCTGCACTACTGATGGTAGGCCACCACGCATAAAGCTCTTTATCAGGCAATGTTGTCACGGCGGTGGTATAGATATCATGAACGAGCTCCTCCGGGCGGGACTACTCTTGGTGAATGTAGACGTCCACCGAATAGTGCCTCTACTCACCAAACAACTGGAACTGGAACTCTGGATCATGATCCACCTTGGCCCTGAGTGGGTTAGAGCAGAATGAGGGTATAAACTCCATCACTAATGGCCGATACGCATTAGCGTTTACGTCGATGAAGAACTGATCTCAAGGGCTACCTGCAAGGATCCACGCCCTCATCATCGCCTCTTTGCCGACCGCCCTAATCACATCCCAATCTATCCCTCTCGACCTAGCAACCCTCTTTTCAATAATTTTGTTCTATTTTTCCACCTCGTAGTAGGTCGCGATTTGCACGTATGGCCAGTCTTCCACGTCTCGTCCCCCCCGTAAAGGATCACCATAAGGAGGCAGGTCAGCTGGAGCATATGCCATAACTGCAAAAAAACAAAATAATAAACAAATTAATACAATTGTTTTTGTTTGTGTTGAAAAACTCCCCCTACAGAAAGGGGGTTTATGCCAGTTTAGTACCTGTCAAAACACAATCAATATCCCAACAATGTATCACTAACTATTAACTAATCGCCTAAACTATACTTGTGTTAGGCGTTTTGTTTAAAACTTCTAAACAATACCAAGTTGAAGCAGTCAAAACCACTACAATACGGTAATATGCGACTCATTATGATCAATACAGTAACAGGCTGTGATCAATGTAGTAATATGCGACTCGTTACCAATTATAGCAAAACAACATTAAACTTACTACAATCAAAACAAAATTGACATTATAAGGCTTATATTGACTTTGAGATTGGAGCAAAAGGATTAAACAGCCATGGTTGCAAGTGACAACTTGCCATCCATGAACGTGCCACGCCAAGCCTAGATATAATCCCAATTTTGACTTAAACATTCACTTATCACATCCATCGAATTTTATGACTATAAAGAAACTAATCAAGAATAGGCAGTGAACCATGCTTCAAGATGTTAGTACACGATGTCCCTAGCCTAGTATAGGTGATGTTTGGATTGTATTATGGGTTTGCTACTCGCCTGGGAATCAAGATGATTAGTTTTCTAATCGCTCATCGTACTCACATGGATGGTTTCTACTCGCCCCTAGGGCCCTGGACGAGTAGGACAGGTATAAAAGTCTCCAATAATTGCCCTAATGATTAAGTAGTTACATCACACATTCCCCAAACACCCTGCCCTAGGTTGAAGGTCTGAGATTGTCTTGTAAACACATGTTCTCTGTTTTATCAATCAATACAACCTTTTAACCTTACTTTATTGCGTATTGATTCTTCGTTTATCATAGTTTCACCTCGTTTTGTTATCCGAAACAACATTTAGTGGATTCCGCCCACTAAACGTTGAAGCTCATGATTGTCTGGTTGTCCGAAATCGATCCTACACAAGATTTATGCTATTTGCTATGTTAGTTTTTCCTCGCATAAAATCCATTGCAAACTAAAAGACCCCTAAGATTTAACTTTTAAGACCATGTGTAGTGGGGGTTAAAATTAAGGCTCTAAGTTGGGCAAATTGTGACATGTGACATTCTAGTCAGCATGGGGCCTTAAATGAGAATGGGGTGTAGTAGTTTAAGGCCTCATAATTCCCCTAATATTACCCAATTATTATTTTATTTTTTTGAATTAAATCAAATAACCGGGTTACCTACCCTTTCTTTATCTTCTATCATTTCTCTCACTCTTACACACACAAACAAACCCATCCCCCTTCCCCACCAATTGGAGACCATGACCAGCCTTTCTCCTTTCTGATCTTTCTTTCTTTGCTCCGGTCTCTCTCTCTCTCCCCCCCCCTCTCTCTCTCTTTCGTTCTCTCTTTAGAATATTGATGGGTGTCGCGTTGTTTGGTACCTACCCCGTTAGGCTCCGCTGGAGCTCCGCTTTGCTCATCCCTTCCTTTTTATCTGTCTGTCTGTCTGTCTATCTATCTATAGATATCTATCTATCTATATCTATCTATCTATCTATCTATCTATCTATAGATATCTATCCATCCATCCATCCATCCATCCATCCATCCATCCATCCATCCATCTATCTAATGTGATTGTTGGATTCAATTAGTGATGCAACGTTAAAATTTTAACGGGGGGAGAAGGTTTTTTTGGGTGTTTAGCGCCATGGGCTTGCAACTAAAGGGCGCCAATGGTGCCTTTACCGCCCCAATTCACACCCACTATGGGTGGTCTAAATAAAGACCCCCTGGTAATAACAAATACATAATAGACTCCAAATAAACATTCTAAATGGCACTCATTACTGACACCCCTTATAAAGGGTTTTTTTTCGTAAATTGTCAAATTCGTCCCTAAGGTTTGGTCAATGTTGCTAGATCCATCCAAAATAAGAATTTCTAATATCTGAGCGAGTAAGGTTAGAAATCTAGTGCTAAATCCGTTCAATTTGCAAACTCTGTTAAATACCAACGTTAAATCATGGGATTTTGGTCATTTCCTATTTCTTTATATCCAAATTCGTCCATGACATTTGTTCCAAATTGCTAGATCAGTCCAAATGAGAATTCGATGATAAACAATCATTAAAGTTTTTCTTTTGTCGCTAAAACAGTCCAAAACGGATTTATAATGAATTATATACTATTAAAACAAGATATATACATTAAATATGATTAAAAATATATTTTTGAAAATAAAAATATGTAAAATTGAATTATAAGTTTCATTAATGTAACTAGTTTATGGTTTACAAAAAGTAATCATTTATTTAACATTAAATACAATTATTATATGGATGTTTTCCATTATTTAATATTTGTTCTTTTTCTTCTTACAAGCTATTTTATATATATATATATATATATATATATATATATATATATATATATATATAGGGTCAGGATCCTGTACAAAGTGTTTTTTTGTGAGAAGTGTGAGAAGTATTAAAAATTGATACTTAGGCATCATTTTTTAAACTTAGTCGTGATGTTTTGGATTGTTTTGCCTATAAAAACACCAAACATAACAATTAAAAACCGAAAACAATGTATTTTAGGCTTAAAAACTTAAAACACCATGCTAAGAACAGTAGCAGTGTGTTTTAAGTGTTAAGTAGTGTGTTTTAGCTGTTTTTTAAATTTAATGACTATAATATATTGTATTGTGTTTTAGATTGTTGTGTTTGGTGTTTTTCAAGTTAAAACAACCTAAAACATCATTCCTAAATCCAAAACATGATGTCTACATGTCAATTCTTAGTCCTTCTCACACTTCTCACGAAAAATGTACTTTGTACATGATCCTAAACCTATCTATACTATATTAATAAGCATATAGGAAGGGCAGGAATGGTCATTTGCCACTTTTTAAGTATTGCAAGACCTGAAAGCATGTTGTACAAGAATACATAGCACTGGTACACGTTTTGGTGCATAGTGTACAATAATGAAATGCACAAAAGAAAAAGACATGGATACATTAAGAATTAGGGTTTCATTTCATCGTTATCTTCTTATCCGCCCCCATCACGTTATCTCTCTCTTCAAGAATAATGGTGATCTTTTGTTCGATTTAGGGCTTCAAGTAAACCAGCGATCATAATCTTTATCCGTTCAAAGTCATCATCTAGATCATTTCTGGTTTCAACTTTCTAGATATCGGGTTCCCCCATCATCCGTTTCTCTCTATGCGATTCAAGATCTGTTCCCAAATCTGAATCTGAGTTGCCATTATGACCTTCAATCGGAAGTTGGCTTGGATTTCGATCATTTTTGAAAAAGGTATGATACTCCCTCTCTCTCTCTCTCTCTCATACACACAGCTAAAACCGTCTTCATCTACAGATCTTCATTAACTTGCTTCTTGCGGTGGTCCTTCCACCTTCCTTTCTCTACTGGCTCATCTTTCCTTCTTTTCACCAGGTTTGCATCTTTAATGTTAACTTTTTATGTTTTTTTTATTTGAAACCCTAATTGTTGCTTACGGGTTTTGTACAGATCTTGTTATGTATTCGGACAAGAAGTTAGGCAGGGTTTCAACCCAAGACAAGATCTTAAAATTTTTGCTTCATTAACGAAGACCATTTAAGGAGATAACTCAGTTATTACCTTGGAGAATTTTAGGTACAATATATATGTTAGCATTTTATGAATTGTTATATCATCTTAGTAGTTGTTAAACATTACTTTGACTCTGTATAAATTTTTTATAATTGCATTTAAATTTCAAAATTGGTATAGATCTATAAGTATATTTGACTAATTAAAAGGTTCAATTTAGGTCTAAAGTTTGGAGTTTAAGTATGGCTCAAGACCTATTGGGTAGAGTATGTAGTTGCCATCACATATTATAAGTCACAAATAAATATTCAGTAGAAATAGTTTATACTCATTTCTCTGAAATTGTTTGACGTGCTTTTGTGGCTGATTTATCAACCAAATTGTTGTTGACAGGAACCAGGTTGGCCACTTGCAGAGGCTATTTCAGGGGTTTAACTATTTTGTTTCAATTCGATTTTTGTTTACAAGTTAGTTAGCACTATAATGGATTTTAGGTAATTTTTACCAATTCTCTGGAATAGTTTGACGTCTTTTGATGGGTGATTTGTCTAATTTATATTTTTTGACAATAACTATGTTTAACAGCTTCCTATAGAAACCAAGCTGGTTGTTAACAATTGTCTTAAGTTTGATCAACTTTTTGTAACAGGGTGGTAGCATGGACTGCTAGGAATGTGTGACGGGGAGAAGCGTAAGTTGAAGAGCCCTGCAAATATGTGTTATGGACATTGGTCAGGTGTTTAGGTTACTCGGTTCAACCCAAGTCTTGCTCAGCCCTTCTTGGTGGCGTGATGGGAGCAAGTGCCCGATAAGGCGAGGTATGAGTAATTTCATTTTGTTAAATATTACAATGTTATTCGCTCTAAAAGGTAATTTGTTTTATAATAACTAACTTCTTTAAGTTTGTTTAGTGTTTGTTTCATGCAACCCCCTTTCCATTATATCCATATAGGAATTTTGTTAGTTTGGGTTTAAATATTTCAGGTCTTGACTGATCCATTAACACACATTCATTTTTTTTTGTTCTGTTTTGAGTAATGGTAATAAATAATTGTTTAAACTTGCTATAATAGGCCTACTTGTGAATTATATTTTTGTTTTTAATTTAAGAATTATATTTTAAACACAAATTTTGCAACCATTAAAATTCATAAAAGAATACATATACAAAAACTAATCTATTTTATTTATTTCCTTTTTATTAACTTCTTTCCCCTCGATGGTTAGACATATATTATTCCAACAACTATTAATCTTGTTTTTGTTTAACCGTTTAAGTAATTAACTTTTTTTGGGCAACATTCTTGAACTTCTATGTGGATTTTGTTGTCAGACGTTGAAGGGGGTATGATATTGTGAAGACGTATTTGGTTAAATGGAAAGTAAGCAAGACATTTTGTCTAAGGTATGCAAATTCTCTCTGCCTTTACAAACTTAATCACTTCATTTTGTTTAAGATCTTTCAATATAATTAATTTAGTGGCTTATTTGCTTATTTAATAATTGAAATTTGAAGTGAATTACATGTTAGCTATTAGTTTCATTGTATACTGTTAATACTTTATTTTTATTGATCTTTTGTTGATTTAGTGATTAGCGTAGTTGAGAAAAGGCTTTTAACTGTCTGTGAAACCGGAAGTAGGAGGGCAGCACATAAGTTTTCACCATCCTTACTTTTAAATTTCTGATTTCGCTTAATTATGGATAAAGGCATATCAAGAATGTTGATATTTTAATCGGATTACATGCGAATTAAGGTTGCACATGAGTGGTTCATGGGAAAATGGACGATGATGATAATTTGGTATTTATTGAAGAGGCTTGAATGATAAACTCATTATAGAGGTTTGATTTGATTTTTTTTCTTTTTTTTAGGATTAATGGTTTACATATTTTTGTTCCCTTTTTATTTGTTTGTTAGAGGTGTCAAATTGGTGGGCAGAGAGGTTTGAGTGACTGGTTGATTTTGTGTTATTATTTTGATTAAAGAATTATGGTGTATCTACATATTGTTGTTTGGATTCATAACCCTTGAAATCGCTCATGGGCATGCATCATTTGTTTGATGTTAAACAGGTTTGTCTAATGTTACCAGGAAGATCAAAGTACAGAGGCGTTACCTTGCATAAACATGGTTGACAAGGTGAATTCTACATTCTGGTGAGTTTTGGCCTTCAATATTTTATTTTTGCGATCAACTTAGTTTTATGACAGCCTAGCGTGATACAAATTTAATTGTTCTCAGATCATGGACATCCTCAAACCGAGTCTTTGGGGTTAGATTTATTAGCATTTCTAGCATGTTAAAACATAGCTTATATGTACAATCTTTTTAGTTATCACTAGCTGTCCAACATGCTAAGTTTTTCTTTATAAAATCCTTTGGATGAAATGAACTGAGTTATTTTAAATCAAAAATAAACTTTATTTGACTTTTGAATTATTCAACATATTTACCTCTTTTTTTAGCTATTTATTGTTCAAGAAATATGAATTGATCTGATTAAATATGTTGCTCTTTCTAAGTTACAATTCCCCAAGTACATCCATTTTGGTGATATTTGCCTAATTGCATATGGAACCAGTTTGCTTTTACTATAGACTGCAAAAATATGCCTATTTTGTTAAGTCAAATCACTGTATTGGTGCGTCAAGTTTCTGAATCTTACTTACCTTCTCATATATGAAAGAATCTTTGTGAAGCTTTATTAAAAATAGTAAAATATGTATATTGAAATTTAGATTTAATGTTTACGGATATGAAATTTTGCAGGTGTTGACGTTTTGGTAAACAGCTTAATACTTTGCATTTGAATCTAGCGAAATGGGTCCAACATATTGTTTTTAATAAACAGGTCCAACATATTGTTTTTAGTAAATTGGTCAATTTTATAAGTTTATTGAATGGGTGAAAATTTCCATTTTCACTTCGTCTGGCATATGCCATTTAACAAGGTTATTTTTCATATGAAATTTGATCTTTTTGACTAAAAGAATTATCTCTTTTCAGACTTTTACCAGCTGTTTGTCATTTTACAGCTGTAAAAGTACTATCCTCTTAATTCACTTTGATATTTTCATGCAAACTTTTATAGAACTTTTTACATTTCAAAGCCAAATGCTTACCCTTTTCGGTATAAGCAGGCTTTTACAGAAGCTCAGCATATCTTCATCAAAGCTCAGCATCAGACCTACATCATCATCAGCCAATAGCGACAATACAAGCCTTGGAAGTCTGCCCTACAACTGTCTTCATCAAAGCTCAGCATCAGACATTTAGACCTATGACACTCCACTATCTTGCCCTCATATCCTTCATTCTATAAAGCTTCATCAAAGCTCTACACCACTCAACAAACACTAAACATCATAGATCAGTTACACCTTCATATCGGTAAGTAATCTGAATTCAAAGTACAAAATTTGACTTCCTTTACTTTCAAATCCTAACAACTTATATTTCCACTATTTATTTTCACAGCTATACTTGATGTTGGTCTTTTAGAAGCTATTCCCTTTCTCAAATTGCAATCGGCTTTATAGTTGTAAGTTACCATCTCGATTCTGAAAATTATTAACAAGCTGTGTTTCTCTGTAAAGTGTGTTGTTGAAATTAGACTTCAAGTTACTTTGTTTCTTTGTTTCTTTGTTTCTCTGTAAAGTGTATTGTTTAACTGTCAAGTGTTAAACCATTTTTGGGCTGGTATTCTAATTGAGCCAAGCCCACCATAGTTGATTGGGCCAAGCCTGTGACAGCATTGAAAGTGAACCTTTATATTTGGGATTGCAACAGCATATATTTTTATGGACTTGATAAAAGAATGTGGCATATATTTTTATGGACTTAATAAAAGAATGTGGCAGGTGTAACATTTCAAAATCCATATTAACATATTTTTAAAACTTTATTAAAAATCACATACATTGTCAACATTTTTCAAAATTATTTGAATACATAATTCTGATTGGTTAATAATTTTAAATCACAAAATCCAAATTCATAGTTTTTCTTTTTATTGGTGTTAATTAATATTGGTACAACACATTTCTTTCTCTCTCTCTGTATAGAAAGAGATGTCCCAATATTAGTTTATGGTTCCCATTAAGATCACTCTAAATAAATAAATAACTCGCACTTTGCACCAGGCATATTCATTCCGGTCTAACTGATTATAGGAGATCTATAGAATAGGTGTATATAATTTGGGTCTTTAGTGACAATGCTCTCTTTTTAAATGTGTTGACATGTTTTATGAGTGTGTAACAATTTAAAAAATGGCAAAACGTTTTTAAAAATTCTGAAAATGTAAATGAAAAATGCTAATAGTTTTATGAAAAAAATTTAAATGGCAAAAAAAAAAAAAAAAAAAAAATTGTGTACAAAATTTTAAAAATTCTCAAAAATATATAATATTGTGAAAAATAGTTTGAGTGATGATAAAATTTTTACACGTAGAAATAAATGTTATATCAAAAAGATAATTTCATAGTAACTTGAATATTAATATCAATAAATGTTTGCTACTGTTCAATAGTTTTTTTAGAACGTTAATGATCAACAAACATGAACGAACATGTTCATTTTCTAAACGAATGATCTTGAATACATTAATTAACAAAATATACAAAAAATGCTTAAAACTACAATATATTATTAAAAACACTTTCTAAGTAAATTAAATTAGTTAGTTTTTAGAAGAATAAATGTGTTAAGCGATATGGTTATTTTTTACTAAGTGAGTCAACCATGTCAAACTCAAATACGACATGTTAACAAAAATCAAAATTATTATCATATGCCTATCTATCTAAACAAACAAGACAATTGTAGTTGCTTAATATATTTGTGTTAACTTTTATATTTGTGGACAACTATTTTTCCTTATGGTTATTTTTTAAATGAGTATTAATTAACGGCTATTATTTCAACGGTTCTTTTCCCATAGTTGCACTTTTCAGTTCTTCATTCACATCAAAATACGATATCAATTTCAATCTATGGGGGGTGGTTATCCAATTCCGATTAAACAAGAAGGACCGTCGTTAAACGCTGAACAATCATCTGGTCGCCGTTCAAACCTTCCATTTTCCAACCCACCACCTTCAAACTCTCAGCTGACTGACCTTTTTCAACCCCCCTACCCTTCTCCAACTTTAAACCCTCCTCCAGTGACAAACCCTGCCGATGATGATCCAGATCCTTGGACAGACGAAGAGTGGAATTGGGCGTATGATTATGCCTTTGCTGAACTACAGTTTAACAGACTACGAATTAGGGAGGAGCATCATCGTCCGGTGGCAAACCCTCCTACAATGCCAAACTGTCCTCCACCTTCAAACCCTCCTCCTGTTGAAAACCCCCATCAGAGACAAGAAGTTCCGGATTTGGCTGAAGGGTACGAAACCGACCCTGGGGCAGAATACGAACCACCATTGGATGAGGAAATGGCTTGGGAACCTACCATTCCGCAATGATTGAGATAGTGATGGCATGTTTTATTAAGTAATGTGTTGTATGGCATGTTTTATTAAGTAATCTTATTTCCATGTATTAGATTAAATTTTAACTATTTAGTTGTTTTAATTATAACTATAATTATGTATTAGTTTAAATTCTAATCGTATGTTCAAATGTTTAGTTTATTTTTAAATTAAAACAAAAGAAAACTTATTAGAGCGGCTCTCCCACCATTATATACTTAACCTTAAAGTCAAATTGACATAAGTTTAAATACATGGAATCTTTAATTTTTTTTCCGGTTATCTAACAGTGAAAACTTAATAGGATATGTCTGATCACTGTACCGTTGAAGAATTTTCATCATTGAAAAATGATGGAGCATGGTATAATCTAATCTTTGTTATGGTCGAATATATTTGGCATGATGTTGGTGAAAAGAGATTGGTGGTTATTTTTCTTGATCAACACGTAAGGACATTCTTTTACTTTGCGTTGTGTTATACAAGTAAATATTTTTTCCCCACTAATTTTTTTTGTGTTTTAGAGACAAAAAATTGCTGCGATCGTCCCACAACATTTGATACACTTATATAATGACACAAATTTGCTTGGTGGTTTTTTTTCACTGAGTCATTTCCAAATTGAAAATTTCAACTATCATGAGCTCCCAAAGTACCAAAATTACGTCTTAATTTTCTCTGAGAAAAAAATTGTGATCAATGAATACACGAAGCTTTCTTCACTTATGCTTACCATTCCAAAGGGTGCCTCATTATATCCATTGGTGCCTTCCATTGAATCAATGAAGCAAGTTAGGAGGCCACATAAATATATTGTTGGTATATTCAAAATCTTTGTATGTATATATTTTTATTAATTTTTATAATATTATAAAAGCTCATATAGTATACACAATTTGGTTATTTTGTTGTAGATGTGGTTGGGAGAATAATTGATGGTAAACGAAATAAACGCTCTTTTGAACTATCTCTTCACGATAAGACGTAAGTTATTACTCATTAATTACAAATATTATTTGCCAAAATAATTTTAACTCAAAAATCTTTATTTACAGCGGTCATGAAATACAAATATTTTTGCATCATTTGGAGCCTACCGATGTTATAAGTACCATTCTAGCCATATCACGAAAGTCTATCATATACGTATCACGTGTCAAGTTGGTTCACCTACAAGATAGTATGTTATGCTTTACACATGAACTTTTTAAAAATTAGTTAAATTTAATAGCACATGTAATTTAATTTATATTATATTTTATTTGTTATTTCAGTTCATATTTTGTCGTCTACGGCTATGAGTAAGATTACGTACGAACCAGATATGCTCGAGGCACGAGATATTTAAACTATGGATCTGTGTTGATGTTAAAATTTAGGTTTCTTATAAAATAGTGGTTTAATATTGAAGTCAACGTTACTTATTTGCGTTATGATTTTTGTTTCCTTTGTATTGAACTAATATGTTTAATGTTTTTTAAGTTTATATGTGTTTATGATGCGTTATCTTTTTCATTTTTTCATAGTAAAAACTAAGTTATAGGTGCATTTTCACTTATGAAATACTTAGTTTTAGTTGAATTATATGTTTTATTTTATCATATTGTACATTTAATGGTTTGTATTTGTGTTAAACCAAGGCATCATCACCATGGTTGACCTTTCGGTTGAAATCATCGTGTTTGAGATATTATTGAGGGTGCCATCGAAGGTTGTAGGTCATTCTATGAGTGTGTGTAGGGAATGGTATGCCTTACTGTCAACCAATACTTTTAAATGGTACATTGTTCTCCCTCATTAATTTCATCTAATCTGAGAGTTCTCTTAATTGACGACATAACTTGCTCTAATCATCAAATAAAATTTCAATCCGGTGATCATGGACCAACCACTATTGTTTCTTTTCCATTCAAGCACCAATTTGATAATGTCTCGATTCTTTCACATTTGAACGGATTATTGTGTGTTTGCTTGAATCATACATTTGAGTTGTTTCTTTGGAATCCAATCACTACTGCTTTCAAGCGTTTGTCAATCCCTTATTCTCATGGATTATATGAAGAAAATCTTAATGTCATTGGTCTATACGTTGACGATCATGATGATTACAAGGTCTTGCATGTTAAGCGTAGGGTTGGTGTACTTGGCATCTATGTCTATTAAGTGTCATGTACTGATCTTGTAATGGTGATTTTCGAATTTCAACATTTATGTAACTATCTTTTGTTTAATTTCTAAGGTATTTATCACTTTACAATGACTAATGGACAACCAAAAGATAGTAATGATGCTCCAACCTCAAGTGCATCTTCAAAAGCTGAAAAACGAAAAGAGTATAATAGAAGATATTATGCTTCACGGAAAGAGAATAACAAAGTATCAAAATTTGGGAATGTTGATGTCTCCCAAAGTGCTTCATTAATATCTTTAGTGAATAATAGATCAACAGGAAGGACACCGTTAGGAAGTCTACAAAATAATAGTAGTCAAATAACACAAATGTTAAAGGAGAATGTATCAGGTAGTTCTGTCGAAAAACAAAAAGAGGACAACAAAGGATGCCCTGGTACAAGAAAAGAGAATGGAAAACGTATTTCAAATGGTATCAAAATTACACAAACTCCGATCGATGATGCCACACCGACAACCACATTCCCCTCTGTAATTGATGAAGTCATGCCTGATAGATCACGAGGTTTGTATTTATTTAACAATTTATTTTTTTATTGAACTTGACATATTTTACAACCTAGATTACTTAATACAATAAATTATTAGGTAGTCGAATTCAACCGCGTACACTATTACCTCAATTTTGTGAAGTTATTGGGCAACCTTCCATCCATGATGAGAATGCAGAAATTGATCCTTACAATTTTGTTTACGATGGTATACCTAGAGACCATCGTGTTTTAAAAGAACGGAGTGCATGTTGTTATTGTGGAGCAAAACTATTTAGATTTGAATTTGATACCTTTTGTTGTATGAGTGGGAAAACGGTGTTAGCAAATTCAGAAATTCCAAATGAACTGTACCGGCTATTCACGTCACAAGATGAAATTGGAAAAATGTTTAGGGAAAACATACGTGCTTATAACACAAATTTTTCTTTTGCCTCAATGGGCGTGACGTTGGATAATACACTGAACAATATGAAAGATGGTGTATATACATTTCGTGCACATAAAGGAATATATCACAAAATTGATCAATTGGTTCCAAGGGATGGAACTCCTAGGTACTTGCAGTTGTATTTTTATGATCCTGATACTGAGCTGGATTATAGACTCCAATGGCCAAATCTTGATCGAAGTATTACTGAGATGTTGACACGTATTCTTTCTACAAACCCATATGTCGATACATTTCGAAGTCTTGCGGAACTAGGACCTCTAGACAACTATAGGGTCACTTTGAATGCTTCAGTGGAACTTGACCAAAGGGTGTACAATCGGCCAACGACATCCGAGGTGTATATATAATTGTTTTATTTAAATTATTTAAAAGTATTATTGATTATTTTACTTACGTATAGTGCATCATTATATAGGTTGCTGGTATTTGGGTTGAAGGTAATGATAATATCACTTCGTTTAAAAGAAGTATTGTTGTGTACGGTAAGTCTGAATATAGTCAAACTATTCAGCCGTATGATAGTTGTTACGATCCACTGGCGTATCCTCTATTTTTTCCTAACGGTGAGTCGGGTTGGCATGATAAAATACCACGCCAAGGAGTGTTAATCAATGAACTCCACAACAATAACAACATCGAAGAAGAAATGGAAGGTACCAACAATTTCACTATCTTTATTAAGCGAAATTCATAAAAATAACCTAACATGTATTATTTTCAGTTAACTATTTGTTTTTAAACATGACCATCATTCAGAGGCTAACACACGAAGTGGAGAGGCTGACAAACGAAGTGGTAGAACAACCGTGGCTATGCGAGAGTACTATTGTTACAAGTTTCAAATTCGATCTACCAAGAACTTGCTTCTGTTCGGTGGTAGACTGCTACAACAGTTTGTTGTAGATGTTTACATAAAGCTTGAGACGTCACGTTTACAATATTATGAGCTAAACCAGGCTACAATAAGGGCAGATTTGTACCAAGGTATTGTGGATTGTGTCAATGCTGGTGAGGTTCATCCAAACAAAGTCGGACAACGGATTGTGTTGCCTGCATCATTCATCGGAGGGCCTCGCGACATGCGACGTCGGTTTCTCGATGCGATGACTTTAGTTCAAGATGACGGCAAGCCTGATTTGTTCCTTACAATGACGTGTAATCCTCATTGGCCTGAAATATGTGATAATTTAAATGTTGGTCAAACCGCACAAGATCGTCCAGACCTTGTTTCAAGAGTGTTTAGGGCTAAATTAGAAGATCTTAAGGAACAACTCTTCAAGAAACATGTCCTCGGGGAAGTTAAGGCATACGTTTATGTCATCGAGTTTCAAAAGCGTGGCTTGCCACATGCACATTTTCTCCTTATCATGTACCCGCAACACAAAATCAATAATCCAGACCATTATGATAAGGTCGTGTGTGCTGAAATTCCTAACATACTAAGGCATCCCAAATTGCACGAGCTTGTTGTCAAGCACATGATTCACGGTCCTTGCGGAAATTTGCGTACAAACAGTCCTTGTATGCAGGGTGATCCTAAAATTTGTCGCTTTCGTTATCCTAGGCAATTTAATGAAGAGACGGCACAAGGGATGATGCATATCCATTATATAGAAGGAGAAACAATGGAATAAAAGTGGATGTACGAGGAAAAACACTTGATAACAGATGGGTTGTCCCGTATAACCCAAAGCTATTGATGATGTTTAACTGCCACATAAATGTTGAAGTTTGCTCAAGTATAAAATCTGTGAAATATTTATTCAAATATGTTTACAAAGGACATGACAAACAAGTTATTCAAGTTGATCAAGATGAGCAGGGGTTGTTATTAATGAGATAAAGAGATTTCAAGATGCACGCTACGTATCACCACCAGAGGCTATGTGGCGCATTTTTTCCTTCTCTCTTTCTCAAATTTTTCCTTCTGTTTTGGCCTTACAACTTCATCTCCCTAATAATCAGATGGTTAGATTTAGGGATAACGATATAATGTCTGATGTTGTTGATAGGGAAAGAGATAGGAGAACCATGTTGACTGCATTTTTTGAGAAAAATAGAGAAGATGAAACGGCCAGGGTGTATTTGTATAAAGATTTTCCAAAACACTTCACATGGAATGGAAGCAAACGTCGTTGGAATCGTCGTAAAGGTAAACAACAAAGAGGTCGTATTGTTTCCGCCAATCCAGCTGAAGGAGAAAGGTACTATTTACGCCTACTTCTATCCAATGTTAGAGGGCCTACTTCTTTTGAACATCTTTGCACAGTTAATGGTCAAAGGTGCGAGACATTTCGAAAAGCATCTCTTGAGGCAGGCTTAATAGAGGAGGATGAATATCTATCACAATGTCTAGAAGAAGCCTCCTTATTTCAGTTTCCCAATGCTCTTAGAAGGTTATTCGCGACCATAATGATATTTTGCGAACCTGGAGATGTTCGAAAGTTATGGAATGACCACTTTGATTCACTGTCTGAAGATCATCGGTTGCATTGTCTAAGTATCGAACGAGTTCAAAATATGGTTCTTACCGAAATTAAGGTCTTTCTACAATCTATGGGTAAAAATATCAATGATTTTGATCTTCCTAAGATAACAGATGATGTTAACTTACAGTATGTAGGTTATCGTGAGTTACAAGAGGAGTATGGGATTGTTTTGGAACCTGAACACTTGAGTGCCAAAGATTCACTTAATCCTGACCAAAAAAGTGTGTTTAATGAGATCATGATGCATGTTGATAATGATCTTCCACGTGTCTTCTTTATCGATGGTCCAGGTGGAACGGGGAAAACATATTTGTATAAAGCCTTGCTTGCTGAAGTTCGTTCACGTGGTCTTATTGCTCTCGCAACGGCTTCATCAGGTGCTGCCGCTAATAATATGCCAGGAGGGAGAACGGCTCACTCAAGATTCAAGATTCCCATTAATGTTGATAATAATTCAATGTGCAATATCAAAAAACAGAGTGGTGTCGCTGAACTAATTCGGTCTGCTAAAATAATCATATGGGATGAAGCATCGATGGCAAAACGACAGGCAATAGAAGCGGTGGATCGAACATTGCAAGACATTATAGGCGTTAGTCTCCCATTTGGTGGGAAGATAATGGTTATGGGAGGTGACTTTAGACAGGTGTTGCCTGTTATTAAACGAGGCACTCGAGCACAGATTGTAGACTCAAGCCTACGCATGTCTCATCTTTGGTCTTTGACTAAAAAGATGCGCTTGACCATAAATATGAGAGCGTTGACGGATTCGTGGTTTTCTGAATTTCTTTTAAGAGTCGGTGATGGAACTGAAGAATCAATCGAAGGAGACTTTATCCGCATACCCGATGACATGACAATTCAATGCACCAATAGAGAAAACTCTATAAAAGAATTGATCAATGCAATCTTTCCGTCAATCAAAGATAATGTATATTCTTCGGATTATATAATCTCTAGAGCAATATTATCCACTAAAAATGAGAGTGTTGACGAGATTAATGATCAAATGATTGACATTTTCCAAGGGGAAGAAAAAGTTTACTATAGTTTTGACGAGGCTGAAGACGATCACCACAACTTTTATCCGATCGAGTTCTTAAACTCACTGACGGTCAGTGGTTTGCCGCCTCATAAGCTCCGTTTAAAAATTGGATGCCCAATAATATTGTTGCGGAATATCGATCCATCACATGGCCTATGTAATGGGACACGGTTGATATGTAAAGGTTTCCAACGCAATGTAATTGATGCGGAAATTGCTGTCGGTCAACATGCTGGAAAAAGAGTATTTTTGCCAAGAATTCCTCTGTGCCTTTCTGAAGATGACATGTTCCCATTCAAGCTAAAAAGAAAACAGTTTCCTATTCGACTTAGCTTTTCCATGACGATTAATAAAGCTCAAGGTCAGACAATTCCACACATTGGAGTTTATCTGCCGGAGTCTGTATTTTCACATGGACAACTTTATGTGGCATTATCAAGAGGGATTTCAAGACAAAACACTAAGGTGTTAGTACATCTCGCCAAAGATTTTAAGCGACGGGGGGTATATACCTCAAATGTTGTCTACCGGGAAGTGTTGCGTGATGAATGAACAACATTTGGATCAAAACGAAAGTAAGTTTATAGATGTTGAGCCTTAAGTTTTTATATTCCGATTATATATTTTCATGGTATTATTCTTTATAAATTGCTAACAAAAACCTTTTTAATTTCTCTGTTACATAAATTAGAAATTTGTTATGGACGAAACAAAGAAGAAATCGGAAGATATGTCAGGTATCAATTTCATTTAAGATTGTAGTTTAGTTTATTCATCTATATACTCGGTTTTGATTAAACACATGTAAGAGAATAACATTGGTTTTTTTAGAGTCGACACATGCTCCAATAGAGGAGAAGATACAAGAAAGTCATTAGCCGGTGGTTGTATTGGTCAAACAGGAAGAGATATAAGAAACTCTCAGTAGTATATCTGATGAAGAATGGTGGTCGAACCATGTTGATGAGGTAATTGAGACGTGTAAGGTCTATGAAAAAAAAATCTCATCACAATGAAAGAAATTGACATGTGAATTGTTATTTGTAATTTTCTATGTTGATGACTTATATATTTCTTATTCACGTGTTTGTTTTTTTTAGATTAATATGTTTATGACTGATATGTAACCAAAATTTAAAAAGCTCATGACATACATAGACCAAAGACCAAACCGATGCTATGAACAAAAAACTAATAGAAGTACAATACAATATATTACGAGAGAATTGAAAAACTAACAAAAAACGAGTAATACATTGTAAATTACCGCCGCCACCCCCTTGGCTCTCCCAAATGCGCGGAAACATGACCTCCATCCGCCTAAAGGCACGATAGTGAAATAATCCGTAAAATCTCGCCTCCAATCCGAATAAAGTTAGTACTCTAAGTTGTTACTTACTATAAACCATAAGGACTATCTGTGTAGTTATCTCTTGAAAACAAGTACCGCGTTGTAAATTGTTGCCACCGCCGCATCGCGCGGGTTTCTAACTAGTATAGTATAAGGTTATATTGGAAACCCTTGTTATATGGTAAACTCTGGAAACTCTAACTTCCTGACTTTTTTTTTATATGAAAATTTTAGGGTATGTAATATACATGATTTTAAGCATTTTGGGCCAAAAAATTGGAAAAAAGTGTCAAGCCATTTTTTAAAAAAAATAAAAAACCGTCTTCGGGTAACAAATGGTTAACACGTGTTAGTTTCGCTTAACATGTGTTAGTCAAAACTTTATTTATTTTTTAAAAAAAACTACTCGACACTTTTTTGATTTTTTTGGCTCAAAATGCTTAAAATCATGTATATTACATGCCCTATTTTTTTCAAAAATAAAAAAAAATTGGGAAGTCAGAGTTTCCTGAGTTTACCATGTAACAAGGGTTTCCACATTATCCTTTCCCTATATATATATATATATATATATATATAAATTAGGATTAGAGTAAAACATAAAACGAGATATGGCTCTGTTTGTTCTATTGCTACTGCTAGCCACCCAAGTTTAAACCGGGACCCAAACATTTTTTTCTATTTAGTTCATCTTCTTTATGTTACATATGTTTTAGAAAATCAAATGTCTTTTTAATTATTTTAAATACTTATAAGCCTCCAAAAATTCCTAAAATTTTATAGAATCATGTTTATACCCAAAATAACATTTTACATATTTTTATTTCAAAAAATATAATTTTAATCATATTTAATGTATTTATCTTGTTTTAATCATATATAATTAATTATAAATCAGTTTTGGACTGTTTTAGCAACAAAAGAAAAAAAGTTAATGAATGTTTTAGCAATAAATTCTCATTTGGAATAATCTTGCAATTTGGAACAAACCTCATGGACGAATTTGGCAATTAAGAAATAGGAAATGACCAAAATGCCCATAAATTAACGTTGGTATTTAACAGATTTTGTAAATTGAACGGATTTAGCACTAGATTTCTAACCTTCGTGGCTCAGGTGTCAAAATTTTTATTTTGGATGGATCTAGCAATATTGACCGAACCTCAGGGACGAATTTGGCAATTTACTATTTTTTTTTTCTTTTTAGACCATGTGTAGTAGGGGGTGGGGGGGGCTTTAATCTGAAGGCCCCCCTCATTGATTAGTTCACGTGGCAGTTGATTCAACATGGGGCTTTAATTAAAAATGGGTGTAGTGGGGGGGGTGTTTAAACTTAAGGCCCCAATGATTGGTTGTTATTATTATTTTTTTAATTAATCAAGTAAAAGTAATAAAAAAAACACAAATAATATTAAAAATAGTTGCAAATAATATTAAAACCACACAAATCGTATTATAACATTAATTAAAACATTACATAATCCTAAATTAAAACATTTATTAAACCTAGATTACTTAAAAACACCTACGAAGAATAGTTATCTCAATCCTCTAGTGTATACTCTAGCGACGACATAGAACGATCGCCATCACTACCGTCCGACCTAGCATCCGAGCGGATGCAGCCATAGTCATGACTTGGAATATAGTATGGTTCATCATCCATACTCATATACTCCCCACCAATATCTTCTTCGTACCCTTCCTCATTTGGCTTCGGAGCAGGAGGGTTTGGGGTGAGGTTGGGTTGGGTCTCCACCAGTCCTAGCTACCCCAATCCCATGACAGCCATGGTATAGTCAATACACCAGATACACTCCTCATCTGTAAGAGGAGCATCGGGATTGGTAGGAATGTAACCTGGTAAAGGAGGAATGGGGGTTAGTCGAGGAGGAGGAGGAGGAGGAGGAGAGGACACTGGTTGAGGAGGGGGAGGAGAGAACATGGGTTGAGGAGAAGGAGGAGGAGAGAACATTGGTTGAGGAGGAGGAGAGAACACTGGTTGACGACGTATGCAGCGAGAGTATTGCCGGAGATTGGAAGGTCCGACAGGCTCGTTAGGATATCCACCACCTATATGTTTGAATGCTTGAGATAATTGGTTTTGTATGGTTTGTATTTGTGTTATTATTTGATAGTGGCTATAAAATTGTGGTTTGTAGTGTGGTATATATATAGTTAAATTGAAAAAAAAGTAAAATATTTTGACCGTTTAAAAATTAACGTTGAAGGGGGATTTTTAAATATTTTGACCGTTTAAAATGAATGGTCCACGTCGATGAGGTGGCTGCAAATCATTGGCCCAAACATTCTCCATCACGCGTTAAATTTTAAGGCCTTCCCCCCAAACCAAATTAGCGCATGCATGTAGCGGTGTTCAGGGCGCCAAAACCAAATTCATGCCCAGATTAAAGCCCCACTGTTAGGATAAGAAGTTAGTTGGAATGTTAGTTTGGAATAAATGTCCTTAATTGTAATAGTTAGATAGTTAAGGGACTAATTCTGTCATGATGTAATAGTTGTAACCAACTTAACTGTCTATAAGTACGTATGAATGGAAGGAGAAGAGTACGTTTGAGTTGATAATATTCCTTTCCTCTTTTTCTTTCTTATCAATTGGTATCATAGCAGTCGATTCTCGGCTACTCCGGCCAACTCAACCGTCACCGGAGTTGTAACTAACTCCAACCACCGTCAACTACCATCAACCACCGTAAACCAGCATCGTCTTTGACGAGTCCAACCACCAAAATTCATCACTCTGTTTCATTTCTTCTATTATTTTTATCCATCTTCTTCATTTCTAGCCAGGATTGATCAATTGTTGATCAATTCATCCTCTGGATCAATCATTTCGTGATTTGTCCAGTATTTGATTCAATCGCCGTTTCTAATTTGTTTCATTCAATCACAATGACTACTCGTAACAGTGATGAAGCTGATAATGAAAATACAATTAAAAAGACTCTTGATGTACATGCAGTTTCACTTTTGAGGGTTGATGCCTAATTACAAAAAAAAATGACACAAACTTTGCTAATATTGATGTTAATTTTTCCAATATTAATACAATGTTGACCAAATTAACTGAGGAAATTGCTAAGATCAACAATGATAGTGCAATCAAAAGTATTGAACAAAGTTCTTCAGGATCAAGAACTGAGAGAACTGACCAGCACAAGATTCATAGGGTTAGAAAGATTGATTTTCCAAGGTTTGATGGTGATAATGTAGATGATTGGCTCTATAAGTGTGACCATTTCTTTTCAATCGACGACACACCTGAGAATTGTAAGGTACGATGTGCAGCAATTCATATGGAAGGTAATGTTGTTAAGTGGCATAAAGGATTCATGAAGACTCAAGGGGTGCCAATTTCTAAAATAAGATGGAAAGATTATTCTGAAGCTGTTGTAGCAAGGTTTTCTGATGTGATGTTGGAAGATGCTATTGGTGTTTTGACATCACTTGTTCAAGAAGGTGAACTAGATGATTTTTGCACATTATTTGACTCTTATCTTTTAAAGGTATCCATTCCTGAGATATATGTTGTATGCATTTTTTCTTAAGGCTCTTAAACCAGAAATTGGGGGCCATGTCAAAATGTTTCAACCCACTACAATGAAACAGGCCTACCATTTAGCAAAAATTTAGAATGTAACAAATAAGGCTATTAGCTTGACTCAACCAAAACCTTTTAACAGATACAATAATAATAATAATAATAATAATAGTAAACCCTACACTGCAACATATAAACTACCTATTAACACTTCTCACTTACCCTTACTTCCAAACCCACCCCCTATCAAGAAACTTCCATTTTATAATGATAATAATAAGAACGCCTACAAAACTTTGACCAGAAAAGAAATAGAAGAAAAAAGAGCCAAGGGGGAATATTTTGGATGTGGAGAAAAGTACACACCAACACATAAGTGTAAGAATAAGCAATTGTTTGTTTTAGAGTTAGATGGTGAGGAGGATGAATTGGAATTCATATGTGTGGAACCTGATAAGGAAGAAATGGCACAACAATGGAATGAATCTAAGCCATAGATTTCAATCCATGCCATGATAGGGGTACCTTCCTTTTCTACTATGAGAAAAAATTGGGACCATAGGTACAAGGCAACTTCATATTTTAATAGATTCAGGCTCTACTCACAATTTTATTGATGAGAATTTAGCCAAGAAGTTGAAGTGTTTTAGAAAGAAAATATTGGGAATGAAGGTTTCAGTTGGCAATGGTAAATCCCTGGACTGTGTGGACATGTGTCTTGATTTTGAATGGGCTATGCAAGGATCTTGGTACAAAACTGATGTACTAGTCCTACGCTTGCAGAGTTATGATGTGGTTCTTGGCATCTAGTGGCTTATGACATTGGGAGATATATTGTGGAATTTTAAGGAACTAACTATGAAATATAAGGTGGGGGATTCTTGGCATGAATTGAAAGGATATGCCAATAATGAAGTGACCATGTGTTCAACTGAGAAATTGTTTGCAATGTTGGGTCACAAAGATACAATAGTTGAGGCTCAATTGTTAAGTCTACAAGTGGGGACAGATGATCAGTTTCAACATGCTGCAAAAGTACTAGAAACCGATAAGAATGAGGCCATTGATGAGTTGTTGAATCAATATGAGGAAGTATTTCAGGAACCTGTTGGGTTGCCTCCTTCTAGGAGTTGTGATCACAGTATAATTCTACAAAATGAAGGTAATGTAATCAATGAAAAGCCTTATAGGTACCAAGCTTTGCAAAAAGATGTGATTGAGAAGACTGTACAAGAAATGTTGCAGTCAGGAGTTATCAGGAATAGTTCCAGTCCATTTGCTTCTCCAGTGGTGTTGGTTAAAAAGAAAGATGGAAGCCGGAGACTCTACATTGACTATAGGAAGCTGAACAATGCCACCATTAAGAACAGGTTTTCCATTCCTCTTGTTGATGAACTATTTGAAGAACTACAAGGTGCTACTATTTTCTCTAAATTGGATCTCAGATCTGGTTATCACCAAGTGAGAATGCATTGTGATGATATACAAAAAACTGCATTCAGAACCCACCAAGGCTTGTATGAATTTACTGTTATGCCCTTTGGTCTTACAAATGCCCCAGCCACTTTTCAATCTCTAATGAATTCCATTTTCCAACCTTATTTGAGGAAGTTTATCCATGTGTTCTTTGATGATATCCTAATTTATAGCAAAAGTCCTGAAGACCACCTTTTTCACCTTAAACTCACTTTAGACCTTTTCATATCTCACAAACTCTTTGCCAAAAGATCCAAATGCAGTTTTGGTGGTCACACTGTTGAGTATTTGGGTCACCTCATTCCTGCACAGGGTGTAGCAACTGACCCAATGAAAGTGATAGCCATTAAAGAGTGGCCTCTTCCTACTACAGTTAAACAATTAATGAGTTTCCTTGGGCTAACAGGCTACTATAGAAGATTTATTAAGTCCTATGGGTTATTAGCCAAACCCTTGACTGATCTTCTTAAAAAAAGATTGCTTTGTTTGGAATGAACAAGCCACCTCTACCTTTGAAAAGTTGAAAGAAGCATTAAGTACCCCTCCTGTTTTGGCCCTTCCCAACTTTTCCCATCCTTTTGTATTAGAAATAGATGCTTCTGCCCTTGGAATAGGGGTTGTGCTTATGCAAAATATCCACCCTATATCCTATATTAGTAAATCTCTCTCACCCAGGAAATAAACACTATCAGTGTATGAAAAGGAACTTTTGGCTATAATGTTTGCAGTACAACATTGGAGACATTATTTGAGCAACAACAAATTTCTTATCAAAACTGATCAAAAGAGCCTCAAATACTTGATTGATCAAAAGGTAAATACTCCTTTACAGCACATTTGGCTTTCTAAACTAATGGGCTTGGATTATGACATTGTTTACAAGGAAGGGAAGGACAATATTGTTGCTGATGCTCTTTCCAGAGTGCATGGTCCAACCTTGTTGCCAGTCACTCTTCACACATTTGATCCCATTTTGTTGGCAGAAATTAAATCCACCTGGGAATCTGATAATAATTTGAAAGAAATTTTATAGCAACTGAAGGAGGGTAAAATGGTCAAGAAGTATCAATGGGATGGTACTTTGCTAACCAAGAAAAACAGGTTAGTAGTTGGTAAGACAGAAGAAGTGAGGCGGAAAATTCTTCATTTATGACATAGTACCCCTTCTACAGGCCATTCTGGGGTTCATGTTACATTGCAAAGAATGAAGGAACTCTTTATCTGGAAAGGTATGACCAAAGATGTTAGACAGTTCATCAGATGTTGTGAAACCTGTCAAAGGGGCAAGTATGAGACTGTGGCAACTCCAGGTTTGTTACAACCTCTTCCAACACCTCAACACATTTTTACTAACATTTCAATGGATTTTATTAGGGGTCTTCCAAAATCCAGTGACAAAGATACCATTTTGGTGGTTGTTGACAGACATACCAAGTATAGTCGTTTTATTGCACTAACTCACCCCTACACAGTAGTCACTGTAGCACAAGTCTTTTTAGATCAAGTTTTTAAATACCATGGGTGGCCTAATACTATTGTTTCTGATCGAGATCCCATATTTGTTAGCCATTTTTGGAGGGAGTTTACTAGATTGCATGGAGTGTCATTAGCCATGTCCACAACCTACCATCCTCAATCAGATGGCCAGACTGAGGTGGTTAATCGTTGCCTGGAAACTTATTTGAGGTGTATGACCATGCATAAACCAAAGGAATGGTTCAAGTGGCTTCCTTTGGCGCAGTGGTGGTACAAGTCATCTTATCATTCAACCAGAAAAATGAGTACTTTTGAAGCTCTTTTTGGGTATCCTCCTCCTGTGTTTATCCCATATATACCCAAAGATGCTAAGGTCGCTATAGTAGATGATTTGTGTAGAGATAGAGAAGAAACTATCCAATTATTGAAACAGACTTTGGATAAGGCAAAGAACAGGATGAAACAGTTGGTGGATAGACACAGAACTGAAAGAAGCTTTTCTGTGGGTCCTTGGGTGTATTTGAAGTTTCATCCCTACAGTCAGAACACTCTCAGGGCATCAAAACACTCAAAACTCTCACCAAAATATTATGGGCCATTTTTAGTATTGGAAAAGATTGAAATGTTTCTTACAAGCTAGATCTTCCTAATGATGCTAAGATCCACCCCACTTTCCATGTTTCGCTGTTGAAACGAGCTAGTGGTCCACCAACTCAGGTTATTCCTTTGCCTAAAGAACTGTGACACCCGGCAAACCCAGGTTAGTAACATTGACTAAACTAGTAAGTCTACCTTAGCGAGTCATGCATATTACGTACTTAACTAGGTCAGTCGAGTCGTTACGATGATTCTGGGAATCATCGAGAATCGTTACGATGATCCGCGGGATCATCGGGAGTCGGTCCATAACCATGTGTACAAGGATTGGTGATTCGTGGAATCGCCGGGTTTAACACACACACGCAAGTCTCGAGTCCTGGGAATTGGTGAACGGGTGTAAACGTGTTAGTTATCATGCATTATGTGTTTGTGATCATTATGTGACTTGTCGGTATGTGAATACGTGTTTATATGTGTTAAAATAGTGTTTGACGCGCCAAAAACTCATCCTGGAACCCTACAGGCGATTAGGAACCAGGAAGGCTCCTAATCGCCACTTATATAGGCGAATAGGGAAGTTACTGGCGATTCGAGCTTCTAATCGCCAGTATATAGGCGATTAGAGGCTCTAATAGCCTAGACTGATCCCCTACTCGCCTGATCTGATGTGCACGAGTCAAAACCCCACTCCCCAAACACCATTTGTGCAACCCTAACTGATCCTAAGCCTCCCACACACCTTGAAACACCTCTGGAACTTGTTTTGCTTCAAAACTCACCATTTCCAAGCTTACACACCTTTCTTTGATAAAATCCAAGGTGTGTTCTTCATCCCAAACCTTTTTAATGTTATTGTTTTAGTTCCAGAAGTCCAGACCTTGTTTTGATAAGAATGTGTCTTTAAAAACCTTGGAAATGAGTTCTAAAACAAGTCTACACCATAATACTTGCTATATGTGAAGTATTGATGCATATGATGATTTTTGGTGATTATAACATGAATGTTTCCATGAATTTGATATACTTCTGATGTGTAGGAGTTGTTAGGATGATTATCTATGAGTTTAAGCTATTGTTATAGTGTTTAGATGAAAGTATGCATTTTGACCCATTTGGGTGATTCTTGAAGAATTAGGATGTTATGATATGATTCATTGCTTGTTTATTGTTAGGAATCATGCTAGAATGATGCTATAATATAGGGATGATGATTTACAAGTTGTAGAAGGTGTAATCTGATCTTTACCATTTAAGGAAAGATTTCATAGTTAATGAAACCTAGTACTTTGCCATTTTACGAAATAATCGCACCGAGGCCGTTAGGGCAGAGATAAATTGGGGTTTTTTGCTTGGAATGGGTTGGTTAATGGTTTAGGTTTGATGTTGGGTGTTTTTACATGTTTCGGATCTGATTTGGAGGGTTTAACGCGGGAAAACGCGCGACAGCAGTGCTATAGGCGAATAGAAAATCGCCTGATGTATCAGGCGATTACAGCCTATTCGCCTAATACATCAGGCGAGTAGCCCCTATTCCCCAGTTGACTATCTCCTATTCACCAGTTGACTTTTCCTAATTGCATGTAAGTTTCCTAATTGCGTGCACTGCTGTCGTAAGCGTATTTTGACATCCCGGAACATGATTTGACACCTAGGAACATGATAGGAACCCCGGGATACACCCAATGGCTTAGTAACACGTGTTCGGACCTGTTTATGCGTTAAATGAACATTATGCTAGACTAGGTGAACTCTTGCGCGTATTAAGTGTTTAATTGCATATGGTGCATGATGTCTTGTATTTGTCTAACACGTGGGATGTCGGGTCACCAATGGGATGTCGGGTCTTGTCTGGTACGGTCGGTTTAACAGTCGAAGGTGTTTTCAAACGTTTATGGTTATGGTCTGGACATTCGGGGACTAGTTAACCTGCGGGTTATTAGTCCGGATACTTATACACATCTTATGATAGGTCGCCGCTATTTGGGGCTATCATAGAATAATTACTTAACTGTTTTCAAGTAACGCAATCTAAGGTGAGTGTCACAGCCCCACTTTTACCGTTTTGCTTTCGGGGGAGAAACATGCTACTTACGAACTTATTAAAGGTCATGTTATACTATGGGCACTTTATGTTACTATACGGCTTTTACGGAAAGTCCCAGGGGAAACCATGAATGTGCGGGTATGCACAACGAGGGAAATGTGGATAGATCTATTGGGCCTCACAAACCCCACTCGACGGCGGGGATGCCGGGCAGGTGCATATTGTCTCTAACTCTCGGGTTATCGAGGCATCGGTAACCCAGTCAATCTGGGCTGGATTCATCTTTTGGTACATGTTTAGTAATGGGTTCCCAACCATAGTAGTAAAAACACTTAACGTCTAGCTAACGTTCTTCTGACATAGTATTAACGGGAATGATCTTTGCGAACTTGTAACAACACTTTTATAAAAGAAAACCTGTGAACTTACCAGCATTATATGTTGACATTTTTGGCATGTTTTCTCAGGTCGCTAAGGTAGCAGGCAATGGGCTAGGCGCACGAAGTCATGCACAGCGTCTAATATTTTGAAGCATATTAAACAATGTTTTGTAAACTATAATATGTCTTTTGGTTGTAAACAAGAAATGCTTCCGCTGCTGGTTTATGGCTCAAAGCATGATATTTTGGTTTTTAAAATATATATGAATGCATGTTTGTTGTATGTTCATTGTGATCATTGACTGAGATCCTGGTGTGTCACGCGCCTCGCGCTAAAACCCCGCATGTGGAGTTTGAGGGTGTGACAAGAACCCGGATTTCAGTTTAAACCTGATAAAGTGTTAGAGAGAAGATGGGTCAAGAAGGGTTATAAGGGAGCTTATCAAGTGCTTATCTAGTGGAAAGGGTTGTCTCCTGATGAGGCTACTTGGGAAGATTTACAAGATTCACAGTTGAGATTTCCTTTGTTCAAGTTTGATGTTGAGTCTTGAGGACAAGACTCTCATTGAGGGGAATATATTGTTAGGATAAGAAGTTAGTTGGAATGTTATTTTGGAACAAATGTCCTTAATTGTAATAGTTAGATAGTTAAGGGACTAATTCTGTCATGATGTAATAGTTGTAACCAACTTAACTGTCTATAAGTACGTATGAATGGAAGGAGAAGAGTATGTTTGAGCTGATAATATTCCTTTCCTCTGTTTCTTTCTTATCACCCACTACACCCGGTCTTAGTATAGTTCAATCATGTGATGGTTATACATCATCTAGCGTGCCATTCAAAAATATACATCGTCTAACGTTCCGTTCAAAAAAATACATCATCTAACGTACCATCAACATCCAAACTATATATATGTGTCTATATGAAAATGTGCATAAAAGTTGAATATATGCAAAACACTTTCTGTCAAATACAAATCTATATTCTTGATCATATAAGTTTTGATATATATAACCGTCTAACTGGCTTGTTATTGTCGTAGCTTAAAAAACTACAAAACTTGGCCTGCTCTGAAATTTGACAAGTACATATACCACTTCCTTTACCGCCCTTCTGGGAGAGTCATAGTTATTGCCTGGTCTGGTTTATAAGATGAGGAAGAAGAGCTAGACATGGTTCTTCGTGCTACAAAAGCTGGTTGTTTTGGATTTGGAAGGCTTGCGATATCACCCGCAAGCATCAAAACTACATTTGCCATGCTGGGACGATCTCCTGGATCTTCTTGCACACACAAAAGCCCAACAATTATGCACTTCAATACCTCAATTGAGTTGCTAGATGCTAGCAGCCTTTGATCCATGAATTCAAATGGCATACCTTCTTTCCACAAATTCCACGCCTACCATTTTTTTGTAGCTTAGGATTTTAATCAAATGTTCACTAGGATGATAATAACTACGAGAAAACGAAGAAGTTACTTACATAACCTAGAAGGCTTATATTCTGTCTCAATTGAGGAGATCCTGTGTTCTTTTTTCCACTGATAATCTCTAGAACAACTACCCCAAAGCTAAAAACATCTGATTTAATGGAGAAAAAGCCTTCTAACGCGTATTCTGGAGCCATATAGCCACTGCATATTCGAAGTTATAAGGAGGATCAAGATACATTTGTCTTCGGTAGATCAAGAAAAAAAAGTTAACATATAGAATGTCTAGTTATTAACTTTTTGTGTATTGCTAAATGAATATGTATAACCAATAGAAAGTTTTGTTTCTCATTATATGAAGTTTTATGGGTTAGTTATTCTATGCCTGCAACTTTTTCGGAATTACTATTGCAATATATAGCATTTTACATTGTTCTCAATATATGCATGCCTCAAAACAATGGAAAATGGTAGCACCAACTGTAGATTGAAATACAATTTAGGACTATATAATCCATATTAATCAGAACTTTCAGCACTTGAGTCTTTATTCTAGAGGTATGTTATTTACACAAGAAACAAAATTAGGTTTGCACAACCCTCTACGGGCCGTAGAGGGTGTCAGTGTAATAAATGAGGACACACTCTACGACCCGTAGAGGCCTCTACGGGCCGTAGAGGTGAGTTGGTGGAGTGCATTTAAACCCTAGACGGCCCGTAGAGGGCTCTACGGCCCGTAGGGAATACGAGGTACGAGGACATTCAATGAATAGACTCACTTTCAGTGTGTCAGTCTGAAAAAGCACTTCTTCTACGGGCCGTATAGGCCTCTACGGCCCGTAGAAAACCTGGTTGTTGGGAGCATTAAACCCTCTACGGGCCGTAGAGAGGCCTCTACGGCCCTTAGAGGTCCAGATATATTTTTCTTCCTTGTCTTCTTTCTTCAGTATACGAAACGTTTCAAAAAAAACGGGTGCAACGAAAAATCCAATCGATTCCAAGCTACCGCGATGTCTTCGGGCCACTTCAGTGATGTTTCAGATGAATGGGAGCATTCGTTTAGCATATCTCATGTCTCGGAAAGCCTTTTCGGACCCGTGGTGGAACGTTGTGAGGAGGAGGTTAGATCCGTTGTTCACTATGGTGACGGGAAGACACTACCCGATTTGAACCTGCTGCCCGATTTGAACCAGGATTACGTAGAAGATCCGGAGTCATTTTACGTGCCGCCGCCAAGTCATCCACAGTACGAATACGGGACTTATCATTCGCACGAGGGAGGTGCTAACAGTGGCGAGGAACCTTTCCCGAATGTTTCGTACGAAACAAATCAGGTGTGTTTATGTATTTACACTTGTTTATAATTTAGACCCGTGTATATTTAGTAGTGTACATATTTAGACTCTTATATTTAGGCCCGTACCTAAATTTGTTTTAGGGTTTGTGAGATTTGAACTCGTATATATTAGTTGTTATTTGAACTCGTAGCGTTTGTGAGATTTGAAATCGAATATATTAGTAGGTATTTGAACTCATATATAAATTTTGCAGGTATTCGGGTCTCTTAAAGACCTGACAGAGTGGGTTTATCAAAGGGCAAAAAAAAAATGGTTACATTACCGTATACTCACGTACTATTTTGGAAGGCTGGGGGCCGAATAGGAGGGTAACGACGACATGGATACGATGTGACCGTAGTGGCGTACATCGTAGTGTAGCCACGGTTCGAAAGACGGGAAGTAAAAAATGTAATTGCCCGTTTGAAGTAATAGGGATATACGACTCCGGCCACGATGGTTATATTTTGGAGGTCCAGAACCAAACACATGATCACAAACCTTTCCAACACATCGAGGGTCACGCGTATGCTAGGAGGCTGGGTCCGAGCGAGTTAAAATTGGTGGATACACTTTATTTTCAAAATGTTACGCCAGTAGACATACATTCGGCCGTTAGAAAACAAAACCCGGATAGTCCCTGCATCTTAAGAGACATATATAACACAATAACCAAGGTTAAGCATTTGTTATACGGCGGCAGGACTCAAATGTAGGTATTATTATCTCTTATTATCTCTTATTATTATTATTTTTAGTATTATTATTATTATTATTATTATTATTATTATTATTATTATTACTACTACTACTACTACTTCTTTATTATTATTTTTTAATTATTATTATTGCTATGCAGGTACTCGAAGCCACATTGGTGGAAAAAAATTTGTTTACTTCACCTGGAGGAATGCCTCGACAAATGTGATCGAGGATATTTTGTTTGTCCATCCCACCTCGCACAGGTTATGGCATGCGTTCCCGCATGTGCTGATGATTGATGCGACCTACAAAACGAACGAGTATAAACTTCCGTTTGTTCAAGTTGTGGGTATGACATCAACATCCAAGTCGTTTTGTGTCGCCCATTCATTCATCTCCCGTGAAAAAAAGGATAACTACCTGTGGGTGCTACAAAGGCTTAAAGAGTTGCTAGAAGATAGTACGGAGCCCCGTGATATAGTAACTGATTGTGAGAAAGCCTTGATGAATGCATGCGACATTGTATTTCCATGGCAGGGGGTGACTTAGAGGGTTGGGAGCATTGCAATTTTCGGCGATTCGATTACGCGAATCCAAGATTTCAGAGGTTGAGGAAAAAGAAGACCGATAAGCCGAGGGGGATTAGTTGGGACGCGCTTTAGGCCACTAGGGGGGTGCAGAGGAGATTGCACGACAGTGGATCCAGGAAGGGAGCCCATTGGACAGGTTTCTTGGCAACTGTAGCGCGCCGTCCCATCGGTCGTTGGTGATAGAGTTCCTATCCACCTTTCGCCTTCAGCTACGAAAGGATGGTGACGATCAGTCGTGCGCCAGACCGTCGCGCCCCCCACCGCCGGAGGTCGAGTTTTCCATACTCGCGTTGAGTGTGGTTATTCCCTAGATGCTTGGGCTACGCACACCCAGTGGTACACTAGCAAGGAGCTTGGAGAGGTAATATTATTATTTATTTTTATTCTTATTATTTTTGTTTTTGTTCTTATTCTAAATGTTAATGTAAATGTTAATGATAATGCTCAGGATGTCTACACTAGAGGTGTCACTAGTGTTCCTGATGACATGCTCTATGTGTGGTGGCCCACCATTGGTGGTCCAGAGTTCGAGAATCCGAGAGCGAAGTATTGTTCTTCTTCTTCTTCTTATTATTATTATTATTATTATTATTATTATTATTATTATTATTATTATTATTATTATCCTGTGTAGGGGTGAGAGGTGTGACAGGGCATCTAACATTCGTCACCCCATGGCTCGTTACATTCACCGTTGCATTACCTATTCCTTAACGGCACGATGCACTTTTAACGAGCAGGTGACGAAGACGGACCTGATGTACCTGTATTGCATACTCACCGGCACGCCGATTGCCTTGCATCGGTGCATGGCCGAGTACTTTGCCTCCTTCCCCCATAAGCAGTTGCGGGGAGCCATCGCATGCGGGGGGCATGATTAGCAGGATTGCCGAGCGCTGCAATGCCGGGAATTATTTCGGTTATGTTAACCGGAATCAGTTTCCGCCACTACCGCCCAGGTATTCTTATTATTATTATTATTATTCTTATTATTATTATTATTATTATTATTATTAATGTTAATGTTTATGTTTTTGTTTATTTGTTTCAACCCATTAGGTCAACCCACGATGAAAGCTATGGGTTGTACGGCGAAGACGGGGGATCATCCAACCGTCCACTATCTGATTGCTCTGAGTGGCGTGGAGTTTGTACATGAGCCGTTGGTACATCAGGGCCTTGGAGGTATTATTATTATTATTATTATTATTATTATTATTATTATTATTATTATTATTATTATTATTATTATTATTATTTGGCAAACTTGTAGACAACTTGTGTTGTCTGATTTGCACGAAAACAGTGGAAACTCTGCCCAATTTTTTATAAAATCCTGGATTATTATTATTATTATTATTATTATTTATTAATTATTTATTGTTATCCATTGCAGGTGATGCTGTGGAGGTTGGGTTGCGGTTTGTTGCTGAGGGGGAGGGGGAGGGGGCGATCAGAGGGACGTCGAGATGCCTGAGCCGCGGCCTGAGGATGTGCAGAATCCGCCGCGCGTTTATCACTCCCTCAGGTTGCCTCCTGATGTTAGGGAGGACGTATGTACTAGCATGAGCAGCAAGACACTGAGATGCGTCAGTGGCGTGATTGGCAGTACGAGGCGATACGCTGGATGATTGCTGGCCAGCAGGGTATCTTTGCCAGCTGGGCATGCAGTGTAACACCCCAACCGATGGCGGAATCATCGAGGTGCCACGTAGTGACGATTGTTCAAAAGCTCATGGTACTAAAATGTAAATATTATTGAATAAATCAAAATTGTCTTACATGGAAATGGAAATACATTGTCTAAATGAAATGTAAATATTGAAACAACTGAATTAAAATAATGCATTAAATGTCTCTTGTTAAAGCACTAGATCAAACTGCACCTGAAACATGTACAAAATAGATTTGGTCAACATATGAAATGTTGGTGAGCATTCCTAGTTTTGATATATATAGTAGGTTAAAAATTTATACAATTCAAGTGCAAGCTACAGTGCAATTATGTAAACTATGTATCATACAAATGAGCGAAATCAACCCTGTGACTGTATAATGTACTGTATGAACGGTGGTGTACTTATCCAATAAATGGATAAAAAGCTTAACACTGGCCACGGATTCTCCGATGAAAAAGGGGGAGAATCAATCTAGGCGGGTTGTCAATCCAAATAGCGCTATCCAATGTTAAGGTCGGCTTGTACCATGTTAATGATTTCACTAAGTACAAATGTAATCCACATGTATGTCTAAGCATAAAGCACGTTGTAAGCAATGCACATAGTACTAGAATTGTATTGTAAAAATGTAATCTTTTATTTGAAATTGTAATAGTGTACATGTAACACCACCCCAAAAATGTATAAAAGCAAAAAGGGGATAGGAATACTCACTGTTCACGTAATAACTTGAAATTGAACTTGAACAACGAGATATGTGTTGGAAATTATCCCAAAGGGTCAACCTAAAGAATTTGATAACGTGTAAGGGAAATAACTCTAGGATACATGTATTTCTAGGGCTTCGAATTGGGGATAAACGTTTATTTGATTAATAACAATTTGTTTATTGAATATAAGAAATTTAATGAATAAATAAATAAAAGTCTCTTTGTAAAATTTTAAGTTGAATATAGTCACAACATAAGGTTTTAAGTATGAAAATAATTTTTATAAAATTATTTTCTTGAAAATAGAATATTTAATCTAATTATTTCAAATTGTCAAAATACGACTTTAATATCTAAAAATATTAAAATCAAAGAATTTCTGAATAAAAAAATTGTATTTCAGTTCTAGATAGTTAGAAATAATTTATAATAAATTTTGGTGCAAAAATATTGAAAAATGAATTTATTATGATTTATTTATGATTAAAACTAACAAAAATTAATTAAAAATATAAAATATAGGGTTTTTCTGAAATAAAAATATTTTCTGGAATGTTTAAGAATATACAAGTTTAGGATAATTTTTGTGAGATTTAATAAAATCGTTTAGATATTTTTATTGAATTTTATAATTTTAAATGAATAAATTTGTAATATTTATAATATATATTAAATAAATTATTTTTGAAAAACTAAAAATTGGATGATGAACTTTATCAGTGGAATAACATAAAATAAATTTTGTAGAATTTATAAAGTTGTTATGGTATTTTAAATATATAAATGAAGTTAGTTAGAATAAGTATAAAGTTAAAAAAATAATAAATAAAAACAAATAATCTGCTGCTGGGAATCGAACCTGGGTTCAAACCCGGTTCAATTCTTTTAGCCAACTACTCCAACCAACTGGGCTGTGCATCAGATCTGTATGTGTTTCTGTTTTTAAAACATTTATTAGATACTTGGTTTGATCATCTTCCCCAATTAGAACAAACGAGCCCTAGCTATTCAATACAACGATTCAACAAACAATAACCTGATTAATCATAGGGTTATTGTTTGTTGATGGCCGGTGAACAAAACCCATCAAAAAGATTGAACTTACAAGAACGATTTCGTGATAATTGTCGAGTCAACGGAAAAGTCAACTTCGATCACAAGAGCTTCGAAACTTGGTTGTTTACAGAAATTGAAGGTAGATGGATGATATTTGGCGAGTTTAGGTTGAGATTAGAGGTCCAATTTATAGTGAAGGGTCGGGTTAAGGATTTGGCATGTTTGACTCGCTTTTTAAACTTAACGCGTGATTCATGAGCTGAAATCACGGGTTTTAGAGCTGATTGAACGTGTTAATTAATTGGTCAACTAAGTATCGTTAATTATTAAAGTTTCCAAGATAATACCTCAATCATTGGTCAAAGGATTTGAAGAAAGAAAATGTGAAATGTAGGGGTGCTCGTAACAGACAAGGAAGAAGAAGGAGAAGTCAGTTCAGAAAACGTTTAAATAAATTTGGATCTGGTTTTAAACATCAAATGTGTGTGTGGAGTAGTGGTGTGTGCGTGTGTTTGGATTCCAGCTTCTGCCCGGGTTCGATCCCTGGCAGAGGCATTCCTTTTTTTTTTTTTAAACCTTAAGGGGAATAAGGGAATGGGCCTTATAGTCTGGTGGGCTGGTCTGATGGTGGGCTCAGGTGATGGGCTGAATTAATAAAGGGTTTGGATTGGGTTTGGGTTAGTTATGGTTTGGTTTGATAATGGTTAAAATGTAAGGTTTAGAGATTTAGTGTTTATTATTATTATTATTATTATTACTATTATTATTATTATTGTAATAAAATATATATATATATATATATATAATGAAAAAGGTGACGGATGTCACAGCATCCCCTACTTTTAGAAACTTCGTCCCGAAGTTATTGGAAACATAGGGTTATGGATGCTTGGGTAAAAATTAAGATAACTGTGGTTTGGAAAATTCGAATGATTTGGGTAAGAGGTTTGTTAGATGTGAGTTAAGGATTGGATTAGTTTCGTCTCGAATAATAAGGAGAATAGGAATCTAGTGAATCATTAAGTTTCAAGTTTTAGGCATCCTATGATAAATGTACGGGTTGATTGACTACAGAAAGACTAAATGAACTACCAAGTAAACAGAGTTTGTTCCTGGTCCGACTTCCAGTCTCACTTTCAATGCATCATTAGTGTTTGTATACAGGGTGTACCGCAGCTAACCCACCACACCTTTGATACCTTGAAAACGTACTGGACGCCTACCCAAAAACTCTAATAGAATTTCACACTACCCTAACGTACCTGTAACTTCATGATTACGTTCCGGACCGGAATCATCAATTTACCTTACATTAGGGTTTTATGTCCTTCCATGATCCTAATCTAACACACATTAAAGCAAATAAGTTTCACAAGAAGATAACACAACAACACGTTTATCAATGAAATGAGGCTATGTAATAACGAGGTCAATTGCATTGGTTTGCAATGACTTGTAAGCATAACAGTTTTTAAGTATGGGCTACCATTCGTCCGAGGAGCCCTTTAAATGCAATGTTTATTTGAGTTGCGTGGATAATACACACGGGCAAGCAAGTTTGTAAGTGCTACAACCATTAAGTGTAAGTGTTTTCAAATGTCTACGGGTATCATGAATAATTAGATGTTCAATGAATAGTCAAATTAAGGGAAAGATCAAGTTTCATATAACAAGCAATGATGTTTTCTTAGAAAGGCGCTGTAAGATCAAGTATCAAGTCCAAAGGTTTCAAATAAGTGTAATGTAGAGTCTTGTACGATTAAAATAAACGCAACCAATATGATAAATCCCCAAATCGGTGTTCGTACACAATGGTATGCAAGGAAATTTCTAGATGTTATACGCTTATGAGTGCAACAAAATTGGGTACAAAATGATAATAGGATTAAGAAAATGAAAACACGAGTATTGGATTTTCGAGTCTTGAGAAGATTTCATCCATGGCTTAACCAGTGGGATTAACGTCATCCTGATCAGTTGTTTCGTTGGTATTGATATTGAAAGCTCGTCCATGTGCCACCAGGTTTACATTGTTCAATTTGGGACATTGAGGTAGCATGTGATTAGGGTCTCTACAATGATAACATGCCCGACCGTTAGTAATCTGTAATGGTCCCTGGGCAGCTGTTTGATGATTACTCTGTGTCCCAACCATTACCAGACAAGTGGTAACAAAGTGTCCAAACCTTCCACATCTAGTGCATTGACGGCATGGAAGATTTGCAGGGTGATGATATTTGCAGGTGTTGCATTGAGGATGGATTCCTGTGTAGGCTTTCTTGATAGGAGGCTGAGCCGCCGGATCAACAACAGCATGGTTCTGATTATCGCCCATTCGTTTCTTAGAGTTAGAAGCAGTAGTGGCGGCCTTTGCTAAAACAGTCTTAGGTTGTTCAACAACATTGGTGGTTTTCTCAGTAGGTGTCTTGGTGCCCTTCCTAACCAAGTTTCCTTTCCTTACGTGTTAGTCTGTTAATGTGGCTGCAAGTTGGATGGCTTCTTCTACCGTAGTGGCTTTGCCTCCAGTGACAACGTCTTGAATCAGGTCAGGTAATCCCTCGATATATTTTTCGATTGCTCGAGAAACTGGGGTGACCATGTGTGGAACCAGTATGCTAAGTTCGTGATATCGAGTATTATACGCAAGATTCTCACCACTGTCTTGTTTCAGTCCATGGAACTCTTCCTCCAGTTTCCTGATTTCGTTCCTAGGGCAGAATTTGGCGATCATGAGTTCCTTAACATCTGCCCAAGATAATGATAAAGCAACATCAGCTCCTCGATTGCGCTTTTCGCCATTCCACCAGGTTAGCGCCCCCTTTTGAAGGACACTAGTAGCATAGCGAACGCGGAGTTCATCAGGACATTCACTGTTCACAAAAGTACTCTCCATGCTTTCAAACCATTGGAGGAGGCCAGTAGCACCCTCCTCACCAGTGAATTTTGTGGGGTTGCAGGAGTTAAAGTGTTTGAAAGTGCACCGAAATTGAGTCGTACTCCCTGTGTTGGCACTGTTACTATTCTGGGTTATCTCACTGACAAGGTTTGGGATCACTGCAGCAATTTGCTCGGCGACTAAAGATGCGAGGCGACGATCAGAACGTCGTCCAGAAGCACGAACAGGGCGTTGGCTGGCATCACGGAGCATGCGGCGAGCAGACATCTATGAGGTAGTCAATTAATAATCATGAGATTAGAAAATGTAAGTGTATAATCGTACAGATGATTTTGAAGATATGATCTTGTAAGCAATCATGATATGCAAAGTATTGTATATGAAACGAGAGGGTATTATTGGAAAAACTTGTACAAAATGCTTGGAGTGCCCTTGTCTAGCTGTAAAGCTCAACAAGAACGTTGACTTTTCAAAGGAATTGAACCCAATGGTGATCAAAGAAGACATGCTTTAGCCTATAAGTGGACACTCACTCCAGGAATCCCCAGGTAAGCATAACAGGTCCGTTATTGGATTTATGCGCTATGCTTGCCTATGCCAGAAAACCCAGTGTACAGGCGTCCACCCTTCCAGATTGCACATGTTCTATCACACTCATTAAAGCTCAACAACTTTGAAGGAGCAAAATAAGAGTAGGCATTATGCCTATGGGTGTCTTCATGAAAGGTATTGTCCCTGTTCCATAATGATGCAGACTTTCCACTCCTTGTAGGACACCATCTCTATGCACCATGATGAAAGATGGGAAAAATGGAGAGAGAGAAGAAGGGAAAGGTAGAAGAAGGAAAGTAGAGGGAAATGAGGGGTAGGGTAATTCAGGAAACATAATGCATGAAAGTTGAAGTTCGGTTATAGTCTAGGCCTTTTTTATCTAATAACCTAGTTCCCTATAACCATGGCTCTGATACCAATCTGTAACACCCCAACCGATGGCGGAATCATCGAGGTGCCACGTAGTGACGATTGTTCAAAAGCTCATGGTACTAAAATGTAAATATTATTGAATAAATCAAAATTGTCTTACATGGAAATGGAAATACATTGTCTAAATGAAATGTAAATATTGAAATAACTGAATTAAAATAATGCATTAAATGTCTCTTGTTAAAGCACTAGATCAAACTGCACCTGAAACATGTACAAAATAGATTTGGTCAACATATGAAATGTTGGTGAGCATTCCTAGTTTTGATATATATAGTAGGTTAAAAATTTATACAATTCAAGTGCAAGCTACAGTGCAATTATGTAAACTATGTATCATACAAATGAGCGAAATCAACCCTGTGACTGTATAATGTACTGTATGAACGGTGGTGTACTTATCCAATAAATGGATAAAAAGCTTAACACTGGCCACGGATTCTCCGATGAAAAAGGGGGAGAATCAATCTAGGCGGGTTGTCAATCCAAATAGCGCTATCCAATGTTAAGGTCGGCTTGTACCATGTTAATGATTTCACTAAGTACAAATGTAATCCACATGTATTGTCTAAGCATAAAGCACGTTGTAAGCAATGCACATAGTACTAGAATTGTATTGTAAAAATGTAATCTTGTATTTGAAATTGTAATAGTGTACATGTAACACCCCAAAAATGTATAAAAGCAAAAAGGGGATAGGAATACTCACTGTTCACGTAATAACTTGAAATTGAACTTGAACAACGAGATATGTGTTGGAAATTATCCCAAAGGGTCAACCTAAAGAATTTGATAACGTGTAAGGGAAATAACTCTAGGATACATGTATTTCTAGGGCTTCGAATTGGGGATAAACGTTTATTTGATTAATAACAATTTGTTTATTGAATATAAGAAATTTAATGAATAAATAAATAAAAGTCTCTTTGTAAAATTTTAAGTTGAATAGAGTCACAACATAAGGTTTTAAGTATGAAAATAATTTTTATAAAATTATTTTCTTGAAAATAGAATATTTAATCAAATTATTTCAAATTGTCAAAATACGACTTTAATATCTAAAAATATTAAAATCAAAGAATTTCTGAATAAAAAAATTGTATTTCAGTTCTAGATAGTTAGAAATAATTTATAATAAATTTTGGTGCAAAAATATTGAAAAATGAATTTATTATGATTTATTTATGATTAAAACTAACAAAAATTAATTAAAAATATAAAATATACGGTTTTTCTGAAATAAAAATATTTTCTGGAATGTTTAAGAATATACAAGTTTAGGATATTTTTTGTGAGATTTAATAAAATCGTTTAGATATTTTTATTGAATTTTATAATTTTAAATGAATAAATTTGTAATATTTATAATATATATTAAATAAATTATTTTTGAAAAACTAAAAATTGGATGATGAACTTTATCAGTGGAATAACATAAAATAAATTTTGTAGAATTTATAAAGTTGTTATGGTATTTTAAATATATAAATGAAGTTAGTTAGAATAAGTATAAAGTTAAAAAAATAATAAATAAAAACAAATAATCTGCTGCTGGGAATCGAACCTGGGTTCAAACCCGGTTCAATTCTTTTAGCCAACTACTCCAACCAACTGGGCTGTGCATCAGATCTGTATGTGTTTCTGTTTTTAAAACATTTATTAGATACTTGGTTTGATCATCTTCCCCAATTAGAACAAACGAGCCCTAGCTATTCAATACAACGATTCAACAAACAATAACCCGATTAATCATAGGGTTATTGTTTGTTGATGGCCGGTGAACAAAACCCATCAAAAAGATTGAACTTACAAGAACGATTTCGTGATAATTGTCGAGTCAACGGAAAAGTCAACTTCGATCACAAGAGCTTCGAAACTTGGTTGTTTACAGAAATTGAAGGTAGATGGATGATATTTGGCGAGTTTAGGTTGAGATTAGAGGTCCAATTTATAGTGAAGGGTCGGGTTAAGGATTTGGCATGTTTGACTCGCTTTTTAAACTTAACGCGTGATTCATGAGCTGAAATCACGGGTTTTAGAGCTGATTGAACGTGTTAATTAATTGGTCAACTAAGTATCGTTAATTATTAAAGTTTCCAAGATAATACCTCAATCATTGGTCAAAGGATTTGAAGAAAGAAAATGTGAAATGTAGGGGTGCTCGTAACAGACAAGGAAGAAGAAGGAGAAGTCAGTTCAGAAAACATTTAAATAAATTTGGATCTGGTTTTAAACATCAAATGTGTGTGTGGAGTAGTGGTGTGTGCGTGTGTTTGGATTCCAGCTTCTTCCCGGGTTCGATCCCTGGCAGAGGCATTCCTTTTTTTTTTTTAAACCTTAAGGGGAATAAGGGAATGGGCCTTATAGTCTGGTGGGCTGGTCTGATGGTGGGCTCAGGTGATGGGCTGAATTAATAAAGGGTTTGGATTGGGTTTGGGTTAGTTATGGTTTGGTTTGATAATGGGTTAAAATGTAAGGTTTAGAGATTTAGTGTTTATTATTATTATTATTATTACTATTATTATTATTATTGTAATAAAAATATATATATATATATATATATATATAATGAAAAAGGTGACGGATGTCACATGCAGACTCGTGTCCCACGGACTATAAGGCCCAGCACGCAGCAGACCCCGCATGAGGCCGGGAGGTCCTCGCAGCAGCCTGGGACGTCCTCGCAGCAGCCGCCGCCGCCTGATGATTCGATGTTCTATTTCTGATCATATTTTGTAAACGTTTTAAACAATGTTTATTTTGAACGCTTGTGTTAACGTTTTACACGCTTATCGAGACGACATTAAAAAATTAAAAAATTAAAAAAATTAAATAATTAATTTTTTTTGTAACTATTCTGATGATCCACTACGCTCGTGTTTATTTATTAAACAATTAAAATGTGTTAAAAAAACTTCTACGGGCCGTAGAGGTCTCTACGGGCCGTAGAAGTTGTCTAATACTTGCATATGTTTTATTTATTTTTTTCAATATAGAAATCAGCGAACTGGTAGCCTATGTGGTCCCCATATATGAAATAAGACTTGTGTGTGTTTGTGTGATAATCTGCCCAAGATCGAACCTTGTCCCAAACGTTTTTTGTGTTTTTTTTAGTCTACGGGCCGTAGGCAAAAATTATACATCCATCCCACCCTTCTTCATTGCCAAAATTAATCAGACTTATTCTACGGGCCGTAGAGCCGTAGGTAATCATTACAATGATTGCCAATCATACAATCATTGGCAATGATTACCTACGACCCGTAGAGCCCTCTACGGGCCATAGAATGTTCAAAAAATGAGGCCTACGGGCCGTAGAGCCCTCTACGGCCCGTATAGGGTTGTGTGAATAAATTTGCTACTTGTGCAAATATCCGGAGCCTTATTCTAATGACAAATTAAGACCGTGTTTGTGTACTTACTAGGTTCCGACGACTCTATTTGTTGTAGCTTCCATTTCCCTGCCTTGAACTATCTTTGCCAAGCCAAAGTCAGATATTTTTGGATTTAGTTCCTCGTCCAATAAAATGTTGCTTGTTTTGAGATCTCTATGAATAATTCTCAATCGAGAATCTTGGTGGAGATAAAGAAGTCCTCGCGCAATTCCTTTTATAATCTCAAACCGTTTCGCCCAATCAAGTAAAATTTTTGGTTCTCCATCTTGCAATAGAGATGATTGAATAAGCTGTTAGTTTATGCTAAATAGTCATATGCTGGAATCAAGATGTGCATATATGAAACTTAAAAGCCAACCAAATATGAATGCATCCAAGCTCTTGTTAGCCATATATTCATATACAAGTATCTTTTCGTTTCTTCCCTTTATGCAATATCCTAGCAATCTAACAAGATTCCGGTGTTGAAGTTTAGCGATCAACATCACCTCATTCCTGAATTCTTCTAGGCCTTGGGCAGAAGCACTAGACAATCTCTTTACTGCCACTTCTTGCCCTCCGGGAAGCTTACCCTAGTAACATTAAAATAATGAATGTATATGTGCAAGAATCATATTACTTTCGTAGACGAGTTCTTAGTAAATGTTGGCGATTATAACCTTATAGACTGGCCCAAAACCTCCTCGTCCTAACTTATTATCTTCCGAGAAGTTATTTGTTGCAGCTAGTATGCTTTCTAATTGAAAGAATGGTACCCCAATGCCTTCTGTATCTTCTTCCCTTGACTGATCTAGTTCTAGTAATTCTATTGCCCATCTTTCACTATTATCCATTCGACTCACAATATTTGTTCCTAAACAGAGTGAACAACCAAAATTAATGATGTAATATTTTTTTATGTAAATATATTTTTTTTTACTTGAAAGGGTAGCGAGTCAATACGTTCATTAATTAGTTTGTGCTTGATTCAATAGTCGCTAGCTAGTTAATTACCTTGTTCACGAACGACTGATCTCTTGTAGTTGATGTAACCAAGGCTTCCTAAGAACAAGATCAGAAGAATTAACATTATGATGATCAAAATGCGTGCCTCTGTTCTGATCGATGACAAATTTTGTGGGGGAGGCCCTTTTATTTGGTTAAGGTATCCTATAACAAAAAAAATACCAATTAGAATACAAATTTGTAAAGTGGTAGTGTAGCTTTTTATGAGCCCTCTGAAATACATAAGCAAAAGATACAAAAATTTAAACTTGATTGAAGTACCTTGTGAATAACGAATGGATATATTACGTGTCCCGTTAGCTTGAAGAGTATCTAAATCAGATTCCCATATCCAACAACTGTTTGTACCTCCAGCACGCCCACTCCTTAGTTGGTCATCTTTTGCAAGAGTATAAGTGTAAGCCACACAATTGCAGTTACTAAGACACTTTTGCTTGCAATCAGATTCATTTTTTGAATTCAAATATGGTGGACCCGGATTTTCAACTTTTATCATGGACATATTCATGAACATATCATTATCATTACTGGGACATGGTATGTCATCTGTTCGCTTGCAGCCAGCTGAAGGATCTTGTTGTGAAATAGGTTCAAATCCTTTTAAACACCTACATCCGGTAAAATCACTTAGGCTACAAAGCGAAAACTTTCCACACACCCTATAAATACTACAATTATCTTTTGGAACTTGCCACTCCAAACCCCATTGTTTATCATCTTCTGCCCAACTAAAATACTGTATGACTCCCGTATGATTCATCACCAACCTTGAGTTATAATCCTTCAAGACAGAAGAATTAGCGGAAGCAGTGAAGCACAATTGATCGCGTTTTGTGGTCTCTGAATTGCAGTGCTTTGTCTTAGTGGTGTTGGATACCAAGTAGTTTCGTTCAGTGGAGTTGGATAGCAAGTAGTATGCTTTGGCGAACAATGGGTGTGGGTCAAAGTTTTTTGTTGATCCACTTCCACTTTTCCAATGATATCTATCTGTATTCCAAATGAAATATTGATTCGCCTCATCCTTTTGGAAAGAAAAGTTTCCTGAGCTTGGGTCGTTAACATTTTTCCAGGAAGTTAACTTTAGGGTGGAATCCATTTTCATTCCAGGAAGAAATGTATCGGTTGGATGAAGGAAGCTTTGCCATACTTCACTTCCTGAAACACTGTCCACTAAAATGGCGTTTCCAGAATCATGCAACTTTAATGTCTTCTGAATAGCCCCGCCTAGCCATATAAATAAATATATATAATACACGATTAAAAACTTAAAAGCACATGAGAATGAAAATATACCAACCAGCCCGGTCTTGAGAATTTAGGTGTCCGGGCCAAGTCGTGAAAAATGTATCCATAGCCTTAGGCCTTAACGAAATAAATAACGCAAACTATTTTTCTAAACAACCATTAAAGTAATATCAATGACAATAAACATGTCACTGACCAAAATGACAGGAACATAGTATTACAGTGAATTAATGACATACTGTAACAAGCGAATAGCTAACCTAGGATTAGTGAAGCTCTCCTAGCATTCTTGGTAACAAATTGATGGATCAACCCTTCACAGTTTATATTATCCAACATTTCGTTCTCAATAGCTATCATCGGCAATCCGCAAATAACTTTTTTATTTAAGTGGGCTAAGTCTTCATAGGTATTAACTAATGAACTAATGGCTAAGACGCTTAAGTGGGCTAATAGCCTAATAGGTTTGAGTTTTAGACTTTGGATAATAATGGGTCTATTATAAACTAACAAAATTTTATATAGGGAGAGGATAAAATGAAAAGATGGTTGAGTTGAAAGAATAGGAGAAACTCACTTTATAATCACGCACTTATTTTATTCAATAATGAATGTGTGGTTGTAAATTAAAGCATAATAAAATATTGAATAAAAAATAAAAATTCAACATTGGTGTGTTGGTTTTTTTACACCAATGTAAAAGCATCGTAAAAAAAATTCATTTTTTTATACGGCGGGGTTACCCATTTTTACAATAATGTGTAATTTTTTTTTTTGAAATTCACATTTTACGTCGGAGTTCCCACGGTTCTTCCAACTCAACCTTGTTTTCATTAGAACCTAATCCTACACACACACATATATAATTTAAAGTGTTAGAAAATGTGCCCCTAAAGATTAGGCCCAGGTCGTGGTCCTCCCCGCATCCCTTGAGGGTCAGCCTTGATACTAACAATAAGGCTCAGCACGGGTAGCACCCCACCCCCTCCACCTAAGCAACTTTTTGTTAAATAGCAACCGCTTATGCGCGCACACAGAGTTTCTCAGCGTTATTAGGGGCACTATTGATCCTCGGCCACTCCAATGGCCAACGAAAGGGTTTTGATGGATGGTGATGAGTTGACCTTTGGCCAAAAGTAAGAAAACAAATAAAAAAAATTTATTAAAAAAAACTTATATATACATACCTATTTCTTATTATCCATACCATATTCAATTTCAAATCCCTACTACCTACTTCAAAACTTCTTTATTTTTTTCATAAAATGTCATAAAACTCCGACTCGCCACACAAATCGGGCATGCTCGATGACTTGCTTTTAACCACAACACACGAGGCGCTCCAAGTTTTAAGAGACCAAACCGAATCGTCAACACCATGTACTAGACAACCACCACTTGAACGTGATCTGACAGGTGCTCATCAGTGTTTTATGAATGATTATTTTTGTGAGAATCCGTTGTATGATTCTGTTTTTTGTGAATTAGTGGCGTTTTAGAACGTGAATATACAATTTTCAAACAAAGAGAGAATGCAAGTCATAAACTTGGATTCTCTGTGTTGCAAAAAATGTACGGTGGTGGTTGTGGTGGTGGAGAGTGGTTGGTGCCAATGGTTAACGGTGGTACTGGTTGGTTAGCGATGATGGGTTGTCTACATTTTTTATATAAAAATGAAAGAATTAGATAAGTGGGTTATGATTAAAAATGAGTGAGGTGAGTGAAAACTAATAAAACTAAAACAGAGGAAAGTAAAAAAAAAAAAAAGATGAGTTAAAAATCGGTACCAAAGACACAATCGAATTAACTTGAATTTGCTCTAGCAATAAGTTCTCGACTTTCACACTTGTCACTTGATTTGATAAACCGAGCATCCGTTTAATTGCAAAACCAAACCATCTTGACAATGGAACCTGTCTTGAACTAATCTGGCCCTGATTTGCACATTCTAAACCTTTTGAAGTGCTGAATAACTGTTCTGTCACAAACATGTCACCAAAAGTTGTATGCTTTGTCGCTAACTGATTAGAATATATCGCTGACTGGTCAGGTTCTGTTGCTAACTGGTCAGTCTGGTCACTAAATATCCAATGTGTCGCTGACTTCTCAGATTCGTCGCTAATTCATGTTGCTGACTGATCTGTTTTGTCACCAACTTTTCTCACAACAAGGACTGTTTGGTCACTATTTTCAGCCTTATTATCTTTAGTTTGTAGGCAAACTGGAGATACAACTTTTAGATTAATCTTGTAAGTGCGATTAGGTGAGCGTGGTACCTGCATTAGCAAAGTTCCGTCTTGCTCAAACATCCAAAGTATACCTTCTTGGATTGCGATTTTGTACCCTATCTCGTCCAACTGACCAATGCTTATAATATTATTTTCAAGTGACGGAATATAATAAACATTGCGCAAAACCCTTTGTTCCCCAGATTTTCCTTCTAAGACGACCACACCCCGTCCTTCAATCTCCACGTACGACGCGTCTCCAAACTTCACTTTCCCCTTGATGTTGTGATCGAGATAAGTGAACCACTCCTTTTTCCTATCATGTGGTCACTCGCCCCATTGTCTAGAAACCATGTATTGCTTCACTTAGACTTGAAACATACATCCTTGGATTAATCCTTTCCTCGTTTAGAAACAAATCATTAGCGCCTTTAACATGCGTTTGCAAGTAAAGAAGCGGTTCAGCATCTTGAATAAGATTGTTTTCCTCATCCTCATCCTTCCTACGTGTAGGACAATCCAATGAAAAATGCCCTAATTCATCACATCGAAAACATCTTATCTATGAACGACCCTTCTTTGGTTTTTGATCCGGTTCCTTGTCTTTATCTTGACGCCCTAATTTTCCTTAACCGCGACCTCTTTGACTAGACTCGGTCGTTCCTTTGCCTCGATCATACCCTTCCTTTTTCTTGGCTTCCCACTCCTCATAAGTCAATAGTAACTGATCACTTCTAACCGGTTGCTCCTTATCTTCAAGATTGATGCGTTCTCATAAGCTATGATTCGACCCACAACATCGTCATACCCAATGGTCTTCAGGTCTACCACTTGATCAATAGCGGCAACCATGTGGATAAACTTCTTAGGAAATCCATTCAAGAACTTTTTGACCAGCTTCTGTTCTTCTATCACTGTTCCAAGAGAAGCAGGCCTTGATGCAATCCCAGAAATCTTTCCTGCGAGTTCAGTGATTGTACTTGGTTCCTTAATCTTCAATCCCTCAAATTCCGACATAACGTTTGAAGTCTTGCTTCTTTCACACACTCAACACCTTGATTGCGAGATTTCACTGCTTCCCAATCTGCAACACTAGTTCTTTGGGTAACCCTTGGAATAGCAAAGCAATTGCAATAGAATCTTTGTGAGTATCGATGGTTGTTCCTGGGTCAATCACATCCCATACCTTGTAAACCTTGAAGATTGCCTTCATCTTCATAGCCCAAACGGTATAGTTTGTATTCGTTAGTATTGGACATGGAAGACTAGGCATATGTTCCTTTGATGGAGGAACCCGATTCGCGTTATCACCCATCCTTCGGTTGCTTTTACGTTATGTAGTGATGTACCTGATCAAATTCTTCACAAGCTTGCGCGTCAAGTCTCGTCTGTCATGCCTTTTATGATTGAACGATCACGTCACAACTTCTTGATCGAAATAGCTTCCTTCTTCCCTCTTCTGTCCCGATCAAACTTGCGATTGCAGTTGTTACCCTTTGATCACTAGTCTACCTTGAACCTGTCTGCAAAATCGGTTTGCACGTCCTTCGCCAATCGATGTCTTGCCGGACTCATGTTACCAGTGCTCCTAATCGCTGCACTCAACCTCGGTCTCCTCCTTGATCATTTTTCCTTGAGCTTTGATACAAGTTGTTAGAAATCGATATCAAAAGCACACGAATATTAAGCCAAACTTTGTTTCTTATTATTGAATTGGATCATGACTTACAAAAGACAAAGTTGTGGTCCTTTTTGTTGGTTAGGTTTCCGAGAGGGATTCATAATTAGATTTACGAGTAGATTTGTAGGTTCTGTTAAGTTGTTCAAGACTAATCAAGTGGTACTTGTTTCAACGGACTGGAGCGAGGTGGTAAAATTGGTTCTTTCCGACAAGTCGGTTAGAGTCGGTATCTAATTCAAATTAGTTTCTTGCCCAACAAGTTTGCTGTTGCTGCATTTGTTTTTAATCGACAAGGAGGTCTATTTGGGTGTTGATTTGAACGAGTAAGGTTTAATCAAGGAATATTGTTCAATTTGAACAAGTATAGGTTTTACCGAGGTCTAATCAAAGGGTTTGGGTTGGTAAGGAAGACTAACAGGGAAGATTAAGACCGACAAGAGGATTCGTAAGAAGATCAAAGGTCCGATTGACTTTTTTCAAGCAGCCACTACATGTGTTATCGTCACAAGTAAAGATGAGCCTAAATTCAAGTGGAACATGTTAGTGGGAATTTTCAAAAGGCTGACATTCTCATAAAAGCATTACCGAGAATAAAGTTTGTCGAGATGAGGGAACTTGTCGGTGTTACAAGATTAGGGGGTGAATGATAAATTAATCTTGTATCGCAAGGTTCAGTAACTAGAAGGACTTAGTTGTCAAATCTTGTAATCTAGGTTTTAGAGATAGATTTGCTAGATAAGTCAAAAGGTTTCCTAATTAATGTTCCTTGGTGAACAAGGAATATACCTTGGTGAACAAAGAATATAGGCTTATAAATAGAGGGAGGTTTTGTAAGTCATGATCCAATTCAATAATAAGAAACAAAGTTTGGCTTAATATTCGTGTCCTTTTGATATCGATTTCTAACAGACACTAATCCAATAATGTATTATTACTAATGATATGAAAACGATATTACACAATAACATATAGCCAAAAGCAATTGCTAATTGTCGTAGATCAATATTCAATTTTTGTAAGTCAATCGACGTACGTTAGTCATTTGTCTCTCATATATATGTTGTTTGTATTGATGTCAATTATCCATTACTCATTTTGTATATCTATATATTCTGTTTATATTATATATAATTACAAATAGCAACTTAACGTTGCCCGCATCAATTTAACGGTGATTGACAACGGTGTCAACAACCGAGTTAGTAACCGTCCATTCTTTTGTCTTCAACGGCGACGTCACAACTCACCACCACCGTCACGTCCCTCAGTTTCCTCCTTTAACGGGGATTCTACCATGCCGTCTTCATCCACAACACCATTGTTCGTTGTCACTTTATTCATACAACCGCTAAATTCATCCTTTTACCCTTTCTAACATAATATTCCTTCGCACATAGTCATCGTCACGCTAGGGTTTGATTCTTCTTCCCGTGGTATTATGTATTTATTCTCCCATGATTTGCAATTAGGAAATCAATATTCTTGATTACTAAAGTTTTCTTCAATCTGATTCATATATCCTTCACATCTAAATCTGATTCATATATCCTTCACATCTAATTATTTCGATACTTATGTCTGATTTTATGCTTAATTGTGTAATTTTGATGTTTACTATGTGCCTTTGTAATTTGATGTTTTCATGTTTATTGAAATAAGGGATTCATGTGTGTTCATGGAATAAGAAATTGATTTTTGTATATTTGGATTTTTTAATGTTCATCTAAAACCCACATATTATGTGTGTGCCTGTGTGAATTTGACCTTCTATGAATATAATAACATAGGCGTTCAATTCAGGTTCAACATTTATAGTTTCTTTCTTCCTACGCTAGAATCTGTTTTGCACCTGATGCAGTCCGAGAGGGTTCTACTCTTAGAGATATGAGAAGGTTAGATTTTTATTCATTTGCTATTGTTTTTTTTTTACTGACAATCCCACCATGTGTCATGTTCATCAGTTTTTTTGCTGCTTTAATTGATCATATGTTGAACTTCAACTTTAGGGCATGATAAGCAGTCACAAGTGCACTTCTTAAACTACTCAGTTGCAAATAGGGCTGTAAACGAACCAAACGAACACGAACAAGACCTTGTTAACATTAAACTCAACAAAGTAATACATGACCATAATACTTTCTTAAAAACAAAACAGGCCCATAGTAATGTATAAAATCTAAAGGGGTTTGTAGGTTAGCTGTAGTGTGGTACCAACATGCTATCAAAATGTATTCCTTCTAAAGAGGGAGGGTTAACCTCCCATAGTGGATAATACGTAGATTTAGCTGTTAAAATGTAATATTAAAAACTAGTATTTGTAAAAAATAAAAAATAAATAGAATTCTATATGAGTGAATTACTATTTGCGTCCCTAAGTTTTAATGGTTTTAACTAGTTGCACCAAAATCAAAATTTGTAGCGACCTGAGGCCCTGGTAGGTAATTCTAATTGGGTTAGATTTCTTTGTTATTTCTGTGAAATGGCTAAAGTACCCTTATAATTCAAAATAAAAGTTAAATGTAATACTTATTGTTAAATATATATAATAACAATACACACATCTATGAACATACATACTCACATGTCTGCATACATCATCCACTTACCACCATACTCCATCACCCACTTTCATCGCCACCTTCGCATTTGTAGCCACCTTCAACAACCATTGTCGACTCCTATAACTACCACTTCCATCTCCAACATCCCCAAACATCTTTTTCAAATATGGTGTGTGTAGTGTGTGTGTGTGTGTGTGTGAAAGAGAGAACCACCATGGCGGTTATTCATATCTGGTGAAACATTGATGGAATTGTGGTCTCAATGACATTGCCAGCGGTTGATTGTGGAGGTTGTTGGTCGGCGGAGGTGATGGGTTTTTGGGATTCGGGTTTTAGTGCCGAGGTCTCGTTGTGGACTTGTGGTGCAAAGGTGTTTGTGCAGAGCTACGGTGGTGGTCATGCATATATGCGGGGTTGGGATGGGGGTTAGGGTTAAGATGTTATTTTGGGGGGTTATAGTTCAGATACATATTCAGGTCATTGGATCCGAGGTTGTTTCAGTGGTGGGATGGGAAACAAAGGGGTTGGTTGAGGGATTCGAGGGTGGTTGTTCTCGGTTGAGGTTTTGTTGTGCATGGTTGTAGGATAGGGGTTTCAAGGGTGGATGCTTGTGGTGGAAGTGCAATGGTAGAGTGCGCTGGTGGAAGTGCAGTGTGGATGGTGGTGGTGGGGTGATGGTGATGGTGATGGTGATGGTGGTGGTGGTGAGTTGAGAGAGAGATGATGAAGAAAGAGATGATAAATTAGTAATATATAATAACAAATGGGTAGCTTAGTTGTAAAATGACCAAAATACCCTTATAGTTAACAGAATAGTCTAACGGCGCTAGTAATTTGGACTTAGAGGGTTAGAGAATAACCCACTAGGGACTCAGATCGTTAACAATTTTGAGTTTGGACTCAACTAGTTAAAACTAATAAAACTCAGGGACACAAATAATAATTCACTCATTTTATATTTAATTTTAGAATGAATAGCCAAAATAGTCCCTGTGGTTGGGTGATTTTTGCCAGTCCAGTCCTAAATCAAAATAATTGCTTGAACGGTCCCTTTAGTTTCACGAAATGCGCCAAAGCAGTCCATATTTAATGGGGTTAACTCACATCTTTCTCAGATCTCTCTCCCACTTTACCATCATCCACCACCACCATCCATCCACTTCACACCACCTACTGCAACCACATATGTTCACTCTAAGCAGCCTCATAATAACTTCAGGCATTATTCACAAGCAAAACCACCAAGTCAAGATTACAAAAATGGACGCCGCCGTCACCACCACCGTCGAACACCACATCACCACCCAATCCACCACAACCACAATGAGATTCTATACACACACCAAGCTCCCTACAATGTCATTTTCCACACATTTTCCAATTATACCTAAAGGGAAATTGTTTGCAGAATTTGATTTTAGTATGTGATAATTGATAACTTTGGTTGGAGGAAATCGACTATGGACACTAGATGATTCCAACTCATTCTTTCTCTCATTTGTCTTAGAAATTATGCACATCTTTTGTTCAATTCCTTTGTTTCAGCTTCTTCTTTTGATTCCCGTGTTTCATGCTCTTCAACAACAACAACAAGAGCCTGCTCAATCTCCTGCACTTGAGTGAGTGATACATTATCATCATCTTCAATTTCTTCATCTTGTTCTTCGAAGACGGGTACTTGTACGATCATTAGTGACAGTAGCATAGGTGAATGCTTGATTTCATATGTGAACACTGGTTGATTCTCTTTCAGTGAAGAAACATTAGTTGAGTGAAAGTTTAACATTAAAATAGCAAGAATTCCATTGTAGAGGAGAAATATGTAATGTCTATTGGTGTAATTGGCAAAATTGGTAAAATGGTGAGTGTATAAACAGAGGCATACAACAAAAGAGAGTAAGAACATGAAGATAAAGATCGAAACGATGTTGCTCAGTTTAAATAAATGGGTATTTGGTGATGAATTGATGCTTTGATTCTGATTGTTCAGTTTTGATTTTTAGGTTAGGGTTAGGGTTTTGTTGGGATTTTTTTTTGCCAAATGGTGCTATAGTAGGATTTTTTGTACATTTGGAGGGTGTCAGCAGTGGACTTGTGCTTTTGGTGAAACCGCAAGACCATCTTGCGGTTTATGCTTTGACTAGGTGGGAGGAACTTGCACTTTTGGTGAGTAGGAGAGAGAAACCGCAAGATGAACTTGCGGTTTCACCAAAAGGAAAAATTCTGATCTGACACCCCCCAAATGCACAAAAATCTCATCCTGTAGCACTATTTTGGCAAAAAAAATCGTTTTGTTGGTGAGATGGGGAAGAAGACAATTTTACTCCTGACTTAACGAGGTTGAGTTAACCCCATTAAGTAATTGGACTGTTTTGACGCATTTCGTGAAACTAAAAGGACTATTTAAACAATTATTTTGATTTTAGGCTGAATTGGCAAAAACCACCAAACCACAGAGACTGTTTTAGCTATTAACTCTTAATTTTACAACAGTGTCACCTAATTTATTGTGGAATTGGGTATAAATAAATTGACTATATAAGTCGTTCAAAAAAAAACTAGTTGAATATTAGAATCATCTCCACATATTTTAAATGGTATGTTTTGGTAAGAACCCTTTAATAGCTTTTATAAGCTTCAAGTTTCAAGCTTTTAAAAAAAATCTCTTACTTAATAAAAAAACTTGTTTGGTTGATGGAGTTTGAAGCTTTTAGATTAGGAGAAAAACTGTATATTGAAACGCTACTAGTACTAGCGTTTAAGAAAAAAAAACTCCTACTAGCTACAAGCTTTTAAGGATAAAATGACACAAATACATATTCTATCATAAAAATATATAAAAAAACATGCATACAATCTTTTAGTTAATTTTTATTTTATACATTTTATTAAAAGTTTCAGCTGCTCTGTTAAACACCAAAATATATTTAAAAAACTATAACTACTAGCTTCTAGTCACCAGTTAGTTTTGCCAAACATACCCAAATTCTATATGTGTGTATCCCATTCACTCCTATGGTGGTTAGTAAGTTTGTGTGGATATATTTAAACATAATCAACGCGGGGTCCTATTATTATTCTATTAAATAATGACCTTATGCTTAGAAGGTTTCACGTCTAGTGTTAGTAATGCAAAAATGTTGTGTTAGACTGTTAGTAATGCAAAAACGTACACTTAAACTAATTTGAGCCAGTTTTATCGTGCCTACCTCCTGTTGTCTCGAAGTATGCCTTTTCGCCTTGGTCGTCAAGCACCTTAAGCTCACCGTCTTCCGCAATTGTTAGAATTCCGGATTCATCCGGCAGCGGTTTATCACGGTTAGCAACCCATACCACAGTCTTCGGGTCCATGGCGTACCAAATCCCAACGTAACGTAGTTCAGACTTATTGTCAAGTGAAAAGAACCCCATTTGAAACTTTTTGGCTGGTGATTCCAAATAATAAGTACCATTTATGGTTTCTCCGGTTGTTATGTTCTCTTTAGATGAACAACAATGAATAAAGAAGCAAAAAGCGAATATACGCAAGAAACAAGTATAGGTAGCTGTATAGGTGGTTGATGATATCATGATAGTAAGCTTTTCGATGATGATCAATGTTTGTGAGATGTGTGAAGTGAGAAAAATTGACAAACCACTGTTGGAAAATGGTAACAATTTTCATTGATGATCAATATAGCTTTGATTATTCAAGTCAAACCTTTTGGTCTACGTTGGATGTAAAGTGGCGGACCCACCTGAAAGGTAAGCAAACTTTAATGTTAAGAACAATAAATCTCGTAACTCTCGTCCTGTCACTACTAGAAAAAAGGTCTTTCTTGACACGCAATGCGTGTTAAGAAAGGGGTCTGATGACAAGAAAAAAAATGTCAAGGATGACGGTGTCATAAATTTAATATGACATATTTTTGCGTGTCATCTGTTTATGACACACATTTATGACAGCATTTAGTGACATACGTTATGACAATTTTAATAACACTTTTTAATGACACTTTTTTATGACAGTTTTTGTTGACATTTTTTCAACACATATTATGATATAATTTTATGACAAAATTTTATGACGTTCTTTTACGTGTCATAAATTTATTAATTTTAAAAAAAAATCCTGTAAAATTACATATTTACCCTCCTGGATTTATAGCTATTTTATTATATGCAAAATAATTAGCAAACTAATAACAAAAACATCATTTCATTATATAATCCGAGACGTTTAACGTTTACAAAAATATTGTATCGACATCACATTGCCTTCAAACAAAAAAGTTTGGATCATTTGAAAATAAATGTTGCGGCGTAGGCTGAGACAACAATAAAATTAATACATTAATCGAGGCCGGCTAATTATTTTACATAAATCATATATAACACATCGCTACGTTTATTTTGCCATAACTTACATTGCCCAATATTTCGACTCCTCCTTGCACTATCTCTTTCATGAATTTCATGACGTAAAATCCACATTCTGTGCTTCCCGGCTGGCATGGACACTACACATTAAAAAATAAGAAAAAAATTATTTTACATAAAGAGATGGTAGAAGTTATATATCAACTGCAAGTGCTCTTATTTCTTTCTCTCTCTCTTTTTTTTTTTTTTTTAACATGGCACTATACTGCATCATTTGATAAGAAACTTTGACTTTGAAAATCAACAAAAATTATGTACATGGTTTCACATGCATGAATCTTTTCATATTGTAGACCTACTCCTTTTAGCAACTTCTTGGCCTCATATATCGAGCTAGGAATTGCATTGTTTGATCGTAAGATATCTTTTAGGACACCCAACAATGAATCAAAACTAGCATCAGACCACCCAAATTGACCCTTTAAATGTTGGAATTTCAAAAATCCACTAAGTGCATTATACTTTGACCCTACGTAAAGTGGCTTATCACACTCTTCAAGTAGTGCTTGTAATGATTCGGGTTCTTTCTCTACATATGTAAAGGCGTCATGTATCATCTCTTTTGTACAATCAAAGTCGGGAGGTCTTGATGTATTAGGGAAGTTAGAATCGAGGCTGGGATGTGTTTCTCCATGGAAAGACCAAACATTATAATTTTGAGAGAAACCATGGGCAAACAGATGATAACGCACATTATCAACTGACTGGTAATAAAAATTAATACAATATACACAAGGACATGGAATAGCATCTGCATTTGGATAAGTAGATTGCGCAAACTTTAAAAAAGCCTCAACACTCTCTTCATATGCATTTGATAACCTATCTGACGAAATCCACGATTTATCCATGACTTATGCAAAGATTATTACCTTCTGAAGAAAAAAAATCCATATAAAACATGACCGAAACCGAAACATCCATAATGTATAGACAAACTAATTGAGCCAAAAATACCTAAAATAGGTCACAAACTGATGCTAACCACAATATAACAACAAACTGAATCTAGCAAGGAGATATCCAAACATGTCAGAATTGGAACTTACCGAGCACAAATAGGTCAGAATTGTAACGAGCCGACGAGCAGGAATGAGCAGGAGCAGAACGACCTGTAATGTTGATTTATCAATATCTTTCATCAATAAGAAACACTAACTAACATCATAAAAAATTGGACAAAACCATAGAGTGCACAAACACACATAATGCATAGATATCACTTTTTATGACGCTGCAAAATTTTTATACCAAACATCAGTAGACATACAATAACATCAAGTAATTACACTACATTTAATAATTATTTCCTCCATTAATTCACAGTTTAATAGCCACTACATAAATTCTTGTTTACTCTGTTCTTATTTTAGCTTTATATCTTTTAGAAACAGAGTATAACAAAGACATGGAAACAGAGTATAAGAAAAACCTTTGTTTGTGCTTCAATAACAAAAAAACAAAGAACAAACTTTATGGTCTAACACTTCAATTTTTGTTAATAAAAAACAAACGGATATCTATATAAAACAAAATAATATTTCATTATTATCATCATGAAGCGAAACAGAGAAAACATGGAGATTGAAGTCTAACGACTGTCATTATTATTTCATTATTTCATTATTATCATCATAATATTTCATTATTATTATTATTATTATTATTATTATTATTATTATTATTATTATTATTATTATTATTATTATTCTAAATTCATATTATCCCAATTAAAACCCTAAATAACAAAAGCTTACATTCACGAGCAGGTTAGGTTAGGGATGAACATTCACGAGCAGGTTAGTCCTTTCAGAAACCTTTCGAGCGGATCGATGCTGGATGAAAGCTTTCAGAAAGAAGTTACCGGTAAAGATGAACGATGAACGGTAAAGCTTTCTGCAGGTTAGGGTTACTTAAAAAAGAGGGATGAAGGGATGAACGAGCGAATGAAGGTTTTCTGCAGGTTACGGTTTATGTGATTGTAGATGTGATTGTAGCAGATGAAGGTTTTTGTGGATGAAGGGATGAACAATCGTTGTTTTGTGGAAGGGGTTTGATTAATTTGAGATAGAAGGGGAAGGTTTATGGAAAAACGCGCGGGATTGAAAATTTTGAGATTTTGGGTGACAAAAATCATGACACGCGATTTCAAAACTGTCATGTTTTTTTTATTTTATGACGGTAAATTCTTGACACGCGTAAAAAAACGTCAAGAAATTATCACTTTTTTCCAAAGATGACATTTTTTTATGACATGCACTTTTGCATGTCATAAAATGTGGCATGTCATAAAAAAAGTGTCAAGTAAGGCCTATTTTCTAGTAGTGTGTGGTAATAAAGTTGTTGTGCTTTTATAAAAAAGGTTGGAAGTTCGAGTCTCATAAATTGCAAAAAAAATGGCGTATTTAAAAGGGGATTAAAAAATGTGTAATAAAAGGATGTAAGAACGGGTGTAAAAATGGGGGAGGAAACTAGCCGTTCAAAAAAAAAAAAAAAGAACAATAAATTTCAAATAATCAATACCCATCAGTAAAGTTTAATCCCATTTAAAATTGACGATTTTTTTTATACTCACTTCGAGCTCAAAACGTTTTGAGAATTATCAGGAACACTTTGATAGCCGTTTCAGCCTTTTCTGCTAGATGTTTCTTTCTTATTAATTCTGAAGGCGAATCCCACGAAACTTGCAAAGGGCTACCTAGACGTTTTCCACGTGAGGTCTCTAGCCATTGCCGTTTATTCGGCTATTTACCTAAGTGAAGGGATAGGATACCTAATCCTACGGAGGATCACAACCCTATCCCAAAGATGCCCGCGGGAGCTTAAGTCCATAACAAAAGACCAAACTCCGCGGGAACTATCCGTGGATACAACAGCTCCGCAGATTACACAACATCAAAGATTCCTTCATACGAATGACGTCACCAACATAAACACCAACTAGCGCGTGCTGCAACACGAGCGAATATTCCATCAAAGCTTTATGATACGAGGATGTATGGTATGAGGAATGAAGAGGATCAGATCAGACTCAGGGCGCACCCTGCGCCAATCAAACGGCAGCACGTGTCAGGGGTGGTCCAAAAACCCCTGACACAAGGACAGTGACAAGACAGGTCCCACGCCCCCACCATGTTGAATGCACAGTACCTGTCAGGACACTGTACATGCATGTTCAACTGTCACAGATGTCACGTCAGACGCCACAGGCATGTCCACCATATTGTGGTCAGCATAAGCATCGTCCTTGACCAATCAAAAGCCGCCACGTGGAGATCTAGTAAGGCAACATCCATAATCTCTCACATCAACATTAATGGCATGGTCTTCCCGCCATTTTTATAGGTGAGGACATCTGGGCCGGTCAAAGGCCCAAAACCAAACACAAGGCTTTATGGGCCATGACCCATGGCCCATAACATCTCTTATAAATAGAAGACTTCCTCTTCCATGCAAAGGATCCGAAAAATGCATACACAAGAGTTAGAATAGAGCTATTTGTAATACACACGTTGTACTCCTCTTATTAATATCATTTAGCTTTTACAGTGGACGTAGGCTACAACAAGCCGAACCACTTACATGCTCTTGTCTTTACTTACAACACACACATACACTCGTTCCACTCTCATTTGTTACACCTTCGGGTTACGTTCTAACTATAGTGGTGAGCGAAGGATTACTCCTGAGATAACACGAGTATCTAACCCCCGACCTTACCTGTTAACGGTCGTTATACTCGTTGTTTCTTTATTGGCGCCATCCGTACCGGCTAGAACACACTTACTTTTTCATCTTTTAGCCCACCCATGGTTGAACCCAACCCGAACACTTATGTAACGAACCAAGCCGAGGGTACTGACGTTCAGCTCCTCGAGAACACTGGCACACCGGCTACTGTCATCAACCAACCTGCCTCACGCACCCAGAAGCCAGCCGTCAAGGCGCGGGAGGTAGACTGTAACACCCCAACCGATGGCGGAAACATCAGGATGTCACGTATTGATGATTGTTCAGTAGCTCATGGTAAATAATAAATTTCAATAATTGATTACATAAATTACATACAATTGTTTTAAAAGAATTTGTACATCAAATAAGAAATACTAAATATACATCTTCAAGCATTAACTCTAATCTTCAAGCAAGCTATAACCTAAAACATGTTAAGTTTGAAAATATTTTGGGTCAACAAAAGTTGGAGAGAATTACATAGGTTTGAATAATGTATCATGAGTATAAAAGCTTGTACAATTCTAGTGTCATGGCAAATCTAGTCCATATGTGAAAATAACACTACCCGGTAAATCGTGTGCATAATCAAACCTTGTGACTAGAATATTATGGTCCATCCCATACGCATATGGTTCACTCATTTGTGTTTCGATAACAATCACCCACGCTACCCATACTGGAGGTACACGTATTCGGGTGGGGTTGTCAGTCCATTAGATCTATCATTGTGTATTGTTGGCTTTTACGGAGTTAATGATTATGCTAGTCTAATTGTGCTTACCAAAGTATTGTTTAAGACATAATGCAACATAGAATAACACATAGACACTTATGTTGAATCGCATTTGGAAATGTAACATGTTTCACCCCAAAATAGTTAAAAGGTAGTAAAAAGGGGGCTATGTAAACTCACCTTAGTGCTAGAATTGAATCCTTTGATATAGAATAATTTTGGCTCTTGTGTGTCCAAGTATCACCCTATTTTAAGGCAATAATTAAGTAATAGGAAAACTTAAAAGTCTAAGTTTTCTATTCAAAAAGTATTTTATGGTTCCTAATTTGGGGATTGACAATTGATTAATGATTAATTTAGAATAATTGTTAATGAAATAATAAATAAAGAAACAATTAAATAAAAGGGATTTTTGACAAGTCTTGATTAAAGGTAGTTGTAAATGTGAAAATTATTTTTAAAAAATTATTTTCTTAATTAATGAATATATACTACATTAATATTTATTTGTCAAAATATGTTATTAATGTTTAAAAATATTAAAATTCATAAATTTTAAATCATAAAATTTTTATTTCTGATCTAAATGAACAAAAATAATTTATGTGAAATTTTGGTGTAAAAATAATAAAAAATGGATTTATTATGAATTATTTATGATTAAAATAGCAAAAATTAATTAAAAAAATACTAAATAAACGTTTTTCTAAAATACTAATTTAATTCTGAAAAGCTTATTGATTTATAAGTTTAAAATAATTTTTAATAAATTTTATAAAACTGTTTAGATATTTTTATAGAATTTTTTTATTTATTAATGAATAAACTTGTAATATATTTTATATATATCAAATAAATTATTTTTGAAAAACTAAAAATTGTATGATAGTCTTTACCATCAGGATAACTTAAAATTATTTTTATAGAATTTATAAATCACTTTTAGTATTTAAAGACTATTGGTAGAGGTTCCTACTCACTGACTGGTAGAGGTCTTTTTCCTGCTCAACAGTTGGACTCATTTTTGATTTACAAGTACTCCCCCTCAGCCTGATCACTCTGTGATTGTTTGTCTAAGAGAATGTTTGAGCGATAAATAGAACAGTACATGCACTGTTCTATTTATAGACAATCTAAACCTCTGATGACCTATGCTGACGTCACCTAAGACAGTGACCTCTAACAGAATAACAACATAAAACATCTGATCATACAAATAACTGTTACATTGAAAACTCTGAAAGGCAAACAGCTGATAGGAAACCTCTGATGATCTTGAATCATCTGTTGGAGCCTAAGTGCTGTTGGCTCCAACAGACCTTTAGTCTTCAGTACTTTGATCAGCAGTTGTTCTCTAGTAGTTGTTATCTATTAGACCTTTGTAACAGCAGTTGTTCCAACAGTTGTTAGGGTACAACAGATGTTAGGGTCAACAGTCTCTAGCAATTGTGTAGTATATTTTGGCTTTCCAATCATCTGTTCTTCTCCAGGTCAGCAGACCTAACAACACCTCCTCCGCGCACGGCATTGTCGGGTTTCCGACCAGAACGAGCGTCGCAATTATCAGGGGAAACAAGGACTACCACGCAGCCGACGGTGCTAAACCCCCAAAGATGGTCAAAACAGACACCCACACTGAGCCAGAAAAATGGGTTCTAAACCCTAAATTTCCGGAGCAAACGGTGACCATTGGCCATGTAATCTCGGACACCATACGCAATCACCTAAAACAACTCCTAATCAACAACATAGATGTATTTGCTTGGCAACCGTTGGATATGGTCGGGGTTCTTCTCGAAATCACAGAACACAAACTCAATGTATATCGGTCTGCGGAACCGGTCGCCCAAAAGAAGCGAAGCATGGGTCCTGAGAAAACAAAAGCCATGAATGAACAAGTCACCGAGCTGCTCCACGCGTGTATCCTACGTCCCATCCGATATCAAACATGGGTCGCTAACCCCGTGATGGTCACCAAAGCCAACGGGGGATGGCGAATGTGCGTAGACTACAAAGATTTGAACAAGGCGTGTCCAAAGGACTACTACCCATTGCCAGAAATAGATCTAAAGGTGGACTCTTTAGCCCCGTACCACTTTAAATTCTTCGTTGACGCATACAAGGGCTACCACCAAATCCAAATGGCAAAAGAAGACGAATACAAGATAGCATTCCGCACTGACATGGGTATGTTATGCTATACCAAGATGCCCTTCGGGCTAAAAACGCGGGTGCAACCTACCAACGTCTCATGGACACTACCTTCACCAAGGAAATCGGCGTCAGACTAGAAGTTTACTATGACGATTTGGTGATCAAGAGCAAAGAAGAGTCAGACATGTTGAAAGACATCCAAAAAACATTCGATCAACCCCGCGAGGTGCACATGAAACTCAACCCTAGCAAATGCTCATTTGGGATGGAAGAGGGTAAATTTCTGGAAGTCATCGTCACGCGGGATGGATTCCACGCAAACCCCGACAAAGTTCAAGCGATTGAGCGGATGCCTTCACCTGCATCAATCAAAGAAGTCCAAACATTGATGGGCCGGTTGGTGGCCCTTAATCGGTTCTTATCAAACTACTCCTCAAAGTCCTTCCCATTCGTGGACACTTTGAAGAACTGTTTGAAAATGACAAATTTTCGATGGACAACTGAAGCGGAAGCGGCCTTTCAAGAAATGAAGCGTTGCCTCATGAGCCTACCGACCCTAACGGCGTCCCTACCCAAGGAACCATTGGTCCTGTACTTATCCGTCACCGAACGGGCGGTAGGCGCCGTGCGATTAGTCGAACACAAGGGCATCCAAACTCCCATTTACTACATCAGCCGAACCATCCTAGACGCGAAGACCAGATACACGATTTTGCAAAAACTAGTACTCGCATTAGTCCACGCGTCTCGGAGGCTGCGCCGATATTTTCAAGGTCATCCAATCAACGTCCTGACGGACTACCGGCTCAGCGACGTCCTTTGCAAACCAGAACTATCAGGATGCCTCGCGAAGTGGGCCATCAAACTTGTGGAACACACGATCTATTATAAGTCTAGACCGGCAAAGGGGAAAGTATTGGCCGATTTCGCAATAGAAATACCTGCAAACAAGGAACAAGAATGCATCGTGGAGCAATCCCTGCGCCAGCCAGCGACCCATTGCAAACACGAATTCACGTACACCATCCACTTAGACTTCAAAAGCACAAACAACGAAGCAGAATATGAAGCGCTGTTGGTAGGACTCCGAATCGCAGACAAAATGGGGGCCAAACATGTAGATGCACATGTAGACTCGCTACTTGTCGCAGGACAAATCAACGGCACATACGATGCACGCGACAAAACAATGGCTCTGTACCTGGACCACGCGAAGCAATTAATGCGCAAGTTTGATTCTTGCACCGTCGTCCACATAAGGCGCAGCGAAAACAAGCCAGCAGAAGCACTCAGCAAAATGGCCTAAACTGTCTTCGACCATACGGCCAAAGAAGTGCGCGTCGAAGTACTAAGCAAACCATCTGTCCCGCTCAAACAAGTGAACGTCATGCAAACGGGAACCGCGTCCTGGATGACGCCAATCAAGGCATTCTTATTTTCAGGACACCTGCCCGACAGCAAGCTCGAAGCCCGCAAGATTCAAAATAAGGCCCTTCACTATCAGTTAATCGATGGAATACTCTACCGCCGATCATATCTGGGACCCCTACTGTGCTGCGTAGATTCCGCAGACGCATCCTTCCTCATACGCAACATTCATGAATGAACATGCGGGACCCAGGATGGTAGTGGCAAAATTAATGAACGCTGGGTACTATTGGCCCGGAATGCACATGGACACCGTCAACGAGCTGTGCAAATGAGACAGTTGCCAGCGCCATGCGCCAAACACCATGCGGCCCAAAAACGATTTGGTACCCGTAACAGCTGCATGGCCGTTCCAAAAATCGGCAATCGACCTGGTTGGCCCATTCCTGACAGCGCCCGGGAATGTCAAGTTTCTCATAGTAGCAATCGATTACTTCACGAAGTGGGTCGAAGCAAAACCCCTTGCTAAAATTGACGGACCCCACATGAAGAAATTCATTTGGGAATTCATAATTTGAAGATTTGGACTTTCGATGCAAATCGTGACTGATAACAGAACACAATTCGTAGACCGAACGCTACAGGAATGGTTGGCGCAACTTGGCGTACAACAAATCTTTATCTCCGTTGCGCACCCGCAGGGAAACGGCCAAGTCAAACGCGCAAACAGAAGCATTGTCAAGGGTATCGAAACAAGACTCGACACCAAGCGGACTGGTTAGGTAGATGAATTACTACATGTTTTATGGCCAAACCGCACCCTAAACAAGACAAGCAACAGAGAAACGCCGTTCAGCTTAACATACGGGTCTCAAGCGGTCATTCCCGCTGAAATCGGTTGCCCTTCACCAAGAGTTCTGATGGCAAATAAGCAAGACAACAACAAAGAACTCAGGTTGAACCTTGACTTACGAGAAGAGTGCCGCGATCTCACTGCAATCAAAGAAGCAAGGTACAAAACCCAACGAGAACGCTACTACAATCAGCGCGTTAAAGAGTACAAGTTCAAGATCGGAGACTACGTTTTCCGCCATAACGAGGCTTCGAACGCCGAAAAACCTGGAAAGCTCGCTCCAACATGGGAGGGACCGTACAAAATCCAGGAAGTCTTGGGAAAGGGCGCATATGCCCTCGAAAAACTAGACGGTACCACAATTCCACGATCTTGGAACGGTGCCCAGCTACGCGAATGTTTTCTATAATTTCCTTGTAATCTTGGCTAACCACACCATCAAACTTACTTAATGAAAGCATGATGTTTCATATATCTGTTTTTCTACTTGTTATGTAATGAAAAAGATCTTCAAGACTGCGTTAATACCAACGTCGGAATATCCACTCGCGTATAAACACGCGACGTTACAGTGTTCAAGATATGGTACGTGTCAGACTATCAAAGAGCACATAACAACATACGCTCTGTAACATTTCGCATTAAATGTTTGTACGTTACGACACGTTTTATTATCATTTTTGATGATATTTAGAACCCTAATACAATGATAATTATTCATACATATATATATATATAAATATATAAAAGTTATAATAATAATAATAAACATAACATACTAATTTTTGGATCAAACACTAATGTCTAAGCCCACCCCCCTTTTCTTTTATTTCTGGAAGCCCACTAGATCCCGGCCCACCTGACACCAAGCCCATACCCGGCCCATCTCCACCTCTCCTCCTCTTTATATATATAAAAAAAAAGAAAAACGTCTGGACCGGGAATCGAACCCGCGTCCAGACCCGGCTCAGACATACACATACCACACACAACCAGTTGATCTAGCATTGATACTTGAGACAAATTGGACGCGTTATTATTATATACACAACTTCAAACATTCCAGTTGACCTTGAAAGTCAACTGTAATCATAACTTACCTTAATCACTATCATTGACTCTCTTTTTGATCGGGATTGGATTAGCAACGTGAATTCCGGTCATCAACAAGCCATATGTTTGCCAATTACCCTTCAATTGTTTCCAATTATGTACAATTAACGCGTCAACCTTTAAATACGTGGTCAAACAATTCCAATTCAATAACCAGATCATCACCCTATAAATTGAATGCTTCTGGACCTCCTCAACTCGCCGAAAATCATCCCTCAATCCCCAATTCTACTTAAAAACCCTCTGTGTTGATTATATGATCGTGTTTGACTTCGTCTTTGACCGATCGAATTAGATATCAAGCATAATTGTAAGTTTGTTATTTTTTGTGGGATTTGTTATTCGGCGTGTGCACGACATTAACCCCATGATTGATTGGGTTAATGTCATGTGTATTGATCAATTGATAATACTAGGGCTCGAAATTGTATAAATTGGGGAAGAACAAGTCTGTTTTGTTTGGTATTTATTTTAAATTAACAGCAACCAAACACAACCACTGGCTTGGACCAGGTGGTTGTGTCTGGTGCCCATGAGTAGAGTCACGCGGGTTCGAACCCGGTCAGTGACAATTCTTTTCTTTTGATTTTTTTTTGTTCAACAAAACAAACAATTATATATAAATATAATCATTAGTATTTTAAAATTTAGTTTTAAATACTAAAACCTTTTATTAATTCTACAAGAATTATTTTAAGTTAATCTACTGAAAAAGTTTAACTTACAATTTTTAGTTTTCAAAAATTTATTTATTTAATATATTTAATAAATAAATCAAGTTTATTCTATTTTATTTATGAAAATTTATAAAAATATCAAAACGATCTTATTAATTTCCACAAAAATTATCCTAAGTTTTTATAACATTAAGCTTTTCAGAAATGATTTTTATTTCTGAAAAATCATTTATTTAATATTTTTAATCAATTTTTGTTAGTTTTAATCCTAATTAAATCATAATAAATCCAATTTTTAATATTTTTGCACCAAAATTTTATACAAATTATTTCTGATTATTTAGAACAGGAATGTAAATTTTAAACTTATAATTCTTAAATTTTAATATTTTTAAATATTAAAGTTAAATTTTGACAATTTGTAATAAATAGATTTAATAATCTATTTTAAAGAAAATAATTTTATAAAAATTATTTTTATACCTTAAACACATTATTGTGACCATCTTAAATTAAAATTCTTATAAAAGATCTTTGGTTATTTATTTACTAAAATTCTCTCATTTATCAAACAATTTTCTTATTAATCAAACAAGCATTTATCCCCAATTCGAAGCCCTAGAAACTTATACATTTGTAGACTTGATAGACTTAGACATATTTATTACCTTATTATAGGGTGATACTTGACATATTTGGGCAACACACTATTCTATTTATCAACAAATACAACATTTTGCTAAGGTGAGTTTACGTAACCATGTTTATGCAATTCTTTATACTTGCAACATTATACTTAAGCAATTCTACATACATGTCTAGTTGTAAACTTTAATGCCTCATGATTTAGACTACAACAACAGTTTCAACGAGTTTCAACATTACATAATCATTAGCTATGGCCAAGCCGGCGATACTCAATAATAGATCTATTGGACTGACAATCCCACCCGGATACGTGCCTCCTACAAAGGTTACGTGGGTGTTTGTTACTGCAATAAAACGAGTGAACCATGAGCGTATGGGATGTACCACAATTACAACAGTCAACAAGGTTGATTATGCACTCGATTTACTTCTAGTATGTTTTCGCATATGGACTAGATTGCCATGACACATGAATTGCACAACAATTTTATTCAATTATCAAAACCTATGTAATTCTCACCAACTTTTGTTGACCCAAAATATTTTCAACTTAACATGTTTCAGGTTCTAGTTGCTTGAAGATTTGAATTGATGCTTGAAGATGTTTGCATAGTTTTATTCAAATTGATGTACAAATTCTTAGAACAATTGTATGTAATGTATTTAAATTATTTAATGAAATTTATTTTTCACCATGAGCTACTGACAATCATCAATACGTGACATCCCGATGTTTTCGCCATCGGTTGGGGTGTTACACGCTCAGATATAGTCTTCGAGACATGATACACTTAACGCTTAAGTCGGACCTACAAACACAACGCACGTCACACCAAGGCCTTCAAGGCAACAAGTATCATCACTTGGTGCCAGACCACAAGGTAAAACGTGCGCGCTACTTTCTACTTATACACAGGGTGATGTAAGGCCTATAAATTGTATAGTTTTACGCTTATCTTTATTGTACACGTTTATATTTATTGGGCTTAGATTAGGACTTGGGCTTGGGTCAGGCCATGTGGGCCAATGGGATGGAGGTGCCTATATATTGTCTTGTTTAGTTTATTGTTAGGTTAGACCTCTCATATTTTGTAACCATGTAGCCCCTTGTGCGAGCCTTGTACCAGACGAGTTCTCTCGTGTGCAAGGTTCCTATAGATTGTACCAGACGTTCCTAGAGAACGTGTGCAATCTTCTTAGAGATCGTACCAGACGGTTCTTTGAAACCGTGTGCGATCGAAGCAGCGGCACAAGTTATTAATAATATATTTTCTTTTTGTTCTTGTGGTTTGATCTTATTTTCCGCATTCGATTAAAACCATTGAGTGATATCTTGGTTGCTTTGGGACTAACAAGTGGTATCAGAGCCATTGAAGCCATTCAAGGGCTCGGTTTTGATAGCACTCGAAGAACGAAAAGAAATTAGCATATTTTCGGGGGATGTATGTTCATATCAAAAGAGAGGTTCTCCGGTTCATAAGGTTCGTGGATTTTTTTTTTATTTTTTTATGAATCGTGATTGGTGGTGGTTTGGATGGATTGTCAAGGGTGTTTGAACGAGCACATGTTTGAAACTACGAGGTTAACAAAGGTATTATGTTATTTTCGGTAATGAGTTTTTCGTTATCTTCGTTCATAATGTGTTTGAGGTCCACGCATGTTTATTATGGATGTCTTTTATCGGATTGTGGGAATTGTTTGGTAATTAATGGGTTGAACCAATCTGGAGGATTTTTTTAATTTTTGGTTGATGGTCCTGTTTGATTCGAGATGGAGGATGGATACGTCATGGGTCATGAATCTGGATTCGGGTTGCTTATTCTCGAGTATCGAAATTATATTATTTCCTTAAAGCTTGCATGAAAAATTGGAATGTTTTTTTTTAATATTATTAATCATGCAATAATGTTTTGGTGGAAAGTCATAAAAGTCAAGGAACTAATTAATGGTGCAGTAATGTTTTGACGGATGATGTGGAATTCAAATTTTTGAATTTGATAAAGTTAATCTTTTCATTTAATGGTGGATTTGAAATAATTTTTAATGTTATCTTGGTGCCAAGTTTCGGTGGAAAGGAATTAGAAAAAGAGGAGCCCAGTTTTATGAGATTGATTGGATTGCTAAAATGGTGCAATATTTTTGAAATGGTGGTTATGATGTTTATTGGTTTAATGGATGACCGATTTGATAATCATGTTCGAGTCCTTGGAATATGCATTGGTTTGGAAGATTTGACTTTCCTTATTTTATGCAAGTTTGTTTGGTAAAATTGAATGAGATAATATTGGGTATTAATTGGAAGTTAACCAAGTTTGAATGTGATGGAATTTTAAAAAAGGGGGGCGCCAACTTATATGCTAAATTCAGATATCATGGGGCCGAGTTTTTAAAAAAGTTTTTGGCGTTTAGGCCTGTTTGTTGGGTCTTGGATCGAAAGATTTATAGACGATGGGCTCGTTCACTGCTGGACCACTGGAAAAGAAGACCCAAGATTGAAGATCATCAGATGAAAATTTCTACTATGCCGTAATAAAGATAGCATAAAACTAGGGGGATATTGTAAGGCCTATAAATTGTATAGTTTTACGCTTATCTTTATTGTACACGTTTATATTTATTGGGCTTAGATTAGGACTTGGGCTTGGGTCAGGCCATGTGGGCCAATGGGATGGAGGTGCCTATATATTGTCTTGTTTAGTTTATTGTTAGGTTAGACCTCTCATATTTTGTAACCATGTAGCCCCTTGTGCGAGCCTTGTACCAGACGAGTTCTCTCGTGTGCAAGGTTCCTATAGATTGTACCATACGTTCCTAGAGAACGTGTGCAATCTTCTTAGAGATCGTACCAGACGGTTCTTTGAAACCGTGTGCGATCGAAGCAGCGGCACAAAGTTATTAATAATATATTTTCTTTTTGTTCTTGTGGTTTGATCTTATTTTCCGCATTCGATTAAACCATTGAGTGATATCTTGGTTGCTTTGGACTAACAGGTGACGACTTGGTTAAATAAGAACCATAAGAAAGCGCGCATTAGCAAGCAGATATAACAAACATATTTCATTAAAGCCCGGGACTTAAAAACACGGCAGTCATAATACAAAAATTTCAAAACAAACTTCATTACAAACTTCAATCGATACAGTCGTAATCGACTTTCTGCTCCTCGTCATCATGAGTGGTACCCGAGGTACCTAAACCTGCCGTTGCATCCAACGCAACCTTACGCTCCTGCTCAAGCCGCTCTCTTTCCACTGCCATCGCCTTCTTCTCTGCTTTCGCACCCATATGGTCAGATTCAGCAATATAGTAACGGAAAGCAGCAACGGGGTCTTCAAACTTGTTGCACTCGCCCACCACGCAAAGGATCGGGAACTCCAACTATTCAAATAACACTAGTTGATCCTTGAGTTCATCCTATCAAGGCTTGCATAATGCTCTCCTTCCATAATGTGGCCTTGGTTCAGGGCATGGTGGAACCCAATGTCGAACACCTCCGCTTCACCAGCAGCGCGGGCAGCAGAAACTATCGCGACTATCTGATCGCTGAGTCGCAGCTCATTCCAGATACGCTTGAAAAGATACAAAGACAAAACAGTTAGTCAAAAGCAAGAATAATAACAAAGAAAAGAAAGCAGCAAAACGACTCACCCCAGGAACGCCATCAGTGATCATCCATTTCGCAGCTTCTCCCAAACCCACTTGCACTACGTGCGCCTCTTCAAGCAACTTCTTAGCACTCTCTGCTTCGGTAGCAGCGGAAGTACATGATTGATCGGTGGCGGCCTTCTCCTCGAGAAGCTGCTCCCTCTCCTTGACTAATGCAAGCTTCTCTTGTTCAATAGCGGAGAGCCGGGACGTGGTAGCGATCAGATTCTAATACTTCTCTTGAAGCTCAGAGCGTGCTTCCACAACCTTTGAATTAAGCTCTTCAAGAGCTTTAGCGTGGCTTCTGCAGCAGCAACCAATTGAAGATTTTCATTTTTGACCAGATGCATCTGCTCACGCTCTTTCATGCGCTCAAGGTTAGTGCGATTGCACGACTCGGTCCACCTCTTTTGTGCGCACGGTTCCGATAGCGCTCAAAATTAGATCTCAACTTCTCCTCTGATTCATGGAGACGCTCTCGCTCCTGAGCAAGGAAACGCTTGGCTCGCTCAACCTGATCAGTGTCGTATTATAGCTAAATATCACAACGCCTGATAGAGTCTATCGAGGCCATTTGGAGCGCAGAACAACACACAAGTCTGAGATAACTTGTGACCACTCTAAGTCATCCTGAAACCTTCTTTCATGCGGAGGAATGCAATGGGACACGAATTCTTCCGCAGTTAACGGATTAGCAAAACGGGAGTTCTCCCGTATACTCTAGTGGGGGTTAAAAATCCTATCACCCCCGGAGTAATTAGAAGAACTACCCCTCGCCGGGTTACCCCTTGATGCACCACCAGGTGTCACAACCTCAAAACTTAAGCCCCTACCCAATGCCTTCTCAAAAGGAGAAGGAGATCTATCCTTATCCGAAGCTTCCTTGTCAGTAGCCGCCTTTTCCAAGGCCTCTCTGTCAGTGGCTTGATTTTCAGCAAGCTCCCTTTCAACACAAAGCTTCTCTAAGGCCTCCCTCTCCGCAGCTTGTTTCTGCAACAACTCTTCCTCAGCACGCCGCTTTGCCGTAACCTCTCTCTCAGCAGCTTGTTTAGCAGCCTGTTCCTTTTCCGCAGCTTCCTTCTCGGCTTGGATCCTAGCCGCTTCAGCTTGAACTTCCTTCTCTTAACGAAGGCGAGCCTCCTCTTGCTCTTTATCCTTCAAACCATGCGCCAGCTTCTCAGCCATGTGCTTATCAGCAACCTCTTTCTCACTCAAACCAGATGAAGAGGGCATCACCTTCGTAGTTGTCACTGCGAAAGAATGAGCAAATAGGTATAAGAACACAAAAGGGCTAAAAATACTAGAAAGAAAAGGCGGATACCCGGTGTCTTCTTAACAATCTTCTGAAGAATAGGGTCACGCTGAGGAGGCGGAGAAATATTAAAAGCATACACCACACCTGGCTCCTCAGTCCTCTTGTCCACATGGGGCCCAGACCCAGAATCCAAACCACTACCATTGCCATCACCTCCAGTCGCCTTAGAAACAGGCTCGATAACCTTCTTCAACTTGCGTTTCTTCTTTTGAGGCTCCTTGGGAGTCTCCACAACATTCAACACAAATGACGAGCTCTCTTACGCTTGTCCTTTTGACTGAACAATGGTCCTTCACCCACTGCACCCAAAGGGGCCCGGTCAGAAACCTCATCGTAATTAACCCTACCATGCGGGAGCCTCACCCCAGACCTTACAAGCATTATCTTCCAAACGCCCACGGGACACAGCAGCCCGCATGGGTGAGAAGGGTGAACCAGGTCATCAGACGACCCAGTCGATGCCTCATCATCAGAAAGGTTCACAACAAGAACCTTAGTAACAGGTACACATGATATGGGATCAGGGTTAGGATACTCACTAGTAGGTCGGAAATTCTCCGATGGGTCCACTAAGTTTGGCAAATAAAACCTCCCAATCATGTCATCTATGCGGGAAGAACGGTCGGGGGAGGGGCTCTCCACTTGATGCGCACATTCCCGCGTTGTAGGAAAGCATCCAACTTACTAATCCCTGCACAACATTCAGCAAAGATAAGAGCCTCTCTCATGCAAGTCACACTTGAATAAGGTATAAAACTCATACCTTTAGGACGCAGGGAAGTCTCCATTCCAGCAACAAGACGCAAATGACTCACACCCAAGGGTACCAACATAGCCTCTGGGCACGTATGCACCTCATACGGAGAAGGGTTACCAGTCAACTTCACAAACCAGTCCTGTTCAGGATACCCATCCATCACATTATGGTCAACCGGCCTCTGACGATCTCCAAGAACTTTCCAAGGCATGGCTAGTGGAAGGACACCACGGTTCATGTAAATAAATTTTTCCTTCCAGTAATACATCGACTTAGGAGCATCCGTGCCAATCAGAGGCACCCGAGCTCTCAGATTGAAGTTGAACCAAGACTGAGACTGGACATGCCGAAGGCACTAAGTTGGGTAATGTGGATACCATACTCAACCAAAGTATCCACTTGAAATCTGGTAGCAGGTAACCGAAAACCACAAAGTAAAAAGTGAGCACCATATATGGTAATCTTACCAGAAGGATGAGCCATGGCTGTATTACTAGGAGCAGGTAGCTCAACTCCCCAAGAGGGATCTAGTTCCATGTTCTTGCAAAACTCTTCGAAATTCTTCTTCACCTACCTGATGGTGGTGTTAATCAACAACTTCGAAGATTTCGTCTTATCAGTCATATCTACAGGATGTGAAGAGCTTTCCGACATAGATCTATAAACAAACAATAATTCTCTTCTATCAGACTCTGGAAATCTCACTGGAAAAGGTGTAAGGGCTACCGGAGAAGAAGGTAGTGAAGAAGGAAAGAGGAAACTGTGAATCTATGGAAAGAAGGCAAGGGGGAGGTCACACACACACACACACACACACACACACACACATATATATATATATATATATATATATATATATATATAGGAAAAAGATCAAATAGGAACCAAGAGCCTAGTTAGGAACTTAGGAACCAATCTGAGCCATTCATCTTTGATCTTGATCTAGGGGTAGTTACGTAATTAGACAATCAAATATTATATTTTAATTTAATTGAAAGTTTTATATATGGCAGTTAATTATCTTCCTGCGATTAACATGCCAGTTTTTTTTGACTTTCCTTAAAACTCTCAACCTATTATCATCTCTAATCCCAAATCAAAAAAATCACATTCGATTGAATTCGATTGAATTGAAATAACTTCCAGTCGAATTCAGAAGATTTAAATTGATTTAATTGAAAAAACTTCCGATTTAAAAGAATCTAAAATCATCCAACGATTCAGATTTCCAAGTTATGGACAATAATTCTATACATGAAAACATTGAATCACAATCTCATGTGATAGAAGATCATGAAACACAATCACAACCTTTGTTTCTAAATAGTGTTGAAAATCAAGGTATTTATGTATTGTTTTTATTTTTTTAATTGTTTTTCGTGCGAGAATCACGTTTTTTGTGATTTCTCTTTGGATTAGCCTTATAGTGTGGTTTATTATTGATTTGCAAAATAGTTGTTTTGTATTCTGTAGGTCATATTTTACGTACAGAATTGGAATGAGTAAAGAGTTATACACTGGTGTATTATATATAGTTATTGAGGTTGTACAGATACAATAAGATTTGTTCTTAGTTTCTTAGTGTATAACAACAAATCTATTAATTATTATACACAAGTGTATTATAGTTTGTAAATGACGTTATAATAAACTGATAGTATTTTGTTTGACGTTAAATATACACAGGTGTATATTCATTATAAAAAATGGAATGTGCAGTATGACACAGCCTGTGTGTTACTCAATATACACAGGTGTACCGTATATGAGTTGTAGCATGTCTAACTATATTTTTTAAATAATGTAAAATTCATTTTTAATTTACATTTTTTTATTGTAGGTTCCTCGTCGAGCAACGTATATGAGTCCCTCGGTGGGACGAGATATTGGATGCTTGTTGTACCAGACGATGTTAAACCATTTGTAGGTGCCAAGTTTAGAACGTTGGACGAAGCTATCATAATGTATGAAAATTATGGAGAGGCAGCCGGATTTGGAACTCGTTTGTCTACACGAAAACAAGTAGATGGTGTGACTATAAATAGGTACATTTTGTGTTCCAATGCAAAGACACCAAAATCGCTTGAAGGTGACACAAATGTTGAGGAAAAGTCCGAAAGATCTCGTTGCTCTAATATTAAATCTACTGGATGCAATGCTTGTGTAAGAATTAGGCGTGTAAAGAATTCAACAGATTATGAGGTTTATAAATTCATAGAGGTTCACAACAATGGTTGTGTATCCACTAACAACATTGACTTGACTAGAAAAAAAAGACAGTTAGACTATAATACACGCCAGTTTATTGCAAACTGTCGGACCATGAATATCGGCCCTACTAAAGCATATAAGCTGCATGTGGTTTTAAAAGGTGGTCCTCAGAACGTTCATGGTACTGTTACAGATTACAAGAATTGGGGACGTGATATACGTGAGTTTGTTGCAGACGGTGACGCTCAAATGTTGGTTGATAAACTTACAGAGCGTTTTAAAAATAACGATGATTATACCTTTGAAACTCGAATTGTCGGAACTGAACTTCAGTCGTTGTTTGGGCCGACAAGGTTTCAAAAATCAATTACCAGGTTTTTGGAGGTGTGATAGCTTTCGATGCAACATACCATAGCAACATGTAAGTAAAACACTTTTTTTTTTTTTAAGAACTAACCTAATTAACAGAATGTCTAGTTTTTCCATTATACATTCGTGTATAATAATAATATACAAAAACCTTGAGTATAACCTGTAAATCATACTGATGTACAGTAAGCCATCATACTCCTATCTGTACACAAGTGTATATATATTTATACATTTGTGTATATTATACACTGTACTTAAATCATGTATCTTAATATACATTTATGTATATATAGTATACTCTAGTGCACAATCTTAATCTTAATTATCTTTCGTTGTCATTTTTTTTTCTGTTTTTAATAGGTACGACATGATTATGGTTAATTTTATCGGTATCGACCATCATAAAAAAGTTACCGTGTTTGGAGCTGGTTTGTTACACAATGAAACTATTGAGTCTTACATATGGCTTTTACAAATGTTTGTGAAAGCTCATGGAAAGCAACCAACTCTAGTTCTAACCGACCAAGATGCTGCGATGAAACAAGATGTGAAGTCAGTATTTAACAATTCCATCCATCGACTTTGTATGTGGCATGTGACTGATAAACTCCCGTTAAAGGTATAACTTTATTTTTATTTAAAATCTAAAATATTCATTGTTGTATACATCTGTTTAATACATTCATGAACTTTTTGGTATGACGTTTTATGTATTTTTTAGATCGACGGAGATATGATCAACAACCCCAAAAATCGAAGAACCGCATATTGACATTACATTATACAATGGTGTATTAACCTCAAACCATTAAACCATCAATAATCGAAAAACCCTCAATTTTTTAACTAATTTGCATGTACATCTTACACACCATCAACATCAACAATATAGTTTAAAACGTCACGATATTAAAACCTTAGCACCAAACAAGTCGGATCTAGTTAAACCAAATAACATAGCTTAAATGGGGAAGATGGAGGCGGCGACGAGAACAGAGGAGGAGGCGGCGACGACGAGAACAGAGGAGACGTGGACGCGAGCAGAGGATAACTACTCCGGCGACGAGAACAGAGCTAGGGGTGTACAAAAAGCCCGCAACTCGAGGCTCGCTCGAAACTCGCTCGAAAAAAACTCGAAAAAAGCTCGCTCGAAAAGGCTCGTTTTGTTTTTGAGCCGAGCCGAGCTGGCTCGTTTTGTAATCGAGCCGAGCTCGAGCCAGGGGTGTTCAGCTCGTTGCTCGGCTCGTGGCTCGGCTCGATGGCTCGACTCGTGGCTCGGCTCGATGGCTCGACATATGGCTCGACTCAGGCTTGTGTATGTGTAATTAATACATAGATGAAAGTAATATATTTTGGCTCCAAACCCAATTCTAAAATTCAAATTTTGAAAGTCCCACCCATACTACCTATCTATATCACCTCTTCATAATCTAATAAACCCTAACTTAAAAAATAAAAAAATATACATGTATATGTGTAATTTTCTTTATTTATTTTTTGTTTTTTATTTTATAAATATTTGAAAAAAAATTAAAAAAATTAAAAAAAAATAACGAGCTGGCTCGAGCCAGCTCGGCTCGAACATTTACGAGCCGAGCTCGAGCTCGACTAGAAAAACGAGCCGAGCCGAGCTGGCTCGTTTTGTAATCGAGCTCGAGCTCAGCCTGGCTCGGCTCGACTCGGCTCGTGTACAGCCCTAAACAGAGCTGTCGGCAGAGGATAACTACTCCGGTGATATTCTACTCATAGAAGAAGGAGATTGAAAGTTTTTTTTTTTGGATTGTGATTAATCACATTGTATGTATATATAATATATAATCGGTTACTTTGTTAGGTGCTATATTTTAGTTTCTTAATATACGTACCGTTATTTATATAAAGAAAAGATAATATTTTTTTTGAATGGTGATTGATTTAAATTTGTTAGCTACTTTGTAGGAATCATGATTATCTACTAGAGATTCAAAAAAAGGGATATGATTTGTTTTTTCACGGTTTTCAATATTAATTTGATTCTAATTAATAATTAGCTTTAAACACAATAATACACAACACACATACCATAATTGGCTTACTATATACATAATATTTGCCATCTATAATTCAACCCAGTAATAGTGCACCAATGTAGATTATCATAATATCTACTTATACATCATTGTATATTCAGGAAAACATATACGACAATGAATAATATCAGAAAATCAAGAATAATAAATGAAGAAAAACCAACAGTACTTTTATTTGAAGTAAGCAAATACATAATAAACAAAAAAAAAATTCGACATCGAAATAGTTAACCAAATTGCGTTTCACTCAGATAACAAAAACAAATTATTTATATGGGCAGTGTCAGGCATCATGATATCCCAAACGACCACAGTTGGTACAATAACGTGGATTCCTATTAATGTACGCATAAACAAAATTGTACTCTCCATTTCCAAAAATTACATCTCCAGGTCCAAACTTAAAAACTCCGTGTCCAAGTATGAAACCACAAGCATTAGTTAATTCACTTGACGTCAACTTGACCTTGTATCCGAAACCTAAATAAAATTAAACAAAAAACACATATTTAGAACGAGTGGTTACATTATATTTCGACATTAGTCTAGTATACACCAACGTATAGTATACACTAGTGTATACTCAAATTAAACATGCTGTTACTCATAAAGTCTCTTGTATACACCAATGTATAGTTAATACGTATGGTACACCTGTGTATATTCCGTATACACTAGTGTATATTCAAATTATATTAGCATCGAGTCTCTTCAATTACAACCTGACAATCTTATATTAGGGTTTCAAATACCTTTTTTTATTAATCAACACCAATGTATACTATTTAGACTGTCCATTATATCAATTGGAAACACAAGAATTTTTCCAGAAAGATAACAATCACAAAACAATCAATAACATATTTGGATCATATTTATTAAATCATCGAACAGAATGTAAGATCTTGAATCGCTCAAACGTTGTGGTTAAAAAAAAAAGAATTGTTCAATATAAATGACGATTGATTAAGAATACGAATGTAAGTTTGAATCTTCATACGTACATGTATACGAATCCTTGCACTTCATTCGATTTCTGATATGTGTTCGTATGCTTTGATGTATACAAGAACGAAAAATATGATATTATTGTGGTGTTGTCAGTTACAATGCATACTAAATAACCTATTAATAATCACATACCAAAAGACAATATTACCCCTTGATTTAATTAAATATTTAATTAATGTTTTACTTATTTACAATCATGTCATTGAAGATGAATGGCTCAGATTGGTTCCTATAGTTCCTACCTAAGGGTTGGTTCCTATTTGAACCCTACCCTATATATATATATATATATATATATATATATATACACACACACACGTGCAGCAATTAATGCACAGTACCCGTAAGGCAGCATCCATACTCTCTCACATCAACATTAATGACCTGGTTTTCAAGCCATTTTTATAGGTGAGGACATCTGGGCCGGTTAAAGGCCCAGAACCAAACACAAGGCTTTATGGGCCATGACCATGGCCCATAACATCTCATATAAATAGAAGACTTCTTCTTCTATGCAAAGGATCTGAAAAATACATACACAAGAGTTAGAATATAGCTATTTGTAATACACTCGTTGTACTCCTCTTATTAATATCATTTAGCTTTTATAGTGGACGTAGGCTACAACAAGCCGAACCACTTACATGCTCTTGTCTTTACTTAAAACACACATACACTCGTTCCACTCTCATTTGTTACACCTTCGGGTTACATTCTAACTATAGTGGTGAGCGAAGAATTACTCCTAAGCTAACATGAGTATCTAATCCCCGACCTTACCTGTTAACAGTCGTTATACTCGTTTTTTCTTCACTAAGTTAATATGTATTTTGGTAATTTTCCCCTTAGATATTTATTAAACTAAAGGCAGGGCATCCCACATGAGATCTGTATGAATAACTAGTAAATTCCCCGCGCTACGCGGCGGGAACTCGGTCAGGATCAGTTTGTTTTGTTTGTTGCGGTACCTGCACCTGTATAGCAATCGGAAAAGAGCTAAAAAGAAAAGTCGTGATACACCCAAAAAGATGATATTTGTTTTACATCTAGTAAAAACTAAAAAAAACGGATATATCGAGCGAATATTAAAAAAAACATATATTTTTAATGGTCTTAACTCTCAACAGTACCGATGCTGGTATAGATGTTGTTCAATTAGAGTCGGGATGGTACGGATATTGTAATATCTCAAAATTTTAAACCTTCTTATTCATTACATTTTAGAAATTTAGAATGCATTTAATTGTTAGATGAACTACATACTCAAAGTTTTGTGTTACATTGGATGGAAAGAATAATTGGATTATTTGTAAATAACAAAATATAGACTAGTTTAACGTATGTAGTAAGGAATATAAATAAACTAAATATTTTAAATTATGTTATTTGATCCTTGATAATTACAAAGGATTTATAAGTAAAGTAAAATGATAATACTTATGGATTAATATTGAAATGAGTGAGTTCGAAAACACTGAAACACACTTTCCAACTTTCTTTCTCTCTAGCTACTTCACCCTACGTGCAGCCACCACCACTCGACCTTCGAACCACCTCCGCCGCTCTTTCTATCGGAACAAAGAATCGAGACAGTGACAACCATTAACAGCACGAGGTAACCCGGGTTGGAATCGCTTTAGGATGGTAGTTGTGGTAGTGGTTGTAGGTGCGGATGGTGGTAGTCGTGGCGGCTGCAGGTGTAGATGGTGGTAAGGGTGGCGGCTGCAGGTGCGGATTGTGGTAGGGGTGGTGGCTGGAGGTGCGGATGGTGGTGTAGAGGCAGTTGCAGGTTGGTGGTGTGTGCCTGGTGAAACCACCTGTTTCTAAGAAAAAGGTTAATTGGTTGGTGAGGGGTGGTGGTTGTGATCAGTGGTTTGCGGGTAAGGGTTGTTGTGTGGGATGATGATGGTGCGGAGAGAGAGAGAGAGAGAGAGAGAGAGAGAGAGAGAGAGAGAGAGAGTGAGTGAGTAGGGAGATGGTGAGAGAGTAGGGAGATGGTGCTGGTATACAAAAACCGATTTAAAAAAAGAACAAAAGTTGACCAATTACATGACGTGAGGTGTCGAGACATTGTTCACGTTTGGTTTTGTTATTAAGTATAACTAGTAAAGTGCTTACACGTAGGCACGATGTGGGTCGTTTACAAGGCACCAGGGTTGGCTCCACCTTTGTGGAGACTTAAAGCTAACTCGAAAAATTACGCGTTCTTAAATTTATTGTCCTCTTAACAAATTTCACATGATTTGAGTGAAACAGTTTCCCAAAATCTACACAAAATGAAAGTGTTGAATCAAGTATGGTCTTCATATAATTAACTAGGATTTTAGTTACCCGCGCTTCGCTACGGGGACGTCTGTTTCGTTAAACGTTTTGGTGAGCATTATTATTATGCCAATTGTCTAGTGCGTTGCCGCGGGACACGGTTTACACCTATAGAGAAGCTAGAGGGTTGGCGTGCAGCTTTAGAGGGCAAAGGTTTAAGGATTAGCCGTTCTATGACTAAGTACTTGTATTGTGGTTTCAGTGGTGCAACTCACGATGAAAATACCCGAGTTACGATTGAAGGTCAAGTTGTACCTCAGGCAACTAAGTTCAAGTACATAGGATCATTTGTTCATAGGGATGGGGAGCTAGATAGTGACGTCACACATCGCATTCAATCTGGTTGGTGTAGGTGGAGGGCCGCCAATGGGGTATTATGTGACAAAAGGTTCCCAACTAAATTAAAGGGGAAATTCTATTGGGTTGCAGTGAGACCCGCTATGTTATATGAGACAGATTGTTGGGCCATCAAAAAAACACAAGCTCGCAAGATGGACTTAGCAGAAATGAGGATGCTAAGGTGGATGTGCGGGCACACTAGGGTAGACCGAATAAGAAATGAGGTTATTAGGAAAAGGTTAGGGGTAGCTAGTATATCAGACAAGATAAAGGAGGGAAGATTAAGATGGTATGGGCATGTGAAGAGGAGGCAAATGACGGCCCCTGTTAGAGTAGTGGAAACCCTCACTATAGAAGAAAAGAGGTGTAGAGGAAAACCCAAATTGACTTGGGATGAGTGGATTAGGCATGACTTGGTAGAGATGCACCTCTCGGAGGACATGGTCGAGGATAGGGGTTCATGGAGACACAAAATTAAGGTTAAGGATTATTAGGGAGGGTTAGGTTGTCTCGTGGAGTGGTTCTAGGAGCATAGATTTTTCTTTTGGTAGAAGGTCAATAAGGGTGACTTGTATTTGGGTGTTTATGAGTTATGTTGTTTTTATGGCATATATACCTTTATTTTAATAGGTGACGCTTTCAATGTTTCTCTAAATTCAATAACTCTTTATTAGTTTAGTAGTGTTGTTTACTTGTCGAGTGTGTGTTGTCGAGCTGAGGGTCTCTCTGGAAGCGGTCTCTCTATCTGCAAGGATAGATGTAAGGTTTGCCTACATCTCAACCTCCCCAGATCTTACTCTTAGCTTTGTTAATTATGGGATTTACTGGGCACGGTTCTTGTTGTTGTCGTTGTTGTTGTACATTGCCACTAAAAGTGTTGTCACCATACTTGTATCTAACCAGTACGGGTCCCGGAAGTTGGTAAAAATAGGCACCAATAACGGTACCTATAAAGAGCATTTTAGCAAATTAGAGTTGGTGCACGTTAGCGAAAAAGCTGGTGCACACTTTCCAACTTTCTTTCTCTCTAGCTACTTCACCCTACCTGCAGCCACCACCACTCGACCTTCGAACCACCTCCGCCGCTCTTTCTATCGGAACAAAGAATCGAGACAGTGACAACCATTAACAGCACGAGGTAACCCGGGTTGGAATCGCTTTAGGATGGTAGTTGTGGTAGTGGTTGTAGGTGCGGATGGTGGTAGTCGTGGCGGCTGCAGGTGTAGATGGTGGTAAGGGTGGCGGCTGCAGGTGCGGATTGTGGTAGGGGTGGTGGCTGGAGGTGCGGATGGTGGTGTAGAGGCAGTTGCAGGTTGGTGGTGTGTGCCTGGTGAAACCACCTGTTTCTAAGAAAAAGGTTAATTGGTTGGTGAGGGGTGGTGGCTGTGATCAGTGGTTTGCGGGTAAGGGTTGTTGTGTGGGATGATGATGGTGCGGAGAGAGAGAGAGAGAGAGAGAGAGAGAGTGAGTGAGTAGGGAGATGGTGAGAGAGTAGGGAGATGGTGCTGGCATACAAAAACCGATTTAAAAAAAGAACAAAAGTTGACCAATTACATGACGTGAGGTGTCGAGACATTGTTCACGTTTGGTTTTGTTATTAAGTATAACTAGTAAAGTGCTTACACGTAGGCACGATGTGGGTCGTTTACAAGGCACCAGGGTTGGCTCCACCTTTGTGGAGACTTAAAGCTAACTCGAAAAATTACGCGTTCTTAAATTTATTGTCCTCTTAACAAATTTCACATGATTTGAGTGAAACAGTTTCCCAAAATCTACACAAAATGAAAGTGTTGAATCAAGTATGGTCTTCATATAATTAACTAGGATTTTAGTTACCCGCGCTTCGCTACGGGGACGTCTGTTTCGTTAAACGTTTTGGTGAGCATTATTATTATGCCAATTGTCTAGTGCGTTGCCGCGGGACACGGTTTACACCTATAGAGAAGCTAGAGGGTTGGCGTGCAGCTTTAGAGGGCAAAGGTTTTAGGATTAGCCGTTCTATGACTAAGTACTTGTATTGTGGTTTCAGTGGTGCAACTCACGATGAAAATACCCGAGTTACGATTGAAGGTCAAGTTGTACCTCAGGCAACTAAGTTCAAGTACATAGGATCATTTGTTCATAGGGATGGGGAGCTAGATAGTGACGTCACACATCGCATTCAATCTGGTTGGTGTGGGTGGAGGGCCGCCAATGGGGTATTATGTGACAAAAGGTTCCCAACTAAATTAAAGGGGAAATTCTATTGGGTTGCAGTGAGACCCGCTATGTTATATGAGACAGATTGTTGGGCCATCAAAAAAACACAAGCTCGCAAGATGGACTTAGCAGAAATGAGGATGCTAAGGTGGATGTGCGGGCACACTAGGGTAGACCGAATAAGAAATGAGGTTATTAGGAAAAGGTTAGGGGTAGCTAGTATATCAGACAAGATAAAGGAGGGAAGATTAAGATGGTATGGGCATGTGAAGAGGAGGCAAATGACGGCCCCTGTTAGAGTAGTGGAAATCCTCACTATAGAAGAAAAGAGGTGTAGAGGAAAACCCAAATTGACTTGGGATGAGTGGATTAGGCATGACTTGGTAGAGATGCACCTCTCGGAGGACATGGTCGAGGATAGGGGTTCATGGAGACACAAAATTAAGGTTAAGGATTATTAGGGAGGGTTAGGTTGTCTCGTGGAGTGGTTCTAGGAGCATAGATTTTTCTTTTGGTAGAAGGTCAATAAGGGTGACTTGTATTTGGGTGTTTATGAGTTATGTTGTTTTTATGGCATATATACCTTTATTTTAATAGGTGACGCTTTCAATGTTTCTCTAAATTCAATAACTCTTTATTAGTTTAGTAGTGTTGTTTACTTGTCGAGTGTGTGTTGTCGAGCTGAGGGTCTCTCTGGAAGCAGTCTCTCTATCTGCAAGGATAGATGTAAGGTTTGCCTACATCTCAACCTCCCCAGATCTTACTCTTAGCTTTGTTAATTATGGGATTTACTGGGCACGGTTCTTGTTGTTGTCGTTGTTGTTGTACATTGCCACTAAAAGTGTTGTCACCATACTTGTATCTAACCAGTACGGGTCCCGGAAGTTGGTAAAAATAGGCACCAATAACGGTACCTATAAAGAGCATTTTAGCAAATTAGAGTTGGTGCACGTTAGCGAAAAAGCTGGTGCACGTTAACATGGGACGTTGGTACACGTTAACAAAATAAAGGCACTATTAAAATAACATTTTTTTGATCATATCAACTACAAGCTTTATCCATTCAACACAATTAAATAATAAAGTAAATAAGATATTACGTTATGCTTCATCCAATAAAAAAACTAATAGTTTACTGTATAGTTTTGGTTAAAATATATTTTCTTTATTGCTAAGTTGTAGCATAATGGTTCAATGAAAAATCAACTTTGTTCAGCTTAGTATACATTATACTATATTATTAGAAACATAAGATGAATTGTGTCACCCTCTCTCATTGGTTGAGAGGGGTGGTTATTTTTTTTTATTTGTACAACTTTTGTAAACAATATATATTTATGGTTTCAATTCAAAACATAAGTGTATTGATGGTGGAGTGGTTTGTGGTGTGATTTAGTTGTTTAAGGTCCTGGGTTCAAACTTTGAGGGAGACACTTTATTTCCACCCCTCTCATTGGTTAAGAGGGTTGGTGCCCTTTATTTAATTTTTTTTTCTCACAACTTTGTTAAATAATATATATCTATGGTTTCATTTCAATGCACAAGATGTGTTGGTGGTGGAGTGGTTTGTGGTGAGGTTTTCTTGGCTAAGGTCCTAGTTTCAAACCTTGGGGTAGGTACTTTGTTTCTTTTTTCATTTTAACAAGTTTTTTTTTGTTTTTAAAATATTAAATCAAAGTCAGTGACAAAAAAAAAAAAAAGAATAATTATTTTTTTAATGAGTATAGGTAGGCCAGGGTTATAACGAAAGAGTAAAGAAAGTTGTGAAAATTGTGTTTTGCGATGCTATGTTGTACCTAAACAATATGGTGATCGTCAATGCCCGGAAACGCGCAGCGAAGCACGCACAGGGATCTATCTAGGGAAGTTGCATGATTGTAGGGGTCGCAAATGCAGAATATATAACACATAATTTGAAAGTCTTGGCAGTTTGGCTTAAACCCCACTGCGAAGCGCGGATAGTAATACTAGTTACAATAAAAATGACGCCATGCAAATGGTGGGGCAAGTGGCAACAAATGGTTGGATGGTGCATTTTAAAAGGTTGTCACTATTCAAACGTCATTTCTTTAGACCGTCTGGAGTGTGGGGGGGGGGGGGAAGAGGGGAAGCCTCTTGGGGGGAATGTCTCCATGGGCGTGGGGGGTTTGAGGGGACACGTGGCAATTTCCTATTGGCTCGCGAGTTAGGTTGGTTTGACTTATTTAAAAAATTAAAAAATAACCATTGAAGCATGCAACGGTAAAAAAAATTATATATTAACCCCACTTCACTACAAAACACCCACTTTACCTCATTTTTTCATCTTTTTTATACACTTCTTTATATATTTCAATAGACTTCTTCATATATTTTTATACTACTCATCCTACTTTTTTAAAAAAATGAACCCATACAACCGGGGCTTTGACCTGAACAACCCATACAACTATGTCCCAAACCCGAATACACCACCGGTTCGTCCGATACCAAATCGTGCACCCATTCCATCATCTTGTCCGGAATACGCGACTTTCGCGAGTTACATTAGTGGACAAATTTATCCTAATTTTCCATTTAACGATTCCCTCGTTCCTTCACAACCGCCACTTCCTTTAACGCAGCCGAATAGCGTACCCGAAACAAAACAAGAAAATATTGTGGGATCATCTTCGGGTAAAAAAAACCCACTGCGAGAAGAACTCATAAGAAGAAGACGGCGGAGAAGAAAGCATTGGCCGCCGCCAAGCGCCAACCAATTAAGTGGACAACCGCCGAAGAGGTTGCGTTAACGACCGCTTGGATAAGCAAGTCAGAAAACGAGCAAGGTATTTGTAATACTTTTTTAAACATAATAAATGTTGTTAAAAATATATATTTTTACGTGTGACTAACAACCATTTTTTTTATTTTTTTTGTAGGAACTAGTCGCCACAAAAATGACTTTTGGATCGACATAAACAATTCGTTCCATATGTTGATGGAATGAGAGTTCTATCGAGCAAACGTTAGTCTCTCGCCCAAGTGGACCGAGATAAATAGGGCAATGAATGCGTTTCAACCACAATATTATAACGTAAGAAACAATCCAAGTAGCGGTGAAAAAGACGACGAGTACCTCACAAACGCGCTAAAAGCTTTTCGTGACGAAAAGGGGGTCGAGTTCAAGTTTTTGTATTGTTGGGAAGTCGCGAAAAACCATTCAAAATGGGCGAACGTCTCCACTGCAAGCAACTCGCCAAGAAGGACGAAAACAAATTCATCTCATAACCGTTCGATTGATCGTGAAAACTTGGAGGACATTAACTTGGATGATGATGAGTTTGACGAGGAATTAAGTCGCCCACTCGGTCGAGATAAGTCCAAAAAAGAGGGCGCAAAAATCCCTTGCTTCAGGTTCGGGTTCTGGATCGGGCAAAGGTGCTTACAGCGGCGACTTGGCCGATTTAAATGCCAACATCGCTCAATTCAATACGATTCACCAACAAAGGCTCGAGAAGAAAAGAAGCATTCGCGAAGCCTTTGAAAAAAATTGAGTATGAAAGAACAATGCGAAAAACGCAAAGATATAAAATTTCTCGCTATGAACACCGATCATCTAAGCGGTGCAGAGTTAGAGATGACCCTACAAATGAAGCGCGAGATTATGGCAAAATATAATATGTAGTTTTTTTTTGTTTTTTTCGGCGTATTTTTTATGGTTTTTTTTGTAGTTTTTTTTAAATTTTAATATTAATTATTAGGATTTTTAATTATGTTTTTTTTATTAAAAATGTGTTTTTAATTTAGTTTATTAAAAAGTTAAAAAAGAAAATCCACGTGGCACTTCCCCCCTCCCCCCTTCCACTCCCCACAATCCCCCCCCCCCCTTTCAAATGGATCCCACAAGTGCCACCTGGTGCTTCATCCCCCTCTTCCACCCTCCACTCCTTATAGTCTTAATACTAGGTGGAATCCTGTGTGAAAACACACGGGAAGAATGAATCCAACCTTAACCGCTGTTTAGTAAAGACAACATCAAGAAACCAACCGTCTGCTGCGAAGAACACTTGTTTAGTACTATCTGTTTATTTCTTTAAAACAATTACTACAACCCAAAATATAAAAAAAAACATAAGCAGACCAACTGTTATGGTCTGTTAAGTAAACACCAAATTAAAATACTCGATCTATTGTTAAAAGAAAAAACTGTGTTTCGTAACGTCTGTTCCTTTCACAACACCAGTTAATAATACTGATAAAATGTTTAATAACTGAAACTGTTACAACAACGGATACATAAATCTACAGACGGATTAAAGCTCTATTGAGATAACACATATTAAAAAAAAGAGGATCACCAAATTAAAAAGTCAATCCAATGTTGAAAGAAAAACTGTATTTGCTAACGTCGGTTCAAACGCAGTGCGTCAATTAAGCAGATTTTTTAAAACACCTGTTTGTAAAACACTATTGATTCAAATAGTTATTAATTCAACGGTTTCTTTCAAATAGTTATTAATCACATACATTTTTAATGTTTTTTTGCTAAACACCAATCATCTGTTGACTTTAATAGTAGACTATTGATATACTCTAATTGGTATTTTTTCATCGTATAAGTATAAACCATTATATAAAAATGACATAATATATAAAATACAAAATTCAATATATTTAGAGCGATAATAATATAAAATACACTTAAATAACTATTCTGTGGTATTCAACAATTCCTTCAATCTCTTGTTCTTCTCTTTAACAAAGTTTCTGTAGGACATACATATTTTTTGTATGTCGTCACTGAACTTTTCATTTGACCTTATGTTTTCCAGTAGAAATGAAGAGACCATCTACCTTTCACTTGATACATCTGTAGCAATGACCTGATTCAATTTGAGGTTGGTATACAAAGAAATGAAAATCGAGTTTAATAGTAAAAACAATGCATTAACTATAATGAATCTATTAACTACAATGAATTAACTATAATGAATCTATTAATTACAATGAACTTTTATTAATCTTGAATACATACTGTATTAATTTATTTATTTTCCCACTGAAACAACTCTTCAAATTCATTTTTTTTTTTAAATTGAAATTTCAAGATAAACACAAATACTATTTACCAATATTTGTAGAAATATAAACATGTGATGTTTTACGTTTTTTATATTATAAATCATTGTTTAACTTATGACTTATATAAATTGGAGATGAAAAGGTTGTTTGATTTTTTTATTTATGTAAGTAAGTAAAGATAATAAATATAAGTGTGTTATCTGTCAATATAAATTATTAATCTTACTTTGATTGCAAAATACTGCATTCTTACACTTGAGTTTATTTCCAATATAGGAATTAAAAAAAGATGTATTATATAATATAACAAAACACATAGCTTCTTATGAACAGTCATGGCAAAAACGTAATTTTGTGTTCTTTCGAGGTCGTTTTAGTCTTTTGTGTTAAAGCCCCCCAACGCCCTGCTCTTCCTCCGTCTTGTCTCCGCCTTCCACCGTCACTGCCTTTCCTCCGTCTTCTCTTTTCCTTTGAGCGCTACGTCATTGTTGCCTCTTTCAAGTTCGATTCCAATTATCTGGTGCCGTTCGTCATCGAAGTTTTTATTTCCTTACATTTGTCCCTTCTTGGTTTATATGGTTTAATTTGCCCCTTCTTGGTTGATGTGGTTTAATCATCGTCGTTATCTTTCAAATATTTGGTGGACAACTCATGGTTGGTTGTGGTTTTAATCTTATCATAAGTTACGAGACCTTACAAGGTGATGATTTCTTCATCTTTTACGTCCCTGTAGCGGGTCGACTTTGGGCCATGACGGTGGCGACTGTTCACCTGAGTTTTACATAAGGGAGATTTCGGTAGGCGTCATTTGCGACCACGGTGGCAGAGGTTGGGACGGGGGTTTGTCTGCGGTGGGTCTTCTTAGTGGTGGGGAGCGGAAATGTTAGGGGTAGTGCCCGAAGTCGGTGAGATTTTATTGATACTCACTTTTAAACCACAGAATATGCTACTGCAATAAGTGAAATAAATAACTAAAAGAATTCGTAATCAAAATAGATTGATATTTAACATAACTAGATGTATAAACATACGCGTGTTGTGCGTTTTTCGTATTTGTTTAAAAAAACCAATGTTTCAACCCAGTTTTGAACCTGAGACCTCAAACCGCACAAATGCATCACAAACCATTCCACCACGAAGGCATTTTGTTTGTTAGTATAGAATCAAATGTATTTATAAATAAATATGTGTTGGAAAAAAAATGTCATGTTTGAAACGGGTTTCAAACCCAAGACCTTAAAGAACACACATATACCACAAACCAATCTATCACTACCCCCATTTTGTTAATTCTTATTGAATCATATGTATTATATATAAATGTGTTGTTAAAAAAAAAAAGACTAAATGGGTTTTGAACCTAAGACCTCAAAAAAGACATAAGCACCACAAACATCTCCACCACTACCCCATTATCTGATTTCTTATTGAACTATAAGTATTTAAGATAACAAAATAAATAAAATAATAATAAAAGTACTATTAAAATAGGTTTGTCTATTAATAGTATATAATGTTGTGTCTCCCATTGTAATATAGTTATAAAATTATTAATAAAATTGTGACACTTCTTATATATGTGTAAATATATTTTAAATGTTATTTAAGTAATTATTAATTGTCATTTTTATGGTTTGATTCACCCATGTGACAAGGATTCAAATGTACCCTTACCCTTGCCGTTTTAAAGAGGTGTGTTAAACCTACTACGCGTGTCACGTTGCATCGGAAAGAAACGACTGCACTCCCGCCGTGAAGCGCGGGGAACAAACTAGTTAGAACATCATTTGATAAAAAGACGTTGTGAGTAATAATGGTTATCTAAAACTCGTTACTTAATAACGGTCCATTAATATTTCTTAAACGTCTGGTAATTTATATTTAAATTAATTTTAGATTTAAATTATGTTGTTATGATTTTAAATTATTACTCTTATGTCTAATTGCAAAATAAACTAACCCTAATATCATAATCATTAAATTTAGAATTCACCCCACACAAATTGTTACAACCACGAAGAGAAAAATCAACAGACAAATGAAAATATCTGTTGGAAAACTGATATTAAAAACAAACAATTAATCTTAACCTTCAACCGAGGTTTCATTACACTGTTTACCAAACTCTGTTGACTAATGAACAAATTTGTCAAACAGATGTTATACGATTCAACCTTATTATCACAATTCCTTAATTGGAATTAAATATTTAATTTAACAAAAATATATACAAAATGGAAAGACTTGTAAAAGAAAAAAAATACAAAAATCTCTAAAAAAAAACTACTTTAAGCACATCAGAATTACAATGTGTGAGTTTACAAACTTCATAAAAATATAGGAAAACATAAATAAAAGTCTTCTAACAACCAAATCCTAGAGAATGATCTTTCTTGCTCGTATATAATATCATCCAGTTCTTAAAAGCTTAACAATTGAAAATATGAAGTGAATATATAGAGTATTATAGGATTGATGTTTTTCTTTGATTGTAAGAATCATAAAAAAACATTAGTTCCAATTTCTTTACCAACAATTTGTTGCTAATTTATTTTCCTTTGATTGTAAGAACCTTTCAAAAAATTTGTGGAAACCCATTTGAAAGTATAATATCATTATGCATATGGGATGGAGAGACGTAAAGCGAGAACAGTAAAACGAATATATATATAAAGATGGAAAATGAATTTTGAAAATTTCACCCCTTTTATAGGATGAATATACTAACTATTTGTAAATTTGGTTTTCAACTTTATCAGTTGGATTTCAAGTAAATATAAAGTTGCAAGTTACTTTCGGTACTTTTTATATATTTTTAATAGAATGAAAGACAATTACAACACAACAATAGTAATAGAATAATATTATTAATAAAGTAACTTTAAAACCGTAATCATTATTTTTTGACCTTTTTATAACATTTGTTGAGTTTACTACGATAATAATTGATGGGATTGGGTACTGAATATACAATTCCGCATACCCAAACCCGGCACAACGCTGGCGCGCGGAAGACAGCCATGCGCAGAATCTGGTCAAAGCTCATTAAATGCACAGTCAATAGTCAAGGGCCGGTCAAGGCGAATATCATGCATGGTCAATAGCCATGCATGAATCACGTAACTACACCAGTCAAGGCGGTACTCGATTCCACTGTTTCCTTTAATCTAGCTTTCCATATATCACCTTATTAACATAATTAAGGGTGATGGAGACAACCTAACCACGGTTAGGACTTGGGTAATGGTGGCATACGGACTCTCCTATAAAAGGGGTCACACCCCCAATAGGAGAAGACACTTTCTACTGACCAGGAGAGCTATCATACTAGATAGTATCCCCATTCACCCCGTTTTTGTTATAAACAACTACCTCGAGTAGTCGTCTCCACACCCATACTTTCACTCTTATTTGCAGGTATCCCCAAGCCGTAGCTGTTAGTGAAGGATCAACTCAGTAGTAACTCATAATCTTACCATCCCTAACCGGAGGTGAGGCTATTTGTTTCTTCATTGGCGCCATCCCATACGGTTAAACCAATCTTTCAAACTAGCACGATGGCTTTCTCAAAGGATGGAAACAACAACGTTGATGTCGAGGCCACAGTCAACGAAGAAATTCAAGACGTAACACCAAACACAATTACCAAGAATGTGGCCCAGAGGCAACAAGCCTCAACATTCCAATTCCACCCAACAAAGGGAGGAATAAATGGAGGGAAAAAGGCACAGGACAACCTTTCTTCGGTTGACCCGGATGAATGGTTGGCCCAACAAAATTCAAAGACGATTGCTGAATACCAGAAGATGGTAATGAAACAAGCAAAACTCAAGACTCAGAAGGCGTTGAGTTTTGACTTAAGTGGGGATGATTCAGAATCCCCACAAAAGAAAAACAGTGGCCGTCACGCAAAGGGACACCGTCAGGCGGTACGCGGTGGAGGTCGTGGTAGAAATACTCACGGCCAGGACCCCGTCAACCTGAACGGTGAACCAGATGGCTACGAATCTGAGGACGAAGTATATCATGACACAAGTAAGAAGCAGCATTCCAAAACTGCTGCCAGCAGCTTGGCCCCTAAAGATGATGATCTGTACAAGCCATACAGACCAAAAACTTTCGCAGAACGTTCGAAGTTCTGCGCAAGAATTGCAGAGGCACCAATGCCGCAAGAATGTAAGTTACCAAGTACCATTGGAAGATATGATGGCCTGCGTGATCATAATGATCACCTGCACGCATTCGATTGCGCTGGCAGCTCCAAATTATGGCCAGTGCAAGCCTGGTGTCACCTATTCGTACAAACCCTAACGGGGGCAGCTAGAGTTTGGTACGAGAGTTTGCCGGTTGGAAGTCTCGTTGACTTCGATGACCTAATTAGGAAGTTCAAGAACCATTTCTCTCATTTGCGCAAGCATAAAAAGGACAAAGCCCATATCCTCTTATGTTCGCGCAACGATAATGAGTCTTTGGAAGACTACATAGTGAGATACAACAACGAAGCACTCCAACTGGGATGCGGAGAAGAGCTTACCCGCGCAGCCTTTATACACGGGGTAAGAAATGATGATCTAATGAGATGTTTAACCGGCAAAGACGGCGTGTCGGAAGCTTGGGATGAAGTAATTGAAGCCGCCAAAGTTTACGCGTCTTCAGAACGCTCTTTCCAACGCAACAAAAACGCACAGCAAGGTAACGGTCATCATGGACCGTCAAATAACAGAGGAAAGGGCAAGCAGTCCGTTTGGTCAAGAATTTCAGGCGCTGCAGAGGAAGGAAAATATTCTTCCTCACAAGATGCAAGAAACATGCTGAGCTCCAGAGGATCCCGCGATCATAAGGGACACTCAAAGAAGAACTATGATTGGACACCACTGTCCAAAACACCATCCGAGGTGTTAAAAACGGAACAGATCCAGTTTCCAAAGCCGCAAGAGCTTCGCAGTGACAGGAAAAACGTGGACAGGTCAAAGTACTGTGAATACCACGAGGACCACGGTCACATGACAGACAACTGTTATAGCTTGAAGATGGAAATCGAAAACGCAATCAAATCTGGTCAACTGGCGCATCTTGTTAAAAAACATGAGAAGAAAGCAGAGGGACAACACAGAAACAGGAGAACCCTCCCAAAAGAAGATACGCAATCTCAACGCGCATCATGTATACAGCGCCTCTCGCAATACATGCAACATGATTCACAGGAGCGCAATTCATAAGCGTACCTTCATCGAGGCGAAGAACGATTCCTGGAAAGAGGAACAGGTGATTATGCCAAGGGTAAAAGGTGGAGCATGCTCCACAGCCCCATTAATCATAACAGGGGTTGTTGGCCATTATCGAACACGATACATGTTCCTAGATAATGGCAGCAGCACTGATATTATGTACCAGCAGTGTTTTGACCAGCTGGATGAAGAAGACAAGAAGAGAATAGTACCAACAACGGAGCCGATCTCCGGTTTCATTCATGAATCCATTTACCCACTGGGCACGCTCACTTTCCCGGTAACACTCTCCGACGGGAAACATTCTCGCACTGAAACGTGCGACTTTACCGTGCTCCCTGTCAATTCCTCGCATGACATCCTACTAGGACGAGAAGGATTGGCAAAGTTCAATTGCAATGCTTCTACACCGCACCAAATGATGGGTTTTCCAACGCGAACAGGAGTCGCGTTCATCAGGGGAAATAAAACGTGTCATGCAGCAGAAACATCTAGGCCTTCAAAGCAAGCAAAACCAACTGTTCGGACCGAACCGGAAAAATGGGTTATTAACCCTCTATTCCCGGAACAAACAGTTGTCATCGGCCATGCAATTTCTGACCCCATCCGCACTCATTTAAAACAACTGCTGACAAAAAATATGGACATTTTCGCATTCAAACCATCAGACATGGTCGGGGTTCCGCGACACGTTGCGGAACACAGGCTTAATGTTTACAAGAATGCAGAGCCTATTGTTCAGAAGAAACGAAGCATGGGGCCAGAAAAAACAAAGGCGATGAACGAGCAGGTAGAAGAACTCTTGAAGGCCGGTATACTGCGCAAAAGCAAATACCAAACATGGGTAGCAAATCCGGTTATGGTGGGGAAGTCTAATGGCACATGGCGCATGTGCGTTGATTATAAAGATTTAAACAAGGCATGCCCCAAAGACTGTTACCCACTGCCTGAGATTGACTTAAAAGTCGATTCTTTGGCGCCATACAGATTTAAATGCTTCCTCGATGCCTACAAGGGCTATCATCAGATACAAATGGCCAAAGAAGACGAGGACAAAACCGCCTTCCGCACAGACATGGGCACCTTTTGCTATACCAAAATGCCGTTCGGGCTGAAAAACGCAGGGGCAACGTATCAAAGACTAATGGACACCGCTTTTGTCAAGAAAATCGGTGTAAACCTAGAAGTATATGTTGACGACCTGGTGATCAAAAGCAGAGAGGAGGATCAAATGTTACTCGACATACAGAAAACATTTGATCAGTTACGAAGTGTGCGGATGAAGCTCAACCCGGGGAAATGTTCCTTCGGGATGGAGGAAGGAAAGTTTCTCGGCGTGGTGGTGACAAAAGATGGTTTCCGTCCAAATCCAGAGAAAGTTCAAGCAATTGAACGGATGCCATCACCGTCCTCAATCAAGGAGGTACAAACGCTAATGGGACGGCTAGTAGCTTTGAACAGGTTCCTGTCAAACTACGCGTCCAAATCTTTTCCTTTCGTGGACACGCTGAAAAATTGTTTAAAAAAGTCCAATTTCAACTGGACGAAAGAAGCAGAAACTGCATTCCAAGATATGAAGACGTGTTTGGGCAACCTGCCAACACTCACAGCTCCGCTACCAAAAGAACCACTCACCTTATACCTGTCCGTGACAGACAAAGCAATCGGGGCAGTTCTCATGGTTGACCGGAAAGGGGTCCAAACCCCAATCTACTATGTCAGCCGCATGCTTCTAGATGCGGAAACACGTTATTCGACAATGGAAAAGCTGGTCCTGGCATTAGTTCATGCGTCGAGAAGACTGCGGAGATATTTTCAAGGACACCCAATCAACGTCCTCACAGATTTCCGCATCAACGACATCTTGCGCAAACCAGAACTCTCCGGGCGTTTGGCAAAGTGGGCAATAGAATTGGGGGAGCACTCAATTTCGTACAAAACAAGACCCTCCTTCAAAGGACAAGTTCTCGCGGACTTCATAACAGAGGTCCCAGCAGATAAAATTGAAGAGTGCACCAAGGAAGCGTCATCCAATTCGATCACGCCCGATGAAACCCAGGTATGGAAATTGTATACCGACGGAGCCTGTAATGATGAAGGCGCTGGCGCAGGCCTACGTCTAATAACACCGGAGGGAAAAGAATACACGTATGCAATCCGTCTCGAGTTCCAAACAACAAACAATGAGGCAGAGTATGAAGCTCTGCTTGCTGGTTTGCGGATTGCAAAAAAGATGGGCGCACAGCACATTGAAGCGCACGTAGATTCAATGCTAGTTGCCAACCACATTGATGGCACGTATGAAGCAAGGGAACCAACCATGGTCCTGTACTTACAGCATACCAAAGAACTAATGAATGATTTCCATTACTGCAAAGTAATCCATGTTCGCAGAAGCCAAAACAAGCCAGCGGACGCATTGAGCAAAATGGCATCAACCGCATTCGACCACATGGCAAAAGACATCCGAGTCGAGACACTAGCCAAACCATCTGTTCCGTCGAAACAAGTGAATGTAGTCCAAACAGGTAAAGAATCCTGGATCACTCCAATAATGGCTTTCTTAACCAAGGGTGTTCTCCCGGACGACAAAGCGGAAGCAAGAAAACTGCAACACAAATCCTTGCATTATGAAGTAAATAATGGCATCTTATATCGGCGTTCCTACCTTGGGCCATTACTCAGATGCGTCGACTCCGCAGAAGCAACATACCTGATTAGAGACATTCATGAGGGTACATGCGGACTGCATGCAGGACCTCGCATGGTCGTGGCGAAACTTATGAACGCTGGATACTTTTGGCCTGGAATGCACCTTGATGCAGTTAAAGAATTGCGGAAATGTGACGCATGCCAAAGACATGCACCGGGAACACTCAGGCCAAAAAATAACTTGGTACCGGTCACCGCAGCATGGCCATTCCAGAAATGGGCCATAGATCTAGTGGGACCCTTTCCCACAGCGCCAGGCAATGTCAAATACCTATTGGTCGCCATTGACTATTTCACCAAGTGGGTAGAAGCAAAGACATTAGCCACAATTGATGGGCGCAATATCAAGAAATTCATATGGGAGTTCATCATTTGCAGATTTGGACTGCCCATGGAGATTGTAAGTGACAACGGAACGCAATTTGCGGACCAACACTTACAAGAATGGCTTCAATCTATGAAGATCAAGCAAATCTTTACTTCTGTGGCGCACCCCCAGGGCAACGGACAGGTTGAAAGGGCAAACAGAAGCATTGTAGAGGGAATTAAAACACGCTTGGGAACAAAGCGCAGCGGTTGGGTAGATGAATTACCACATGTTCTTTGGGCTCACCGCACACTTCCCAAGACAAGTAATGGGGAGACACCATTCAGCCTAACTTACGGAACTGAAGCGGTTATCCCAACGGAAGTTACAAATCCTTCCCCAAGAATCTTGCTTGCGCAATCAATTGACAACGACAAAGAGTTGCGAATGAATCTAGATTTCTTAGATGAACGGAGAGATTCGGCCCATGTCCGAGAAGCCGCATACCAGAGACAGTTAGAGAAATATTATAATGCGCGGGTCAAAGAACAAACTTTCCGCGTTGGTGACTTTGTCTTCCGCAACAATGAAGCCTCAAACGCGGAAAAACCAGGGAAGCTGGCCCCAACTTGGGAAGGGCCTTATAAAGTTCAAGAAGTATTGGGAAAAGGGGCATATGGCTTAGAACGATTAGACGGATCACCAATTCCACGCACCTGGAATGCAGCTCAGTTACATATATGCTACATGTAAAATGCTACAATGATTTTGTAATAAGGAATTCATTTCCAAAGTTCATTTATATATTAGAAAAAGCATTTTTATACAAACTGGTGGTCAGCAAATATAGATTACATACCAAAATCATAGATGATTATCACCATACAAGGGGGAACTACAAACCCCATGACACAGTGATCCCACAATCACTCAAAAAAGAAAACAACTTTATACATAAAGACCCCTACATAGGAGATATACATCCTAACCCCTAACCTTCTTGGTAGTCTTCTTCTTCACATCTCCCAGTTCAGACAGCTTCTTCACCTTCAAGGGCTTTCCATCAATGGTACCTTGATCATCCAGATAATCAGGACGCATGTCCTCCTGTGATAGCAGAAATGAACAATGTTCTGCCAAACGATCAAGAGCTTCGGTGGAAGCACAATCATGATCAGGATAACAGGACAAGCGGATGATACCCTACACTGCCAAAATCTCCTTGGCACTAAGAACACTGCTTGAAGTGTTGGACGCCATTTTTTTAGAGAAAATGGTAAAAAATTTTAAAGTATAAACTGCTATGTAAGATTTACCTACTATATATAGAGGAGAGAGGTTACCGCCATTAATTACCATTAATGGTAAACCACTCGATTACCCTAGGGAAGACTGACAGACACTCTGCCACAGCCGTCACAAAAGTCACATCCAGGGCAGACTGACAGTCACCTGTGTCAGATGCACACAAGATGACATCACCTAATGATTACCATGCATACGTGGAAAGTAAAAGAAAGTTACACTATTCAGCATACGAGAAAAACCAAAGTGTTCAAGACAAAGCATACAACCATGGAGCATCAATAGTTTTCATCATACATAAAAAAAGGGGAGAATTAAAGGTTCAAATATTGGGAAATATCATCACTCCCAGCGCCCTCTGCGCGTTTCCCTTCAGCAGTGGAAGATGTTCCTGCTTCCGCACCAGTGGCTACAGTCTTACCCTTCTCTTCCATCTGTGCCCTCTCAGCAAGCTCCGCACCAAGGCGATCGGACTTGATAAAATAGTTGCGCAGCTCTCCAGCAGGATCATCTGTCTTCGCACAAGCTTCTAACAAATCAAAGACTTCGAATTTCAGATGCTCGTAGTCATCATAGGCTTTGAGCAGCTCATCATCGTATGCTTCATTCTCATATGGCCCGAATTCTTTTTCTTTGCCCTCAGCATGATGACTGAAGCCTTCGGAGAAACCAATCTTGATGCCTTGCTTCACGGATGAGCTGGATATGCGCGCAATCACTTCTGTCAGCGCAGGGTCCTTCCAGACACGCTTGAATACCTGCGCAGAATAAGATAGCATATAAAACACAATCCAAAAGCAAAAAAGATAGATTACAAAAAAGGAGAATTTTTCGACTTACCCCAGCAACTCCGTCGCCCATTAGCCAGGCAATCCTCTCGTTAGCAGCAACGGCCATATCAGTAGCTTGGTGGAACAAAGCTTGCACCTTGTCTAGCTCCACTTTTGCCTGTGTACACGAGGATTCCGCCAAGGCCTTCTCTTCCTGTATCTGGGAGTTCTCTAAAGTCAATGCCTTCATCTTGGTTTCCACATCAGACAGAGAAGCGGTAGCACGAATAAGCTCATCATGCTGAGAGTTGTATTTTTGAATGACATCGGCAAGTTCAGTTTGCTTCCCTTCGAACGCTGCTCGGGTCTGCTCCACCTCTTTCTTCAAATTAGAGTTCTCAAGTTTTAGTTCTTTGATGGAGGACCGCAGCTGTTCAGTCTCAATATTCGTCCTTTTGCAAGCTACCGACCAAGCATGAGAAGCATCAGCCTTCTCCTTCTTCACTCTCTCCAACTCTTCAACAGCGTCACGAGCAACTTTCTGATGATGCTCAATCTCCGCACGAACGTCATGCTGAGCGCGCTGAAACTACTCCTCCCGCCTCAACAGCGCAGCTTCAGAATCCTTTAAGTTCTGATAATCCCTTTGAAACTCGTTTTCACGCCTGATAAGGGAGCCAAGACCGCTGACACCAAGAGAAAGGTTCATAGCCATGTCAATGAATAGCGAGCGACGGTCTACACTATCCTGATAATCACGTTCCGCGGGAGGAACGGACATCATGACAAACTCTTGCGCATCAAGCGCATTTGTGAAGCGAGTAGTGTCCAGGATATCCCAACGTGGTTGATACGACCTAGAAGAATCAGATGGGCGCGAGGAAAACGCTCTCCGCCGACGACCAGAGCTACCACCAGCACTGGCGGAAGTATCAGTATAAAAGATGGTAGTGTCAACAACCGTGCGCTGGAAATTGGACGGGTTCTCAGTCACACGTTCATCTTTCTTCTGACTATTAAGCGCTGCTTCAAATCCTTCTGACGGGCTCGGTTCGAGTACTTGCTCCGTCAGATCAACACAACCTGTCTCCAAGTTTGGTGTCACAGACTCATCAACCCGCTTACCGGTATCTTTCTCAACATCAACCACCAACTCAACTTGTGCAGGTTCTTCCTGCGTCATGACGTCCTTCTCCGCCTCCATAACCAAATCCTCAGGGATGGGTATAGGTTGAGATAACAAACTTTCGTCAACGGTTCCTTCAGCAGTAACCGGCATCGCTTGCGCGGTAGTGTCAATTGGCTGGGTAGAGGAAGACATTTCCTTCAACAACACGGAGGAATGCTTCTTCCAAGATTCTGCAAAAGGATGTTGCCCTACATAAAATGCTGCTCATAGTATTTTAACACATATATCACAACCGTGGTAAAAAGAGAAGGAAAGCATGCGTACCAGATAAATGCCTCAAAGTCTTCATGGGCAGGTTCTCGCGCACAGGCGGAGGCTTCACTGGGATATCCAGCTTGTCCGTAGACGGCCATGTCAACGGCTTGAATACATTTACCGGAACCGCGGGAATGGGTTCCGGCGAAGTAACATCCAGGCTCTCAACTGAGGATTGCGGAATTTGCACTTGTTTCTGATCCAGCTCAGCAACCCTCTGCTGATATAGATCCTCAGCAACACCACCTGACTCTCGGATAGGGGAAGAACGCCTGGCGCGCTTGTGCTCCAGTTCCGTATCCGACTCAGTCAAGTCTTCATCAACTTCTTCAACAATGATAGGCACGGCGGGCGGTTTGGTCCTCTTACTAGCCACAGCACGCTTCCTAGAAGTACTTGCGCCTGGTGCTGTAACCACATCTGTATCATGTTAAAATATACGTAAGAAATGAGTTACGAAGTTACAAAGACTAACCAACGGACTCCTTGCGCTCCGAAGTAACTTCCTCAACATCATTCTTAGCCTTCCTGCGGAGTTGTATACCCGCACCTAACACGAAGAATGCGCTAAATTAGTACGCAGAACGCGTACCAAGTGCGCTTCCTTCGCATGAAAGAGAAAATAATTATAAAAGAAATCACAAACCTGTTCGGACATACTACTTTGGTGGATCCACAAAATTGGGATGCAGAAAATTGACACTGGTTTTATCAGACAAGCGTGGAACACCGGCGGTAACTGGAGTATACAGCACCTTTGCCTCGCCACGCTTAGCAAACAATTGGAATAGAGAGACATCTGCATGAATAAAGAAACGTTCGAGCAATAACACAAAGTGGGACCATAAGGCAAAAATATAAATATAATTTCAATACCTTTGGGAGGATCTGGGTCTTGACCCTCAGGGCAAATAAGGCTAATTCCCAACAAATTCAAAACACCCTCGGGACATTCATCCATCATCAGGGGAGTAGCATGATCACAGAGTGTTTTATACCAATCCTGATCTTTATATCCCACCATAGGGGGGAACTCAGCAATCTTCTCTCTTTGACCAAGCACCATCCATTGGAAGGGTGCAGGAATAACGCCATGTTTGATATAAAAGAATTTGTCTTTCCATTCATACATGGATTTCACTTTTTCCGAGACAAGCTGTTTAACTTTCCGACGAATACCTAAGCTAAACCAGCCGCTTCCGCCACGCGCTGCTTCAAGGACATAGAAAACATTTAATCTTTCCCATGTGGGTTCAATCTCCAATGCACGACATGTGGCTTCAAAATGCAGTATCCGGCACCACCCATAAAGAGTCAATTGTGTAGGATGCACTCCATATTTCAACAACACATCCACCACAAATTTGGAGGCTGGCAAACGAAAACAGCATTTAGTAAAAGCAGCCGCATACAAGGTAATTTTACCAGGAGGAGCCTTTAAAGCAGTTTTTCCTTCAGCAGGAAGTTCAGGCTCCCATTCCGGCAATATGCCGTACCGGTCAATAAAACTCAAATACGAGTCTTCATCCCACTTAATAGTGGTGGCCTCTATGCTTTTCGACGATTCCTTCCCCAGATCTTTCACAGTGTCAGAAGTTTTACTCGACTCTTGCACATCTTGGAAATCTTGGGACATTGTTGAAGGTTAAAGTAATTTTGTGAAGATAGAGACGTTGAAGAGAAGGAAATTCAAATTTTGAAACAGTTGAGATGGAAGAAGCCACATTCAAAATTTAATATATAGGCTTTGCAATTAATGTGCCTGACGTCATGGACAAGCTTTTCGGAGATGAGTCCAATGAGAGGATGACACGTGTGTAATGGAAAACAAACCGACGTCACACGCGCCTCATGCGCCCACTCGCCTGACAACCGCCGCTCACACGTCTCTGCACACGTCCCAATTGACAGAGGTCATGTCAATACCACTCGCCATATGGTCCACAAATTTTCAAACACAAGGGGGAAATGACACCTGTCCACACATGCAAACTGACGTGTCCCCATCAATGCGGACAAACGACGTAAATTTCAAAACCCATTCACCGCACAATGTTCACGCCAGCACGCAACGCAAAGTCGGTAGGCAGCAGAAAGACCATAGGAATTAACCCACTACAAATTAGTCCAGCATCCCTCACATCTAAGATGAGAGACACACTGGACTGGGGGGACTTGATGGGATTGGGTACTGAATATACAATTCCGCATACCCAAACCCGGCACAACGCTGGCGCGCGGAAGACAGCCATGCGCAGAATCTGGTCAAAGCTCATTAAATGCACAGTCAATAGTCAAGGGCCGGTCAAGGTGAATATCATGCATGGTAAATAGCCATGCATGAATCACGTAACTACACCAGTCAAGGCGGTACTCGATTCCACTGTTTCCTTTAATCTAGCTTTCCATATATCACCTTATTAACATAATTAAGGGTGATGGAGACAACCTAACCACGGTTAGGACTTGGGTAATGGTGGCATACGGACTCTCCTATAAAAGGGGTCACACCCCCAATAGGAGAAGACACTTTCTACTGACCTGGAGAGCTATCATACTAGATAGTATCCCCATTCACCCCGTTTTTGTTATAAACAACTACCTCGAGTAGTCGTCTCCACACCCATACTTTCACTCTTATTTGCAGGTATCCCCAAGCCGTAGCTGTTAGTGAAGGATCAACTCAGTAGTAACTCATAATCTTACCATCCCTAACCGGAGGTGAGGCTATTTGTTTCTTCAATAATAAAATAATGTCGTCTTTTAGTCAACACCTCATAGGCAAAGACAGCCATAGAAATACATCAACTTTAATGCAAATGCGCCATTCAACTTTTTATATAGCACATGATGATTAGATATATAGAAAATTAGGGCTGTAAATGAACCAAACAGATACGAACACGAACTGTGACATCCGGGAACCATGTTCTAGCCCAATACCGGACCCAATATTATTAACCATGCTAAATTATATAAAAACCTGACCTGTTGAGGAAATTTTCTGGACACTTATAATTTACAAGGAGTTAGGTTATGAAAATTTTTACAGTAGGTCAATAATGGAAAAATAGAGCTTTTCCAAGTGGATTCATCTCGTTTGGATGAATACATAATTTTTAAGAATTTTCCTACTAAACTGACCTGTTGAGGAAATTTTCTGGACACTGCTGTGTTGTACGAATTTTTATAATTTTTGTGTTTGGAATTAAGACAAAACAAAAATAGGTATTGAGGTGAGGCTATTAACATACTCTATTTTAATTGATTAGGGGTCATATCAGATTTTCGGATTTGTAAATTGGGCTAACTTTAAATGGCCATAACTTGAGATTTACAAGGAGTTAGGTTATGAAATTTTTACAGTAGGTCAATAATTGAAAATAGAGCTTATCCAAGTGGATTCATCTCGTTTGGATGAATACACAATTTTTAAGAATTTTCCTACTAAACTGACCTGTTGAGGAAATTTTCTGGACACTGCTGTGTTGTACGAATTTTTATAATTTTTGTGTTTGGAATTAAGACAAAACAAAAATAGGTATTGTCGAGTGAATCCCAAATAAAATTCAGTAAAAATTTGGGACTCTAATTCATTCGTTAAGTATTTTAAATAAATTGTTTTTCACAGCGCACAATCTGTCCTAAAAACACAGATTGTGTACGGGGTCTTTAAGTGACTATTTGGAGTTCTATGTGGTGTGTAATTGACATGTACTTGTGTGGAAACTTGTATGAGATGTATTTGATGCATTAAACTGATAATAATTGCTATGATCACCAACGGGATACGTAGGACATACTTGAGCATGTAGAGTCATTAGGTGTCACTACACGGTTTTGAACTTTTAAAATCCGAAAATCTGATATGACCCCTAATCAATTTACAAATCCGAAAATCTGATATGACCCGGTATTGGGCTAGAACATGGTTAACGAGTCATTTTTATAGCTGGCTTTATTGTTTACTTGCTGAATTTCGGGACGAAATTCTTTTCAACTTGGGGATGATGTGACACCCCGCATTTTCAGGTTAATACTTTTACTGAACTCTAGTTAACTTACATGTTCATACATGGCTAGATACTTAACTAGGGTTAGTTAAGTAGGTTTAACATACGTTAGAAGATGTTAACATATGTTATAAGAAGGAAAATCCTTGTTAAACACACACGTGAGTCCTGTATCCCAAACGTTGATGAATTATGTGACATACATAGCAATAATATATACAAGGTAATGCTTAGATTATGCAAATTACGTGCACAACATGAGTAATATGCTATGTAATAATAAAAACAATGGTTTTTATATAATTTAGCATGGTTAATAATATTGGGTCCGGTATTGGGCTAGAACATGGTTAACGGGTCAAGTTAATGGACTAGAAGGGGCCCTAATACCAATTGCTTGGGGAACAAGCAAAGCCCTTTTATAATTAGGAGGCAAGGAAAAAGATAAAAACCCTATCCCTTGCCCCCCTTGGCGCCGTGCGAAACCCCCACCCCTCTCTCTTTGTTTTCAAGCAATCAAGCAATCTTTCACTAATCACGCTAGTTCGGGTTTGATTTCAAGGCTCTAGGGAGTTTAATCTTTCACAAGGTATACGTTCTTACGATTTTTGATGAATTATAATGATTGAAAAACTTTAAAAACCCTAAAAATAATATATACAAAATCGCATACATGTATGTATAGGAGTTCTTGAATGTTCTTGATGATTTGATGATGATGATTGTTATTAGCAGCCATGATTAGGGTTTTCACATGATAACATATGTGTTTTGCTATGATTAATATGGTGTTTAATCAGTACTATAGGTGTTATACATGTATTAGGGATGTTCATGAAAAATTAGGGTTTGTAGATTACTTGGGATGCAAGTTTAAGATTCTGGCAGATTCGGTTGAACGTTTTGTAGGGGCTGTAATGGGTTGGTAAATCGATTGTTTTGATGATTTCTTTGCATGATTGTAATGTACAAGGTCTTAGCTTTTCATAATGGGCAAAACCATCGAATTTGGACACCGTTTGAGTCGTTTTTGGAATTTTAATTGATTAGGGGTCATATCAGATTTTCGGATTTGTAAATTGGGCTAACTTTAAATGGTCATAACTTGAGATTTACAAGGAGTTAGGTTATGAAATTTTTACAGTAGGTCAATAATGGAAAAATAGAGCTTTTCCAAGTGGATTCATCTCGTTTCGATGAATACACAATTTTTAAGAATTTTCCTACTAAACTGACCTGTTGATGAAATTTTCTGGACACTGCTGTGTTGTACGAATTTTTATAATTTTTGTGTTTGTAATTAAGACAAACCAAAAATAGGTATTGTCGAGTGAATCCTAAATAAAATTCAGTAAAAATTTGGGACTCTAATTCATTCGTTAAGTATTTTAAATAAATTGTTTTTTCACAGCGCACAATCTGTCCTAAAAACACAGATTGTGTACGGGGTCTTTAAGTGACTATTTGGAGTTCTATGTGGTGTGTAATTGACATGTACTTGTGTGGAAACTTGTATGAGATGTATTTGATGCATTAAACTGATAATAATTGCTATGATCACCAACGGGATACGTAGGACATACTTGAGCATGTAGAGTCATTAGGTGTCACTACACGGTTTTGAACTTTTAAAATCCGAAAATCTGATATGACCCCTAATCAATTTACAAATCCAAAAATCTGATATGACCCGGTATTGGGCTAGAACATGGTTAACGGGTCATTTTTATAGCTGGCTTTATTGTTTACTTGCTGAATTTCGGGACGAAATTCTTTTCAACTTGGGGATGATGTGACACCCCGCATTTTCAGGTTAATACTTTTACTGAACTCTAGTTAACTTACATGTTCATACATGGCTAGATACTTAACTAGGGTTAGTTAAGTAGGTTTAACATACGTTAGAAGATGTTAACATATGTTATAAGTAGGAAAATCCTTGTTAAACACACACATGAGTCCTGTATCCCAAACGTTGGTGAATTATGTGACATACATAGCAATAATATATACAAGGTAATGCTTAGATTATGCAAATTACGTGCACAACATGAGTAATATGCTATGTAATAATAAAAACAATGGTTTTTATATAATTTAGCATGGTTAATAATATTGGGTCCGGTATTGGGCTAGAACATGGTTAACGGGTCAAGTTAATGGACTAGAAGGGCCCTAATACCAATTGCTTGGGGAACAAGCAAAGCCCTTTTATAATTAGGAGGCAAGGAAAAAGATAAAAACCCTATCCCTTGCCCCCCTTGGCGCCGTGCGAAACCCCCCACCCCCTCTCTCTTTGTTTTCAAGCAATCAAGCAATCTTTCACTAATCACGCTAGTTCGGGTTTGATTTCAAGGCTCTAGGGAGTTTAATCTTTCACAAGGTATACGTTCTTACGATTTTTGATGAATTATAATGATTGAAAAATTTTAAAAACCCTAAAAATAATATATACAAAATCGCATACATGTATGTATAGGAGTTCTTGAATGTTCTTGATGATTTGATGATGACGATTGTTATTAGCAGCCATGATTAGGGTTTTCACATGATAACATATGTGTTTTGCTATGATTAATATGGTGTTTAATCAGTACTATAGGTGTTATACATGTATTAGGGATGTTCATGAAAAATTAGGGTTTGTAGATTACTTGGGATGCAAGTTTAAGATTCTGGCAGCTTCGGTTGAACGTTTTGTAGGGGCTGTAATGGGTTGGTAAATCGATTGTTTTGATGATTTCTTTGCATGATTCTAATTTACAAGGTCTTAGCTTTTCATAATGGGCAAAACCATCGAATTTGGACACCGTTTGAGTCGTTTTTGGAATTTTAATTGATTAGGGGTCATATCAGATTTTCGGATTTGTAAATTGGGCTAACTTTAAATGGTCATAACTTGAGATTTACAAGGAGTCAGGTTATGGAATTTTAATTGATTAGGGGTCATCTCGTTTGGATGAATACACAATTTTTAAGAATTTTCCTACTATACTGACCTGTTGAGGAAATTTTCTGGACACTGCTGTGTTGTACGAATTTTTATAATTTTTGTGTTTGGAATTAAGACAAAACAAAAATAGGTATTGTCGAGTGAATCCCAAATAAAATTCAGTAAAAATTTGGGACTCTAATTCATTTGTTAAGTATTTTAAATAAATTGTTTTTCACAGCGCACAATCTGTCCTAAAAACACAGATTGTGTACGGGGTCTTTAAGTGACTATTTGGAGTTCTATGTGGTGTGCAATTGACATGTACTTGTGTGGAAACTTGTATGAGATGTATTTGATGCATTAAACTGATAATAATTGCTATGATCACCAACGGGATACGTAGGACATACTTGAGCATGTAGAGTCATTAGGTGTCACGACACGGTTTTGAACTTTTAAAAGTCTTGGATAAACAAGTTACATGGTGTGTTGGTTACGCACGTATACTCACCTAGTGACATTTGTAATACGGAGTTGGTAGCACGTTACTATTCGTGGAATTTGGATTTTCACTTGCGACCTAAGGTGAGTTTCACTACTCTTTTTCTCAAAAGCATGCGTCTCAGGTATGAGACACTTTACTTAACATTTTCTAGTCCGGTTTGGGACTACTTACACATCCCGGGCTGGGATGCCATGGATCCTTATGAGGGTCGGTTACTTTGCTAGTTCGCAATTGTGTCCTTGATAAACTAAACCATTTCTATCATCTGTAAGTCCTCACGTACCGAATGAGTTGCCAGGGTTGGCAAGCGGGTTATTAGTTGACAGCGCTATTAGGTCTTACAAACCTCACACCGGCTCGGGGAGCGCGGGGGTGAACTATAACTTAACGAAACTCTATCATTGTGGATAGACAATGATGTCAGGCATGCGGCACACTTATTTGGCTACAAGTACATAGCAGTTCGGTATATTCGGTTAGTTATCATGAATGGGTTAGCTACCCTTGACATGCGATGAATTAGTGGTTACACGGTGCGGGGCATCAACACAACTTACTTACTTACGTGGTTTTGGAAACCAGCGCATTTGCATATTAAATTACTTTACTTTGTGAACTCACCAGCTTTATGTTGACACACGATTTACATGCTTTTGCAGGTAGTTAGCTTCCGGTGCCAGGATTAGAAAGCACTGTACACTTCACTGCATTTGGGCTCTCGGGCATACACATAAATTATATATTATGCTTTCGTATGGTTTTAATTTGGGCGCATTGTTTTGCGCATAGTTTTTAAAAAGGTTTAAATTTGGTTTACGCTTCCGCAGCTTAACTAAACTTGGTTTTTGAAAACGAACTAAATGGTTTGGGCATTTAGAGTTCGTTCCTGTGACTTATGGCTATGGGATCCTGGTTTGTCATGCGCCTCGCGGTATAAACCCCGCAGTGGAAATATGAGGGTGTGACAGATTGGTATCAGAGCCATTGGTTATAGTGAAATAGGACTGCATGTTGAGTTTAGTCTATAATCATCATAGCATAAGTACACTCACAACTTAAGTGAACAACTAGCTTTTAGCTACTCATACCTACAACATATGATTTCAGGAGGTATGTTATCTCCTAGTTCTAGACCTAATTCTAAACACGTCAATGGTGGGAACCCAGGGTTACACCAGGTGACGCACTACTGGAGTAGTAGTTTTCTAACAAACCTCATGGATGAGGAAACAACAAAAGTACAAGGGAGGGAGCCCTTGCGAGCATTGTGGCGCACGTACACGGGAAGCTGCACGATGCGCATGACGTGGTACCATTAAATCAACTATGAAGGAATTCGAATACTGAGACTTATCCTATTTCACTGAGCAAGGAGACAATTAGATTCCATTCCTTGTTACTTGATCTTTCTTACTCCCATTCGAAACTCAGACGGGACTAGGTTACGCATATAGAACTTATTTCCTACTTTAGTACCTTACGCCTAGTATGAGCGGGCAGACGTATGACTGCATATCCCTGTTACTCATAAGTATATGGTAGATTCATGGGAACGCATTAGATCGGGACTTGTTATACACACACTTGGGGAGTTACGTAAAGCCTGCGATGTAATGCAACATCACAAGGGAGGATGAAACCTACTAATGGCTGATAGCCACGATTGGAGGAACGAGTGGTACAGCTTACCACTAAACTGGTTCACATAGGACTAGAGAAGGAGATTGTACGTGATGAGAACCATATAACACTGACATCCCAAAAGAGGAAGGATAAGAGATGGAAGGGGAACCTGAGCAGGACGAGCACATGGAAGTGAGGATGAAGGCTCTACTATCTAGACAGAGCATGGCGACGATTGGCTCTTACCTTTTCTTACCTATCTTTTCTTTCATTTCCCTTTGCTAACTTAGATAAGACTGAGTTCTTATGATCAACGATAGGGTGGTTGAGGCCCTCGCATCTTTCCCAGCTAGTAAAGATCTATATTGCTAAATCGTTCTTTTCCTCTGACTTCCACATTTGAACTTTCTTATACCTTGAACGCACAACGTATTTTCAAGCCTTTTATTGGTTGTAAACCTCGATAACTCCAACGGAACTGAAGGAGACCATCTGATTGCTTCGATAGTATAAGTCTTTGCCATGTGCATTTGTCCCAGGCAGGATGGAGTAATGTACGCTACATGCACACTCGATGAGTTACAGATACCGGGAAGGAGAACGTAACACCCAGTGGTGAAATCCAGAAATTTTGTTATATAAAGACGGATGGGTCTGAGATCGACGCCTACACTACCAGGCTATAGGAGATAGCCACTATAGGCTCAAATCTATTTAACCTACCTTACAAATGGATCGAACTTTATACCGAAAGGGTGGGCCCCTCAGATTCGTGGCTTGGCCACTGCAGCTCACCTACAAATCTTTCACTTGACTCGCAAACTCACAGATGAGACTGCCGATCATGGTACTTTTCTGAAGCATGGTGCTTCATTTTCTACTATTGGTGATAGCAAGAGAACGTGGGATAGTGTGAGGTATAAGTCTTGCAACAACAACAACCGTAACGTTAGCAACAACAACGGGGCTCGGGGAAAAGCATTTGTGATTGGCCTGGGGAAAGCTAGGACTGATAACAATGTCGTGATGGGTACGTGCTCCTTGAACGACACTCTTGCTTCTATCTTATATGATACTGGTGCGGACTATAGTTTTGTTTCATCAAAACTTAGTAAACAATTAGGGATGGTTCCTACTCTTCGAGATACTCCATACTCTATTGAACTGGCTGATGGAAAGCCTGTTGAGGTAACCCATATTCATCGTGATTGTAAGCTCGAGTTGGATGGGCAATTATTTTCCATCAATCTCTTACCTATCACCCTAGGTAGCTTTGATCTCGTGGTTGGCATGGACTGGTTGTCCAAGCAACACGCTGAAATTCTCTGTCAGGAGAAGATTGTTCGTATTCCCCCTCCCAAGTGGAGAACTTTTATCTATACAGGGTGATCGTGGTGGTGGCATGGTAGGCATCATCTCCTATATGAAGGCCCAGAAGTGTATTCGCAAGGGCTGTCCGGCCATTTTGGCTAACATATCTGATACTCGAGCCGAAACCGAAACTAGAATTGAGGACATCCCAGTGGTCCGAGACTTCCAAGATGTCTTCCCAGAGGAACTACCTGGACTCCCACCCGTTCGTCAAGTGGAGTTTCAGATTGACCTTGCACCTGGAGCATTGCCAGTTGCACGCGCACCGTACCGTTAGCACCAGGGGAGCTTCAAGAACTATCTACCCAACTCCAAGAGCTATTGGATAGGAGTTTTATTAGGCCCAGTTCTTCGCCATGGGGAGCTCCAGTTCTGTTTGTTAAGAAGAAAGATGGGAGCTTTCGCATGTGCATAGATTATCGGGAGTTGAACAAGGTAACGATTAAGAACCGTTATCCTCTGCCTCGTATTGATGACTTGTTTGACCAACTGCAAGGGTTGAGCTTCTACTCTAAGATTGACTTGAGGTCAGGGTACCATCAGCTGAGAGTCCGAGAAGAGGATGTGGCAAAAACGGCGTTTCGGACTCGTTATGGACATTATGAGTTTTTGGTTATGCCATTCGGGCTAACTAATGCACCGGCTGTGTTCATGGACCTAATGAACCGTGTGTGCAAGCCTTATTTGGACAAATTCGTCATAGTGTTCATAGATGTCATACTGATTTATTCCAAGAGCAGGGAAGAGCACGAGCAACACCTGCGGTTAATCTTGGATCTACTGAGGAATGAGCAGCTGTATGCAAAGTTTTCTAAATGTGACTTCTGGATTCGAGAAGTCCAATTCCTTGGGCATGTGGTCAACGAGACAGGAATACATGTGGACCCAGCCAAAATTGACGCCATCAAAAAGTGGGAGGCTCCTAGGACCCCTACTGAAGTGCGCCAATTTCTTGGTCTCGCGGGATACTATCGCAGATTTATCGAGGGGTTTTCTAAGATCGCTCAACCTCTCACCACCCTAACGCAGAAAGGTATAACGTATAAGTGGGGAGATGCCCAAGAAGCTGCCTTTCAGCTACTAAAGTCCAAACTTTGCAGTGCACCGATATTATCGTTGCCTGAGGGTACAGAGGACTTTGTAGTATATTGTGATGCGTCTATCCAAGGCTTAGGGTGCGTACTGATGCAACGTGATAAGGTAATTGCATATGCATCGCGGCAATTGAAGGTCCATGAGAAGAATTACCCCACTCATGATTTGGAGCTGGGAGCGGTGGTTTTCGCTCTTAAAATCTGGAGGCACTACCTCTATGGAACAAAGTGCACAATTTTCACTGATCACAAGAGCCTTCAGCATATATTCGATCAGAAGGTGCTGAACATACGACAACGTCGCTGGGTTGAACTTTTGAATGATTATGACTGTGCCATCAAGTATCATCCAGGGAAGGCTAACGTAGTAGATGATGCCCTCAGTCGAAAAGAAACGAAACCCAAACGGGTGCGAGCCTTGCAACTCACCATTCATTCTAATCTTCCTGATAAGATACGTGAAGCACAGGGTGAAGCATTGAAGGAATAAAACATCGGGCTTGAGACCCTACATGGTGCTGATAAGCACTTGGAACTGAGAACAGATGGTCTACAGTACTTCATGGATCGAATCTGGATACCACGATTTGGGGATCTCAGACAACTGGTGCTCGATGAAGCACATACCTCTCGCTATTCGGTACATCCTGGTTCGGACAAGATGTACCAAGATCTTAAGACTCTATACTGGTGGCCAAACATGAAAGCCGAGATAGCCACTTATGTTAGTAAGTGCTTGACTTGTGCGAAGGTTAAGATTGAATATCAAAAACCTTCGGGCCTACTCCAACAACCAGAGATTCCGATGTGGAAGTGGGATGGAATTTCCATGGATTTTATTACAAAGCTTCCTAGAACGCCAACGGGCCATAACAGGATTTGGGTTATTGTGGACCGTTTAACCAAATCGGCCCACTTCTTGGCAATAAAAGAAACAGATTCGTTAGAGAAGCTGGCGAACTTATACATCAAGGAGATAGTCTCTAGGCATGGGGTGCCTACTTCCATTATATCTGATCACGATGGGCGATTCACTTCTCATTTCTGGACTACTCTCCAAGATGCTCTAGGAACTCGTCTTGATATGAGTACAGCCTATCACCCACAGATGGATGGACAAAGTGAACGTACCATCCAAACATTAGAGGATCTGCTACGAGCGTGCGTGGTGGAATTTGGTAATAACTGGGATAAGCACTTGCCCTTAATCGAAATCTCTTATAACAACAGTTACCACACTTCGATACAGTGTGCGCCTTTTGAGGCACTTTATGGGCGCAAGTGTAGGTCTCCCATCTGTTGGACTGAGGTTGGGGATAGCCAACTAACAGGTCCCGAACTCGTGCACGAAACTTCTGAGAAGATAATGCAAATTAGAAACCGGATGGCTGCTGCTCGGGATCGACAGAAAAGTTATGCTGACAAACGTAGAAAACCTTTGGAGTTCCAGGTTGGGGACAAGGTTTTGTTAAAGGTGTCACCTTGGAAAGGAGTGATACGCTTTGGGAAATGAGGGAAGTTAAATCCCGATACGTCGGACCTTTCGAGATTGCTAAAAGGATTGGTCCAGTAGCTTACCAGCTAAATCTACCGGATGAACTCAGTGGAGTACATAATGTATTCCACGTCTCAAACTTGAAGAAATGCTTATCAGATACGACACTGGTAGTGCCACTAGAGGAGATCCAGGTGGACGATCAGCTACGGTTCGTGGAAGAACCAGTGGAGATTCTTGAGCAGGGCGTCAAGAAACTCAGACAAAGCACTATACCTATTGTTAAGGTACGGTGGAATTCCCGTCTGGGACCGGAAAACACGTGGGAGCGCAAAGATCAGATGCGGCTCAAATACCCACACCTCTTTACTGAACCTGAAATCGTACATAGATCCAACGCGGAACATAAAGCAGCTCTTTCAAAGTGAATTTCAGGGCGAAATTCCTTTCAACTTGGGGATGATGTGACATCCGGGAACCAAGCACACATTTTTATAGCTCGCTTTATTGTTTACTTGCTGAATTTCGGGACGAAATTCTTTTCAACTTGGGGATGATGTGACACCCCGCATTTTCAGGTTAATACTTTTACTGAACTCTAGTTAACTTACATGTTCATACATGGCTAGATACTTAACTAGGGTTAGTTAAGTAGGTTTAACATACGTTAGAAGATGTTAACATATGTTATAAGTAGGAAAATCCTTGTTAAACACACACATGAGTCCTGTATCCCAAACGTTGGTGAATTATGTGACATACATAGCAATAATATATACAAGGTAATGCGTAGATTATGCAAATTACGTGCACAACATGAGTAATATGCTATGTAATAATAAAAACAATGGTTTTTATATAATTTAGCATGGTTAATAATATTGGGTCCGGTATTGGGCTAGAACATGGTTAACGGGTCAAGTTAATGGACTAGAAGGGCCCTAATACCAATTGCTTGGGGAACAAGCAAAGCCCTTTTATAATTAGGAGGCAAGGAAAAAGATAAAAACCCTATCCCTTGCCCCCCTTGGCGCCGTGCGAAACCCCCCACCCCCCTCTCTCTTTGTTTTCAAGCAATCAAGCAATCTTTCACTAATCACGCTAGTTCGGGTTTGATTTCAAGGCTCTAGGGAGTTTAATCTTTCACAAGGTATACGTTCTTACGATTTTTGATGAATTATAATGATTGAAAAACTTTAAAAACCCTAAAAATAATATATACAAAATCGCATACATGTATGTATAGGAGTTCTTGAATGTTCTTGATGATTTGATGATGATGATTGTTATTAGCAGCCATGATTAGGGTTTTCACATGATAACATATGTGTTTTGCTATGATTAATATGGTGTTTAATCAGTACTATAGGTGTTATACATGTATTAGGGATGTTCATGAAAAATTAGGGTTTGTAGATTACTTGGGATGCAAGTTTAAGATTCTGGCAGATTCGGTTGAACGTTTTGTAGGGGCTGTAATGGGTTGGTAAATCGATTGTTTTGATGATTTCTTTGCATGATTGTAATGTACAAGGTCTTAGCTTTTCATAATGGGCAAAACCATCGAATTTGGACACCGTTTGAGTCGTTTTTGGAATTTTAATTGATTAGGGGTCATATCAGATTTTCGGATTTGTAAATTGGGCTAACTTTAAATGGTCATAACTTGAGATTTACAAGGTGTTAGGTTATGAAATTTTACAGTAGGTCAATAATGGAAAAATAGAGCTTTTCCAAGTGGATTCATCTCGTTTGGATGAATACACAATTTTTAAGAATTTTCCTACTAAACTGACCTGTTGAGGAAATTTTCTGGACACTGCTGTGTTGTACGAATTTTTATAATTTTTGTGTTTGGAATTAAGACAAAACAAAAATAGGTATTGTCGAGTGAATCCCAATTAAAATTCAGTAAAAATTTGGGACTCTAATTCATTCGTTAAGTATTTTAAATAAATTGTTTTTCACAGCGCACAATCTGTCCTAAAAACACAGATTGTGTACGGGGTCTTTAAGTGACTATTTGGAGTTCTATGTGGTGTGTAATTGACATGTACTTGTGTGGAAACTTGTATGAGATGTATTTGATGCATTAAACTGATAATAATTGCTATGATCACCAACGGGATACGTAGGACATACTTGAGCATGTAGAGTCATTAGGTGTCACTACACGGTTTTGAACTTTTAAAAGTCTTGGATAAACGAGTTACATGGTGTGTTGGTTACGCACGTATACTCACCTAGTGACATTTGTAATAGGGAGTCGGTAGCACGTTACTATTCGTGGAATTTGGATTTTCACTTGCGACCTAAGGTGAGTTTCACTACTCTTTTTCTCAAAAGCATGCGTCTCAGGTATGAGACACTTTACTTAACATTTTCTAGTCCGGTTTGGGACTACTTACACATCCCGGGCTGGGATGCCATGGATCCTTATGAGGGTCGGTTACTTTGCTAGTTCGCAATTGTGTCCTTGATAAACTAAACCATTTCTATCATCTGTAAGTCCTCACGTACCGAATGAGTTGCCAGGGTTGGCAAGCGGGTTATTAGTTGATAGCGCTATTAGGTCTTACAAACCTCACACCGGCTCGGGGAGCGCGGGGGTGAACTATAACTTAACGAAACTCTATCATTGTGGATAGACAATGATGTCAGGCATGCGGCACACTTATGTGGCTACAAGTACATAGCAGTTCGGTATATTCGGTTAGTTATCATGAATGGGTTAGCTACCCTTGACATGCGATGAATTAGTGGTTACACGGTGCGGGGCACCAACACAACTTACTTACATACGTGGTTTTGGAAACCAGCGCATTTGCATATTAAATTACTTTACTTTGTGAACTCACCAGCTTTATGTTGACACACGATTTACATTCTTTTGCAGGTAGTTAGCTTCCCGGTGCCAGGATTAGAAAGCACTGTACACTTCACTGCATTTGGGCTCTCGGGCATACACATAAATTATATATTATGCTTTCGTATGGTTTTAATTTGGGCGCATTGTTTTGCGCATAGTTTTTAAAAAGGTTTAAATTTGGTTTACGCTTCCGCAGCTTAACTAAACTTGGTTTTTGAAAACGAACTAAATGGTTTGGGCATTTAGAGTTCGTTCCTGTGACTTATGGCTATGGGATCCTGGTTTGTCATGCGCCTCGCGTATAAACCCCGCAGTGGAAATTTGAGGTGTGACACGAACAAGGTCTTGTTCGTGTAATGTGTTTGTTAAGAAATTAACGTGTTTACGAACTGTTCATAAACACTTACCGAACGAGATTTTTTGTTCATGTGTGTGTTCGTTTGTTAAGGAAATAACGTGTTCACGAACTTTAATGAACACTTACCAAACGAGATTCTGTTCGCGTTTGTCTATATTTTATTTGCTGAATTTATGTGTCGGACAAAAACGAAAACAAACAAACACAAATGAATGCAAACAAACACAAATAGGCATCACTGAACAAAATCGAGCACAAACTAACACGTTAAATTCTGAAAATTAGCCTTTTTCATCGCTAACATTTTCGGTCTTGAATATAATGATCTAGTTACCCAAATATACGTGACAAAATCTTGATCACATAATGTCGTATAAAAACACAAATATATCATATTAAACATGAAATCATCGTTTAATCCACAAAAAATAATAGGTAATCAAAATAGTTAAAGGAATATTAACATGTGATACATTAAAATATATTAAATAATCTATCACTGAGAAATTTAAAGTACTTAAATTAAATATAAAATCAACCACTAAGAAATTTGAAATACTTAAATTAAATATAAAAAATTAAAAACCCTAATGAGCTATCAAACACAAACAAACATAAATGAACATGTTACCGAACGTGCACGAATATAAACATATGAACGCAACCTCTGTTCATATTCATTTGCTTAACTAAGCGAACATAATTTCTTGTTTGTGTTCGTTCATTTATTAAACGAACGAACACAAATGAACTTCCTGCCAAACAGTTCACAAATTGTTCACTGAATGTTTGGTTTGTTTACAACTAAGAGAACTAAAACTGAGAACTATCTATTTAAATTAGATAATGTATGTGTATAATCTCATATCACTATTCAAACTTTTTATTGAAGGGCGCTCATTTGTGTATCCGAATTTATACGAAACTACGTGAAATGAAATATTTTAAATAGCAAGAAGACTTTTAAAAGACAAAACTACCACAACTCTAATATCAAAAAACTATTGAATGGAAAATATGGATAGGTGTATATATCGTTTTAAAACACTACATCCACATAAATTAATGTGAAATTAGGTATTTATAATAATTTAAGTTAAACAAGTATACTATACAAGTAGTTGAGTTCCAATGAATAACAATATTAGTCGACTATTAAGATCATGTGGTGTGGGGGCGGCATCGGCCCGTCGACCACGTCTAGGTCCGGCCAACACTGCCCCGCCGCACTGAACCCGGCTAAAACGAATACTTTCGGACGAAGTGGACGGCGTGATGGATTGGGTGTTTTATAACTTGTGGGGCCCTCCAATTTAATATTGTTATCGTTAGTTTTTACAAAAAAAAAAAAAAAAAAAAAAAAAAAAAAAAAAAAAATTAACCATTTATCCACTATAAAAACCCAAATTACTTCCCAACATTTTTTACAAACCATCCTCTATTCTTCTCAAAACCTTTTTTTTTTTTTTAAATCCACCAAAAACCAAAACCATCTTCTAAAAAAATGACGGGTTGGACTAACGATAACTAGATCAAGTCGGTGATGGCGTACATCAGTATCAAAAGGGAGACGCACTTAGAAGTAAATTCGTCTTCTTTTTGGTACAACGTTTTGACGGACTACAATCGTATAAGCCAAACAAATCACCGCACTGCGGATCAACTCGCTAGTAAGTGGCGAGCGATACGAAGGTGTTTGAGGTGGAACATCCTATTTGAAGCCTCGATGGAGGCGAACCCTCGTATTACCGAACGAGCGGCAATCCAACGCACACAAGAAGACCATCGGGCTACTCATGGGGTCAAATTCAGCATCACCTATCTTCTCTCATGCAATTGTTGTGTTTTATTCATGTCGATTGGTAGAGGTTTAGTTGGCCGATTTCTGTTTTTTTTTAACTTTTCTAGGTTTCGGCAAGTTTTTTCTTTATTTTTTATGTTTCGTTTTTTTTTTATTTTTAGGTTCGATAATGTCTACTTCATTATAACTTTTTTTAATGTTATGTGACTTTTTATGTTATTTGTTTTAATTATTTACTTACTTAAAAATTACAAAATAAAAAATATATTGTGACAAATATGAGTGGCTATCTATGGAGGACAACCTCCACACCCACTTTTTACAAACGTGACGGCAAGGCTTCCCAAGCCTTGCCTAAACCACACCACATATTCTAAAATCATCTCCAAATACCTTAGTGTCTAAATTTGTTTTCACATTAACTCCCATGGTATTTATTGTCATTAAGTATGTGTAAATTGATTTTAAATAATCAACTAAAAGACTCTTTTCCGAGGCTGTTTTCGCTTGCTGCTGATAAGCGAATTACGGTTGGTGATTTTTGCTCTTTAGCCGCTGCAAATAGTAATGATCTTTGGAAGCGTAGGTCCTTCTCAGCTTCGGATTCTCAGGATTTGGGTGGGCTTCTTTCTATCATTAATGGGATGGTGCTTGTCAATGATAAAGATGTTTGGAAATGGAATGGGAATAATGAAGGTGTTTTCACAGTGGCGGATTTCAGAAAAAAGGTCCTTAAAGAAAGATATCCAGAGCCTAAATCTAACATTCGATGGGTTAAGTGGGTTCCTCTTAAGGTGAAAGTTTTCATTTGACGTCTCGCTATTGGTCGCATTCCTACTAAAGATGCTCTTCGCAGACGGCAAGTTTTTATTCAAAACGATCTCTGCGTTTTTTGTGAAGATGTTGTCGATCAGCTATGCATCTTTTTACCGGGTGTGGTGTGGCTTTTGGGGTTTGGTTGGCTATAGCCTCGTGGTGCAATGTGGAACCGTTGTTCCCCTTTGATGTCGGCGATCTGATTCTTCTCAACCAAAGGGGTAGATCCAAAGAAGCATCGAAGATAGTTCAAGGATTATTATGGTAGCCCTGTGGGTTATATGGAATGCGCGTAATGACAAAGTGTTCAATGGCAAGGATATCAAGGTTATAGATTTAGTCGCAAAAGTTAAGGCTTTGTCTTTTCTATGGGTTAGGACTAGATGCAAGCATAGAGATCTAGTTTGGAAGAATTGGTCTTTGAATCCTTTGTATATGTTGTAGTTTGTGCGCTGCGGTCCTCGCTTTGAGGCCTGATAGCTTGTTTTAATGAAGTTCATCTTTCAAAAAAAAAAAACTAAATACGTGTTGGTGTTTGTGAAAATAAACTAAGTTGAACTTGGAATGAACATTTTTTCCCGAGTATCTATACTTGTATTCATACTGTATCTGTACGGTACTCGTACCTGTATCGATTCTGAGTACTCGGTATAGCTATCGGTACCCACTTTTACTGATTTCGGTATTCGGTACTTTCGATATCGGTACGGGTACGAGTACGGGTAAAAATGGTACCGGTACCGAATTCTATATACTATTGAATTTGATTATATGTTTTACTTCGTTTTATGGTATTTATGGTATTTGTATCAATTTTACCTATTTGTTACATGTACCATATTGGTACCCGTACCAAAATTTTCAATTTGGTAGTAATATAGTATAGTATTGATACTAGTAATTGGTTACCTACTTGGTACCCGTACGAGTGCTTAAAAGAGAAAAAATAACAAAATGGTACCAATGGGTACCGTACCGAAATACCGGTACCGATACCCGAAATCGTACCTGTACCGTGCCTATATATTCGGTACGGTACTCGGTACCCACTTTTGTTCAAATTCGGTACCGGTATTTTCGGTACGGGTACGTGTATAGGTACGGGTACGGTACCAATGTCATCCCTAAGTTGAACTATTTAGTTGATCCAGTGGGATCTTTCAAAGTATCATGTCTACCGTCTACTACGTCCAGTGGTAGTAGTGCAAAATAGTTAATCTAATTAAGTTGAGCTAGTTTGATCATGCCTACCTGTTGTTGTCCGAAAGTATTGCTTTTGGTATGTGTCGTCTACCACCGTAAGCTCTCCGTCTTCGGCAATTTTTAGAATCCAGAGGAATTCGGCAATAGTTTATCACGGTTAGCAACCCATACAACAGTCTTCAGATCTATCGCATACCAAATCCCAACGTAACATAGTTCACACTCCTTGTCAAGTGAAAAGAATCCCATTTGAAACATTTCAGCTGCTGATTCCAAACAATAAGTACCATTTATGGTTTCTCCGGTTGACGGTTGATATGTTGTCTTTGGATGAACAACCAATAAAGAAGCAAAGACCAAATATGCATGATGACGTGGTTAGCCTAAAGCAAAGTAGATTAACAAATATCACAAAACTATGCGTAAAGGGTTGAAAGCTACAAAGGTTCAAGGGATGGAAGAGCACAGATCAAAAGGTGTCATTCTCTACTCCTGGAAGTACCCCCACCGTGCTCCGTCACAAGAGTTTACACTCTTTCAGACCCCTACTCCTACACGCTCAAGTGTGTCAACTCCTTTTGCTAACACCTCACAGACACCGTACGTGTAGATCTCACACCCGAAGGTGTTGCAGGACATTTCTTGCAACTCAGATCTCTACTAAACCAACATGTTGCCCGGGAAAGAAAGAAGGGGTCAGGATCCGACTTGACTACATGAGGAAGAACCATACCTTTCTCCCGTTCCACCTCGTCCCCCTCACATTACTTCCCCGGGTTCACAGTCTGCTCATCACAGCCAGGGAGAAGGACCGGGCATGGTCTTTTCCGGTACCTTATCTAGCAGCAAGGCCAAATCCTACTGCTTTCCTTTGTTCACTCCCCAAACAGTCACCTCCAGTGCACCCCTTTGGCATCAACTAACCTTGGAACAACTCTTACAATCTCCAGTGACAAGCATTCCACCTCCGGCTGCTACCTCATGGGAGCAGGCCATGGCTTTTTTATCAATGGCACGTAGTGCCTCTATGAGCATGCCCATAGGAACAAGCAGCAACGTTGCACCAGAAAGCCTCCAAGGCTTCAGCCTCATGCCCCATGATAGCTCAAATGATGGCTCACTTCCCATGGAAAAAACTTATCAGGCAAGCCATCGCTACTCAACAGGTGAACAATGTAAACAACAACACAAGAGTGGAACACAACCGAAATCAACTATACAAACCTAGTAGCCTGTCCTGTTTCTCCCCAGAAATAGCAGACTACGATTTCCCAACCAAGCTAAAGATGCCAGCCCACATAAGAACCTATGATAGAACGGAAGACCCTGAAGACCATCTTCAGATCTTCTCGGGGGCTGCTAGAATGGAAAAATGGGGTAACCTTGAATGTTTCCTCATGTTTATGCAAAAAACTCGTGGGATCCGCACGTATTTAGTTTAATGACCTACCTGCTGGAAGCATTAAATCCTTCAACGATCTGGGAAGAGGATTTCTAGCCAACTTTTCACAACAGAGACGTTATTTCAAGGATGCAACGGTAATCTTCCAAATCAAGCAAAAAGATGATGAATCAAAAGCTTCATCGAGCGTTACAAAAAAGAAGGTATGACTAATGTAGGAGCGGATGAAAAGATGAAAGTGGCAGAATTCATGAACACCATTAATTCCAAGTATCTTACCCGAGACTTCAACAAAGGTCTCCCAAAAACCCTTGAAGAAGCCCTAGAAAGAGCTGAAGCTCACATCCGAGGGGAGGAGGCCGTTGACATCAAGGAGCAAAGAAAGAGACCTGCCAACTGGAGGAGTGCTAGCCCTAGTCGGAAAAGGGGTGGTTATGGAAACTATGACAGAAGATCCCGAGGATCTGACTCTCGGAGGTCTGAAGGTCAGAACGCACCAAACAGGGATCGAGCCATCAACTTCACAACCCTAACCAAGACTCCTCAAGAAATTTTGGTAACGGAAGAAGTCAAACACACCTTTCGGCCCCCTCGTCCCCCCCCCCCCCCGAAAAGTAAAAGAAATGGAAATTCCTCTCAATATTGTGAATTCCATGAAGAGAAAGGACATCACACCAATGATTGTTTTCAGCTAAAAAAGAGAATTGAGGAAGCTGTTAGTCTGGAGAGCTGGCCCATCTGGTCAAAGGAGTAAAGGACAACATTGCTGAAGGAAAGAAGAAAGAGGTTAATATGGTCCTAGTTGAACAAGAAACTCCAGCAAGCGTCAAAGGTTGGAGGCTTGGGAGCATCAAGGGGTCGGCTTCCCTCACACTAAAGAAGAAAAATGTTGTGATCCCCTTATCCTTGAAGCCTTCGTTGGTTCGATCAAAACACAGCAGCCTACATAGACACCGGAGCAGCCACTGAAATCATGTTTGCAAAATGCTTCAACCGCCTCGATTTAAAATCCACACTTATTACCAAGGTGCTGATTTATTCACCAAAGCTTTTGATAGACCTCGATTTGAATACTTGTTTAATTTTAAATGACATTAAAGAAAAGCAGGATTAAATTCCTCATCGGTGATCGTTTTTGTAAATATTTTTCTTCAAAAACTTGAAAAATCCAAAAATATTGTATTTTCGTAAATTTTTAGATTTTTATGGGGAGAAAAATCAGAGAATTTCAAAAATCAAAAAAAATTGAAAAATTCAAAAATAAAAAAATGTGAAAAAGCAAAAAAAAAAAATCGAGTTTTCATTTGGTGAAAAAGGGAAAAAGATATGTACTCATTAGTGGGCTATCTGAATCCTTTTAAAATTACAAAAGAATTGGAAACGATAAGCAGCCTCTACAATGATGTGTCAGTAGGCTCAAAATCATTTCCATGTTCGGGAGGATGATATAAACTAAATCAACTGAAACTTGTGTAGATCAACGTCGCGTTGGCATATGGTCTTAGTACCAAAAACTTGTTTGATAGAATGCCAAAATCCGAGGTTTCATGGTCTTTAAGAGATTGATACATCCGGGGTGAACTAAACTTATCTTAGAATATAGGAGTGGCACACGTGTCATACGTTGGGTTCACAGCCTACAACTGAGGCACCTCTATGTCTAGTCCAAGCAAAAGAAAAGAAAAACAAAATCAAAAAATAGAATAAATTCTAATCAGGAGACGTATAGGAATCCTTTAAGAGCAAAAAGATTTGAAATTCCAAACCCTAATTCTGATTGAGAATTCTCTCGAAGGTATCAAATCATATTCCTAAAGCATTGTACCGATAAATCATTTAACGGTATCTGACTTAAACCCTGGTTTGAAATTCCAGACCTGATCACCAATGTGTCCATTCCTTGTAAATACGGATGACAACAACTTATTCACCTGTTATGAGGAAAGCTTTGTGCATGCCTTGATACGGGAATGTGTCGCGTGTGCGGGGGACACCATTTAAATCAGTCTTAATCATTACCTTAATGTATTTAAAGTGCCTAGCAATAAAACTTGATTTTGATTTTAGGTGGACAACAATATTGGCAGTTGTTGTAGGATGATTATTGGTAAAAGAGCTATAAACTGAGAAAATCAAGGGTTCCAGCTTAGTCCGTGCACTGATATGATTCCCTAACTAATGAAACTCACAAAAATATGCTTCTGAACAGTTATTACATTTCCTGCATTTTGATTTCTGTTTGATTATCTTGAAAAACAGAAAAAGATTTTATCTTTATTTGTTTTGATTACCGATGTTGGAATTTAAATTTATTATAATCTTAATCCTTTCAGAAATTGAAGCCGAAAAGTCAACTATTTGAAACTTGAAAATTGTCAGGTCAAAACTATACTTTCAGGTGATTTAGAAAGAAAACTTGTTGCAAAGGCAAAAGAAAATTCTAAATTAACTAACAATGCTATTGAAACCCAAGCACAACTTAAAATCATGATAGATGACCTAGGAAATGTCAGAAAAGAGCTTACTGACACCAAGGTCACTTTCGAAAAATGGGTAGAATCTTGTAAAGGGTACCAACTGCTGCTAAACAAACAAAGTGCTTCAAATGTTAGGTTTGGGATAGGGTACAATCACACTGAAACACCAACATATTTTCCCCCCAAAACTACTGAAGATGGGAGAAAAATTGTTTCAGGTGAAACTTCTAAAGAGAAAGAATGCACATCTTTCCATGAAAACTTTCTAAAAACTCACAAAGAAAGTTCTTCAGAAGTACTGATAAAATCTGACTTTAAGCCATCAATAGTTTCATCTACATCAGGAGTTGAGAACCTGAAAACTACTGATGGCCTAAAACCAATCAAGACAGTCGGAAATTTGCCTTTAAATGAAAAAGAAAAGGCAAAAGAATGTGAAATCTGTGGTCTGTTTAACCACAAGACAGAATTTTGCAGATATAGAAAAGGAAGCAAGTACAACAAGAAAATTTCACAACAGGTTGTGGGAAACAAATCAAAAATGATTTTAAAGAAACTTTTTTCTCCCAGGAAACAACAACCAGCAAACACCTTTTCTCAGAAAAAGATGAAATCTCAACAAAAATCTTTTTCTCAAAAATTCTCTTTCAGTAGTTAGACCTACATCATCAGCAGTTTCACAAACTGCTGAGATAAAAGATCTCATGAACATGGTACAATTACTGATGACCAGGGTTGATGGTGGTCCTCAAAAGGATACCACCATTGTTCTTAATGAAAAATCCATTGCAAAAAAGACATGGATTCCTCAACCTGGTTAAGAACAAATTGTTAATGTTCTCAAGAGCAAACCCAAAGCCAAACTGGCTTGGGTTCCTAAATCTAACTAATTTGCTACTTTGTGCAGAGGGTCTCCAGAGGCTTAAATAGCATTTGGTATGTGGACAGTGGAGGCTCAATGCACATGACAGGATGCAGATACCTGATAAACAACTTTATCAGTCAAAGAGAATGAACTGTATCCTTTGGGAACAATGCCAAGGGATATGTGCTGGGACATGGCAAAGTCTCCTCTGGCAAAATACAGTTTGACAAGGTCAATCTGGTTGAAAACCTTGAGTACAACTTGCTAAGTGTGTCTCAAATGTGTGATAAAGGATATTCTTCCTTTTTCACAAAGACAACATGCAAGATCATATCACCAGAAGGCCAGAAGTTGATAGAGAAGATCATTGAAGATCATACTGCCTGTTTCTTCTCAAAGGCATCAACTTCAGAGACTGATCTCTGGCACAGGAGACTTGGCCATGTAAACTTTAAAACCATAAATAAAGTCACAAAAATGGGCTTGGTCAGAGGTCTACCTTTGAAAGTATACCAGTGTCAAGAACACTGTGTATCTTGTTTAAAGGGAAAGCAACATAAGTCCTCCTATAAGTCTATTGAAGAATAAAAAACAAATGTATGTCTTCAACTACTCCATATGGACTTATTTGGGCCTGTAAAAATCATGAGCCTTGGTAAGAAGAAGTACTGCTTGGTCATCATTTATGACTATTCAAGATTCACATGGGTATTCTTCTTATTCTCCAAGGATGAGGCAGCTGAAATCATCAAGTTCTTCATTCTACAAGTAGAGAAACAATATTATGTATCTGTCAAAGCCATTAGAAGTGATAATGGGACAGAATTCAGGAACAAAACTATGGATGAATTCTGTTTGTCTAAAGGGATTATTAGACAATTCAGTGTTCCCAGAACTCCTGAACAAAATGGTGTGGTAGAAAGGAAGAACAGGACATTAATTGAAGCAGCAAGAACTATGTTAGCTGATTCAAGCCTAGCATTGTATTTCTAGGCTGAAGCAGTTAACACTGCATGTTATGTTCAAAATAGAGTCGTTGTCAACAAGAGACACTCCAAGACTGCCTATGAAGTTCTTCATGGCATAAAGCCCCTTATCTCCTTTTTCAGGACTTTTGGATGTCAATGTTTCATTCTAAACATTATAGACTCTATTTCAAAGTTTGCTGCTAAAGTTGATTCAGGTTACTTTCTTGGTTATTCTTCCACTAGAAAAGCCTACAAGGTTTTTAATTCAAGAACCAAGATAGTAGAAGAAACACTGAATGTCAAGTTCAATGAGTCAAAACACACTCTTATTCCAGCACATCCTGCTAAACTCTTTGACCTTGACAGCTTCCACTTTGGACCTGAAAAAGACTGTTAATTCATCTAAACCTACTTATTATGGTGATCATAGGTTTGATGACGAGGATACAGCACCATGGACTCCTCAAACAGTCATTAAGTCAACTTTCAAACCTTCAAAAGTTTCACAAACTTCTAATTCAACAACTGCTGATGTACAAACTCAAACATCTGCTTCAGCACCTACAACTACTAAAGATGTTCAAACAGCTGAACCAGACATTATAAACCTCAGTGGTTTGTTTGATGAAGTACAAGAGCCACCTACACCTGTCAGTGGTTTACAACAACTGATTGAAAACAAAGATCATCCTTTGGAACAAATCATGGGTGATATTGCTTCAGGTGTTCTCACAAGAAACCAGCTTTCCAACTTTTGCTTCTTCTCAGCATTTATTTCTCAGTTGGAACCTAAAAAGTACCAAGAAGCCCTCAAAGACAACAATTGGGTGGAAGCTATGCAAGATGAGCTGCTTCAATTCAAGAAGCAATAGGTTTGGGAAATCTGTCCCTTACCACCAAACAAGCTACCAATTGGCACAAGATGGGTTTTTAGGAACAAACAAGATGAAGCTGGTATGATCATTAAGAACAAGGAAAGACTGGTAGTACAAGGTCACTTCAAAAGAGAGGGAATTGATTATGATGAGACCTTTGCTCCAGTTGCAAGCCTTGAGGCCATCAGGTTATTTCTGGCCTATGCCATTTCCAACAAAATAAAAGTTTTCAAATGGATGTTAAGAGTGCATTTTTGTATGGAAAGATCAAAGAGGAAGTGTATGTTTGTTAGCCACCTGGGTTTGAGGATCCTTCTCATCCTGAGTGGGTGTACAAACTTGACAAAGCTCTTTATGGGCTCAAACAGGCTCCAAGAGCCTGGTATGAAACACTTTCCAACTTTTTACTCAAAAATAACTTTACAAGAGGCTCCATTGATAAAAACTCTTTTCATTAAGAATGTTGGAAATCGTGTCTTACTTGTTCAAATTTATGTTGATGATATCATATTTGGTTCAACAAACACAAAATTGTGTGATGAATTTAAGAAACTCATGCAATCAAAATTTGAGATGAGTACAATGGGAGAACTGCGGTACTTTTTAGGACTATAGATTAAACATCAAACTAATGGAACTTTTATACATCAATCAAAATATGTTAAAGAATTATTGAACAAATTTTCTTTACAAGACTGTAAATCATGTTCCACTCCTATGACACCTACCACACAAGTTGAACCAGATGATCAAGGAAAACAGGTTGATCAAACCATGTATAGATGTATGATAGGTTCCCTTTTTTAACTAACTGCTTCTAGACCAGATATTATGTTTTTCAACATGTGTCTGTGCTAGATAT